>CAMZMU010000034.1:41939293-42484404 GCA_947311845.1 Poa pratensis
CCACAAGTATAGGGGTTGTATCGTAGTACTTTCGATAAATAAGAGTGTCGAACCCAACGAGGAGCAGAAGGTGTTGACAAGCGGTTTTGATGAAGGATTCACTGTAAATGCTCACAGACAAGTTTTTAGGAGTTTTTGATATGACAGATAATAAAGTACAAGTAAATAAAATGCAGTAGTAATAGTTGCAGAGAGTGGCCCAATCCTTTCTACAGCAAAGGACAAGCCGGTTGTTGTACTTATAATGACCAAACGTTCTTGAGGACACACGGGAGTATTGTCAAGTGCTTTCGCTTCATATAGTTGATTAATCTTCATTGTTTTGATAAGTGTTGTGTGGGTGAACCTATGCTAATGCACCGCCCTTCCTAGGACTAATACATACTTGTGATTATACCCCTTGCAAGCATCCGCAAATACAAGAAAGTAATTAAGTTAAACTAACCACAGCCTTAAACTTTGAGATCCTGCTATCCCTCATGCATCGATATACCAACGGGTGTTCAGGTTTCTGTCACTCCGGCAACCCCACAATTGGCAAACGAATACACAATGCATTCCCCTAGGCCCATAAAGGTGAAGTATCATGTAGTCGACGTTCACATGACACCACTAGAAGAATAACACCACAACTTAAGCATCAAACCATTAAATATTACTCAACATAGTTCACTACTAACATCAAGACTTCTCCCATGTCCTCAAGAACTAAACGAACTACTCACAAGACATCATACGGAACATGATCAGAGGTGATATGATGATGAATAACAATCTGAACATAAACCTTAGTCCAATGGTTTCACCCAATAGCATCAATAACAAGAGTAATCAACACCGGGAGAGTTTCCCCTATGAAATAGACAAGATTCAGCCCTAGATGTTAACGGAGAGGGGTGCAGCGGCGGTGATGATGGTGTTGGCGGTGGAGATGATGATGATGATGATCCCGATGAAGTCCAGCTCGATGACGGTGATGATGGCGACGATTTCCCCCTCCGGGAGGGAATTTCCCCCGGCAGATTTCTTCCTGCAGGGGAGCTTTTCGCTCTCTGGTGTTTTCCGCCTCGTGGAGGCGGCGGAATATTTCGATGGCCCTCCTCCTGTGTTAGGGTTCGGGGGGTCAAGTACGCGAAGGGGGAACGGCTGAGGTGGGCCAGGGCCCCCAAACCACCTGGCGCGGCAGGGGGCCCACCGCGCCAGTGAGGAGGGCCCACCATTGGCCCATCTCAGCTCCCCTTTTGGCCTCCTCCATCTTCTGGTAAAATAGGAACTTCCATATGTCTCCTTCGATTTATTGATCTTCAGAAATAGTGCATCTCGACGGTGCTTTTTCCAGCAGAATCCTGACTCCGGTGTCCAATTCTCCATTATTCATCAAACATGCAAAATAGGTAAAATAACATAAGTAACACTTCTAAATATGAAATATATCGATGAATAGCAGTAAATTATGATATAAAATAGTGATGCAAAATGGACGTATCAAACCCCCCAAGCTTAGACCTCGCTTGTCCCCAAGCGAAAACTGAGCTCAGTAAACATGACCACAAGTTTATGGAGCAAAGTGTCGATAAATAAAATACGGACAAGAAGCATCACATTCATTGATACACAAGTCATTCTAGACAGCAACTTCCCTTCATATAATCTAACTTGAAATAAGTAAAGGGAACCACGATGAAGTGCATAAAGAGAACCATGATTGGTGAAGGCAAACTTAAACTCTTGGTCAGAGAACAATTAACAGATCATACTTATCTTTCGAGAAGAGTCTTTATATCAGAGCTTATATAGCAGAACTTACATGCCTTAATCATAACAGTCTCCTTACAGTCATTGATAACTTTCAAAGTTATATTCATTCGGATAAAAGCTATTGTGCGAAACAAGGAAATGAGAGATATGATTAGAAGTATCAACACATATAACTAATTGGATCTCAACAACTCAAATGCTTGCTTGAGATAGAGAGGAATGGGTTTACTGACTCAACAATAATGTAAAAGATAGGCCCTTCGCAGAGGGAAGCAGGGATTAAATCATGTGCTAGAGCTTTTAAGTTTTGCAAAGCATATAGAGAGTATGAAAATAGTTGTTTGAGCTATGTATGTCGTTGTCAACGAATCGTAGTAAAGTGAACACTAACCCCTTGTCAACCAGACTTTCAAGAGCGGCTCCCATGAAGGACGTTATCTCTACCAGCAAGGTAGATCATCCCTCTTCTCTTTTGTTTACACATGTATTTTAGTTTCTTTATAGTTGACACTCCTCCCAACCTTTTGCTTACACAAGCCATGGCTAACCGAATCCTCGGGTGCCTTCCAACATTCACATACCATGGAGGAGTGTCTATTTGCAAATTAAGTTGCTTACTGATAAATCAGGGCAAAACATGTGAAGAGAATTATTAATGAAAGTTGTAGTTAATTGGGACTGGGCACCCCATTTGCCAGCTCTTTTTGCAAATTGTTGGATAAGCGGTGTATATGCCACTAGTCCATTGGTGAAAGTCTGTTTGACAAAAGTGCTAGAGAAACTCTACAGAACCCTCATGAGCTAATAAACAGTGACACAAAACTAGGAGTAATAAGTTTTGAATAATTTAAAGGTAGCACATGAAGTATTTACTTGGAATGGCGCAAAATACCATATAGTAGGAAGTTATGGTGGACTCGAATGGCAATGGTTTGGCTCAAGGTTTGGATGTATGAGAAGCATTCCCTCTCGATACAGGTCTTTGGCTAGCAAGGTTATGTAGCAAGCATAAGAGTTGAGGGATACAAACAATTATACAAGTGATAAGAATAATCATGCAATCTTCCTTAGAAGCACAAATAGTTTAACTTAAGAATACTAAGCTTATGAGCTACAAAGAAAGAAAGATCATGGAATAATATATTTGCATGCACTCCCTCTCTCTACTTAAGTCTCAAAGTATTGTCTACTACTGACCAATGCTAAGTTTGCCAAAACCAAAAAGATTAACTTGGTGCTCTAAAAAGTGATCCCTATACTAACAACAAGGTTATCAATATGAAAGAGAATTGCAAGCTAAAATAAAGTATGCAGAAAGTAAATGATAAAACTTCTCATTAATATTTCATAACGGCAACTCACACCAAGGGATACATAGATAACCAACTAAAAGAGAGATACTTCCACATTGCAAACCATCATATAAGATAACTTCCCTACTCACGATATGACTTTATGGAAAAGTAAAAGGTAAAGATAATGATGTGATACCGCGGCACTCCCCCAAGCTTGGAACAAACCAAGGGGATGCCAATACTTATGATGAATTACTCCTTCGGTGGTGGATTGTTGATAAGCTTATCAACCAGCTCCTTCAGTTCATCAATCTTGTAGGTGAGGGCGCGAATCAGCTCAGAGTTGTGTTCGATGCGATTCATAAACTTGTCAGACTGCGAGTCCCAACTCTTGGAGTTGTTTCCCCACTCCTCAGCAGCAGAATCCCTCTTTCCTGTATTGTTAGAACGATCTATATTCCAACCACTAGGCAACTCAGCCTCCGGGATCCTCTCAATTTGATGCTTATGGATAAGAGTATGGAAGGGGTTATTTTTGCCTGGGGAAGATGTCCTGGGAGCCAAGAAGTGTCGTGGAACCTTCCCTCCGGTGCTCATCCGCGCCCTTGCCTGGGCTTGAATGGATTTGCCACCACTCCGATGCTTGCAACGGTAGCGCGCGGGTATTCGCGCGGGTCTTCCTCCACTTCTCCTTCATCTTCGCTCTTGACTTCCTCCTTCAGCTTGGGGTCTTGAGTCTCGTCTTCCAAAGGCTCCTTGCCCTTGTTGTTGTTGTTGGAGACCATGGCGCTTCTAAATCTGAAAACAATATCTGGACAGAAACAGCTCGAAACGAAACACGATGAAAAGGCGAGATACGAACCTCGGGGGTTCGGGTGAGTTATATAGCAAAAAGTTTTACAACATAAGGAAGGTACAGGAGGAAACCTGATCGGAGACGAGCTCCGGGGTGCTCAAACCACCAGGCGGCGCGGCTGGGGGCCCACCGCGCCGACCTATGGTTTGGGCACCACGGGTGCCGTCTCCCATCCGGTTCGGTCTCTTATTTTTCCATATTTAATAAAAACGACGAAAATATCTTCTAGAAAGTTATTCGCGAAACTTTTCTTACCGAAACTGTTACCTATTCGAATCGAATTCTGCAGTCCCAGAAAAATGTTCTTCAATGAAAGTTTCCGGAGTCACCACTTTAATTGTATCAACCTCTTCATTAATAGAATCTCCAGAAATATAATGCTTGAGTCTTTGACCATTTACCACTTGTGTAGAGTTATCTTTCAATGAAGCAATTTTTATTGCACCTGAACGATACACCTCCACAATAACAAATGGTCCTTCCCATTTTGAGAGTAACTTTCCTGCAAAAAATCTGAGACGAGACCTATACAATAGAACTTTCTCACCAACATTAAATTCTCTTTTAAGAATTCTCCTATCATGCCATCTCTTAACTTTTTCTTTAAAGAGTCTAGCATTTTCATAAGCCTCACTTCTCCATTCATCTAAAGAACTTAATGCAACAACCTTTTCTCACCGGCAAGTTTAAAATCTCTATTAAGTTCTCTCACTGCCCAATAAGCTTTGTGTTCTAATTCTAAAGGCAAGTGACAAGCTTTACCATAAACCATTTTATAAGGAGACATGCCCATGGGGTTCTTATAAGCAGTTCTATAAGCCCATAAAGCATCATTTAACTTACTAGCCCAATTTTTTCTAGATTTATTAACAGTCTTTTGCAAGATAGATTTAATCTCCCTATTTGACAATTCTACTTGTCCACTAGTTTGAGGATGATAGGCTGAAGCAATTCTATGATTAACACCATATTTAGCAAGAGTCTTTCTAAAACCACCATGGATAAAATGAGAACCTCCATCAGTCATAAGATATCTAGGTACACCAAACCTAGGAAAAATGACATCTTGAAGCATTTTTAAAGAGGTCTCACCATCAGCACTTTTAGTAGGTATAGCTTCTACCCATTTAGTGACATAATCAACAGCAACAAGTATATGAGTATTACCTTGTGAAGAAGGAAAAGGACCCATGAAGTCGAATCCCCAACAATCAAATGGTTCAATAACAAGAGAATAACTCATAGGCATTTCATTGCGTCTAGAGATATTACCAACCCTTTGACATTCATCACAAGATAAAATAAACTTTCTTGCATCCTTAAAGAGGGTAGGCCAATAAAAACCTGATTGTAGAACTTTCTGCGCAGTTCTATCTCCAGCGTGATGCCCTCCATAAGCACTTCCATGGCATTTCCTCAGTATTTCCTGTTGTTCATATTCAGGAACACATCTTCGCATAATACCATCGACTCCTTCTTTATATAAGTGTGGGTCATCCCAAAAGTAATGCCGCAAGTCATAAAAGAATTTCCTTCTTTGCTGAGCTGAAAAGGTTGGAGGCAAGTACTTGGAAACAATAAAGTTAGCATAATCAGCATACCAAGGACTATCTCGCGAACTTACACTTATTGCAGCCAATTGTTCATTTGGAAAGCTATCATTAACAGGAATAGGATCATAAGGAATGCTTTCCAATCTAGACAAATTATCAGCAACAGGATTTTCAGCACCTTTTCTATCTATGATATGCAAATCAAATTCTTGCAAAAGAAGTACCCATCTAATAAGCCTTGGCTTAGCATCTTTCTTTTCCATAAGGTATCTAATTGCAGCATGATCAGTATGAATAGTGACTTTCGAATCAACTATGTAGGGTCGAAATTTGTCACAAGCAAAAACTACAGCTAGAAATTCTTTTTCAGTAGTGGCATAATTCTTTTGAGCAGAATCAAGAGTTTTACTAGCATAATGAATAACATTTAACTTTTTATCTACTCGCTGCCCAAGAACAGCGCCTACAGCATAATCACTAGCATCACACATAATTTCAAAAGGTAAATTCCAATCAGGTGGTTCAACTACAGGAGCGGTGATTAAAGCCTTTTTCAAAGTTTCAAAAGCTTCCTTACAATCATCATCAAAAACAAAGGGTACATCTTTTTGAAGAAGATTAGTAAGAGGCTTGGAAATTTTAGAGAAATCTTTAATAAACCTCCTATAAAAACCAGCATGACCAAGAATACTACGAATACCTTTAACATCTTTGGGACAAGGCATCTTTTCAATTGCCTCCACTTTAGCTCGATCAACTTCAATACCTCTTTCAGAAATTTTGTGTCCAAGAACAATTCCTTCATTAACCATAAAGTGGCATTTCTCCCAATTAAGAACAAGGCTAGTTTCTTCACATCTCTGCAAAACTTTGTCAAGGTTGTGCAAACAATTATCAAAGGAAGTTCCATAGACGGAGAAATCGTCCATGAAGACTTCCACAATTTCCTCACAAAAGCCATGAAAAATAGCAGACATGCATCTTTGAAAAGTAGCAGGAGCATTACATAAACCAAAAGGCATACGTCTATAAGCATAAGTTCCATAAGGACAAGTAAAAGTAGTTTTCTCTTGATCTTGCGCTCTCACAGCAATTTGAGAAAACCCAGAATACCCATCAAGGAAACAAAAGTGAGTTTTCTTGGACAACCTCTCAAGCATTTGATCAATAAAAGGCAAAGGATAATGATCTTTCTTAGTTACTTTGTTAACCTTTCTAAAATCAATGCACATCTATAACCAACTACTACTCTTTGAGGAATTAGTTCATCATTTTCATTAGGAACAACGGTAATTCCTCCTTTCTTAGGAACACAATGCACAGGACTTACCCATCTACTATCAGCAATAGGATAAATAATACCAGCTTCAAGAAGTTTTAATACCTCATTTCTTACCACTTCTTTCATCTTGGGTATTAAACGACGCTGATGCTCAACAACAGGCTTTGCATCAGGTTCCATGTTGATGGCGTGCTGACATATAGTAGGAGAAATTCCCTTCAGGTCATCAAGAGTATATCCCATAGCTCCGCGGTGTTTCCTCAACACTCCCAATAACCTTTCCTCCTCTGTACCTGAAAGTTTAGAGCTGATAATAACAGGATATATTTTCTTATCATCAATATAAGCATATTTAAGATTATCAGGCAGAGGTTTCAAATCAAAAACAGGATCCTCCTTGGGTGGCATTGTGGTACCCAAATCTTCCACAGGTAAATTGTGTTTGAGCATAGGTTGACGAAGGAATACTTCATCAAGCTCATTCCTTTCTTCCCTGAAGTTCTCACTTTCATGATTCTCCATATGTTGCTGCAAAGCATTGTTAGGAGCAAGAACAATAGATGCAAGTTGAGCAATTTCAAAATCCTCACTAGGCAATTCAGTTTCATAAGGTGCTTTAGCAAATTTAGAGAAATTGAATTCATAAGATTCACCAGCAAATTTAGTAAAGATTTTCTCTTTCTTACAATCTATAACAGCACCACAAGTATTCAGAAAAGGTCTACCAAAAATAATAGGACAACTATCATTGGCAGCCGACCCAAGTACAAGAAAATCAGCAGGGTATTTAGTCTTACCACAAAGGACTTCGACATCTCTAATGATACCAATTGGAGAGATAGTTTCCCTATTAGCAAGCTGAATAACCACATCAATCTCTTCAAGTTTACAAGGAGCAATTTCGTGCATAATTTCCCTGTAAAGCTCATAAGGAATAGCACTAGAACTTGCACCAATATCACATAAACCATAATAGCAATGATCACCTATCCCAACAGAAAGCACAGGAACACTAGACTTCCTAGAACTTTTAGGATGTGAGACAATATTAGAAGCATCCTCACAAAAGATAATGTGTCTATCTTCTAAATTTTCAGTGACAAGATCTTTAACCAATGCTACAACAGGTTCAACAGTTATTTGCTCATCAGGTTTGGTAGTTTTCTTATTACTTTTACTAACAACACCAGTTATGATAGTATGTTCCTTAATCTTATTAGGAAAAGGAACTTTTTCAATATAAGGTTCTGGAATAATGCGATCAGCAACATTAACCTCAACACCTTTAGATATATGAGAAACAGATTCATCTTTATATGGTTCATGATAATTTTTAAAACCCTCCTTCGGCAAACCGAAATAGGAAGCAAAGGCTTTATAAAAGTTTGCAACAATTTGAGAGTCAAGACCATAAGTAGTGCTAATTTTGCGATAATCATCAGTATCCATAAATTTTTAACACACTCAAAGTCATAGTTATACCTGACTCCCTACCTTTGTCATTCTCCCATCCTTCAGTGTTCTCCTGAATCCGATCAAGAAGGTCCCACTTAAACTCTTCTTTATTACGAGTGAACGATCCAGCACAAGTGGTATCCAATAGAGTTTTATCTTGAAAGGAGAGTCTTGCATAAAAGTTATCAATAACAATATTACCAGGAAGCTCATGAATGGGACATTTGAGCATTAATGCCTTCAATCTCCCCCACGCTTGAGCGATACTCTCTCCATCATAGGGCCAGAAGTTATATATGAGGTTCCGATCCTTATGAATCTCACTTGGAGGATAGAATTTGGAGTAAAAGAGAGGTACAATTTCCTCCCATCCAAGAGAATACCCATTCTTCAGCAGTTTATACCAATGTGCAGCTTTACCAGACAGTGATAGAGAGAATAATTTCTTCTTAACTTCTCCCATCGAGATACCTGCACACTTAAATAACTCGCACAATTCATGCAGAAATAACAAATGATCTCCAGGATGGACAGTTCCATCTCCTGCATAGCGGTTATTTGTGACACGTTCAACAATTTTCATAGGAATTTTGAACGGTATTACCTGCTCATCTGCGCCTCCTCTACTACCTTAGCAGTGGTAGTTGTTTTCCCAAATAGGAATTCAAGAGAAGACCCCTCCATAATGAGATATAGCAGCAGGCAAAAATAAAAACAGCACGTACAATAAATGTTTCCCTTACCAATTCCACTTACCAATAGCGCTACACTCCCCGGCAACGGCGCCAGAAAATAGTCTTGATAACCCACAAGTATAGGGGGTGTATCGTAGTACTTTCGATAAATAAGAGTGTCGAACCCAACGAGGAGCAGAAGGTGTTGACAAGCGGTTTTGATGAAGGATTCACTGTAAATGCTCACAGACAAGTTTTTAGGAGTTTTTGATATGACAGATAAATAAAGTACAAGTAAATAAAATGCAGTAGTAATAGTTGCAGCGAGTGGCCCAATCCTTTCTACAGCAAAGGACAAGCCGGTTGTTGTACTTATAATGACCAAACGTTCTTGAGGACACACGGGATATTGTCAAGTGCTTTCGCTTCATATAGTTGATTAATCTTCATTGTTTTGATAAGTGTTGTGTGGGTGAACCTATGCTAATGCACCGCCCTTCCTAGGACTAATACATACTTGTGATTATACCCCTTGCAAGCATCCGCAAATACAAGAAAGTAATTAAGTTAAACTAACCACAGCCTTAAACTTTGAGATCCTGCTATCCCTCATGCATCGATATACCAACGGGTGTTCAGGTTTCTGTCACTCCGGCAACCCCACAATTGGCAAACGAATACACAATGCATTCCCCTAGGCCCATAAAGGTGAAGTATCATGTAGTCGACGTTCACATGACACCACTAGAAGAATAACACCACAACTTAAGCATCAAACCATTAAATATTACTCAACATAGTTCACTACTAACATCAAGACTTCTCCCATGTCCTCAAGAACTAAACGAACTACTCACAAGACATCATACGGAACATGATCAGAGGTGATATGATGATGAATAACAATCTGAACATAAACCTTAGTCCAATGGTTTCACCCAATAGCATCAATAACAAGAGTAATCAACACCGGGAGAGTTTCCCCTATGAAATAGACAAGATTCAGCCCTAGATGTTATAACGGAGACGGGGTGCAGCGGCGGTGATGATGGTGTTGGCGGTGGAGATGATGATGATGATGATCCCGATGAAGTCCAGCTCGATGACGGTGATGATGGCGACGATTTCCCCCTCCGGGAGGGAATTTCCCCCGGCAGATTTCTTCCTGCAGGGGAGCTTTTCGCTCTCTGGTGTTTTCCGCCTCGTGGAGGCGGCGGAATATTTCGATGGCTCTCCTCCTGTGTTAGGGTTCCGAGGGGGTCAAGTACGCGAAGGGGGAACGGCTGAGGTGGGCCAGGGCCCCCAAACCACCTGGCGCGGCAGGGGGCCCACCGCGCCAGCCTGTGGGGGCCCCCATGGCCGTCTCAGCCTCCCCTTTTGGCCTCCTCCATCTTCTGGTAAAATAGGAACTTCCATATGTCTCCTTCGATTTATTGATCTTCAGAAATAGTGCATCTCGACGGTGCTTTTTCCAGCAGAATCCTGACTCCGGTGTCCAATTCTCCATTATTCATCAAACATGCAAAATAGGTAAAATAACATAAGTAACACTTCTAAATATGAAATATATCGATGAATAGCAGTAAATTATGATATAAAATAGTGATGCAAAATAGGGGACTATTTTTATAGACGTTTTTAGGTTAAGACGAAGCCACGGAGACGAAAACGGACGGCATCGGAGCCACGAGGAATAAAAGAGGTGGTCCCACACGGCCAAGGAATCTGGCCGCGTGGGACCATCTATTTTCTTCCTCGAACCTCCTTTTTCGCGGATCCTTGGCTCGTACGTCTTCTTATTTCCAAATATTGGGCCCCGTAAAATATTAGGTCATTTGGACGTCGTTTGGTCCCTGAAAGTCAAAAACATGGAAAAAGGGGTTTTCTGGTTCTGCAGGGTTAATTCCAAATAAATGGGGAAACTGTGAATTATCCCCTAAAATCATTATAAAACATAATTATAACCCATATATGATGCAAATAAGTTGGAATATCAAGTAATAAAATGTAAAGTTCATGTATGCATTTTACATGCATCAACATCCCCAAGCTTAACCCATGCTCGTCCTCGAGTATGAAGGTGATAAAACTAACATGGACTTTGCATTTTAATACTATCAATGGATATCAAAGATGATTACTATTGCTACATAGAGTCAAATGATTCATTCTTAAAAGGAGTAGCAATATGCAAGATAGTTTATGAAGTGATATCAAGTATGCAATGCAAGGATGTTCAATGATAATTCACAAAGTGTAACATAAAAGAAAGTGCTATGGACCACATGTATGCATAATGAAAAGAAAGAACATCCTATAATGGCCAAAGAGTATTGGTGAAAATCTGAATATAAAAGGTGGACACTTTGGAAAGATATATATGAGTAGAGGTAAAGCATGAATAAGTTTCATCTAACTTCTGAACTTCTCTACTTAAGTTAATGATTGTAATGTGGTAATCCTTGGTGTCAAGCTCTCATTCCCCTATCATAGCATCTTGAATGATTAAGTTTAAAGTGAAAGCAAATATGAGTAGTGTGCTTGACAAAGTACGGGTTGAAAGTCTCATGCCCCTTGAATACAAGTACCTACTCCATGTGTTTCTCAACTTGGGAAACAAAGCAAGTTCAAGTTAAATATCATTGTAAGTAATAATAGTATCATTAAGAGCGTCAACTGGGGTACCTATTGTCCTAGGATATGGAACAAGCCCATATCAAAATGACAAGACAAACAAACACAATGAACAATCTCAACACCCTTTTTATTTACCATTAGATAGCTTTTTATTGTAAGGTGTATCACAGAAGGTTCACCATAGCATGTAAGTAAATTTCCACCATGAATGATGCATGGCTTAGATTAGCGGCCTAGGCGTCTCTCTAACCATTTATACAAACTCATTTAAACTCACTTCATTTCCACATTTATTTCACCCATGGTAAGCATCCATAAACAAAAGTACATGATATCAACTAAATGAAATGAAGTGTATGTTGAAAGCTTGCCATGTGACAGCACATATGAGCTAACTCTCAACCAAAGACATTTGTCAAGCCCACAACATCATAATTTTAATCACAATGGATCATGTTTTATCTATGCAATGAAAGTAAAGTGTGCATCAAGTTCGAGAGAGCTCTATAACCAACTTTTCCCATAACAATCAACAACATAAGCATTTTCATTCAGAGGTATAGATAACACAAATATCATGATAAACATATTCGAAATAGCATAAAGCTAATAGGTAGATATGGTGGACTCACTGGAAAAACTTTTGTTGAAGGTGTTGGAAACAAGTTTTTGCTTGTTGGAATTTTTGGGCTAGCAAGAGGGAGAAAGTTGACCATCTAAATGCATGCATGAGTGTCCATAGAACTAACCAATCCATGTTAAACAAAGTAAACTAACATTCAGCATCAAAACATGAATAAAAGATAGCTCTTGATAAAATACTTGCAAATTATTACTCATTAACAAGCTCATGAATCATGCAACTATATGTATCTTTTAAAATCAACTCCAACATCCCTTTTCCCAATCTAATAATAGCATCCAACATAAATCAACCCAAATTTCCAGTAGCTCTCTCATATATAAATGATAGTGTGGTGGTCTCACAAAATAAAAATCAAACCAAAACAAACAAAAAGACGCTACAAATTTATGCGATAAAGTGTTTCGATCGAAAAATAGAAGTTAGATGTGTGCAAACCGAGAGTGTGTAGGTCCAGTGGGGTTGTCTTCACATCCCCAAGCTTATGGTCTTCACCATCCTTGGATAGCTCTTGGTGCATCTCATCTAATCCCTGTGAAAAAACTTCAAAACACCGTTTCTCCCATTTCTTTTCTGTGGGATGCATTAGTAGTGATAAACAAATAGATTTCTTGCTGCATATAATCCTTAGACAAAATTTTATATGAATGTCCAGAAAGTGTATAATGTTGTATGCCTACTCATAAACTCAATTGGATTAAAAAGATTCAAGTTAAAAGTTCAAAGCATGCATCAAACAAAATGAGACAGAATCTGTCCAAAAAACAGCAGCAGCAAAACGTATTTTTCTACCCTACTAAACTTTGTCGAAAAATTCCGAAAATATTCATGCATACAGAGGATGAAAAGTTGCAACTACAGTTCAAATATGAGCTCATTCGGAGTTACAGAATAAGAATTAAAAATCATACCGTGCGCAGATTCGTGCAGGAATAAAATCTCCGAACGCTATAAGCAACTTCTTCAAACCAAAATGGGTAAAACTTGGTACTTTATTAAAAATTTCAGAAACAAAACTAAAAACTAAGTCTATTGTTACAGCAAGAGGACACAAAGAAAACCAAAAGCAAAAACAACCGGGTTGCCTCCCGTAAAGCGCTTTCTTTATAGCCATATAGCTAGGCTTCTTACTTGATATCAAGATGGTTGGAGTGAGGTAGCTTGGCATCCCCAAGCTTGAATTCTTGTACTTATTTGATATATGTTGGGTGAGTCTAGGGGTAACATCCCCAAGCTTGAGTAGTTGTCCCTCTTGATCTTTGTTCATCACCCTCAACTCTTCCACTTGAAAAATTCTCTTTACACAAAACTCAACATAAAACTTGATTAAAGGGGTTAGTGTTTCCATAAATTAAATCCTCATAGGTACAGCAAAGACATATCATGAGTTGATTCTAAACATTAGCTACTGTTACTATGGTTGTGCATTGCTCTTTGATCAATAGAACTACACAAAACACAAGTAATGAGAGTAATACAAAATAAAGACAGAATCTGTCAAAAACCGGACAGCCCGTAAAGAGTGAATTTTCAGAGGCACTTACGTTGCTCAAATCAGAAAATTTTGAACTAATGAAATGTGTATTAATAACTGAAGATTGCTGTCGTAAAATTTCAGGTCAAAATTCCTTTTCTGTGATTTTTAACATTTTTCGCAGTGAAGCTTAGGAATCTGTTTTCTGGACAGGCATGATAGTTTTAATGATGCTCACATAGGAACAAGAATTGAAATGCAAAAGAGAGCATCAAGAGAAAAATATGAAACACTTTTAAGTCTAACCCACTTCCTATGCATTGGGATCTTGTAAGAAAATAAATCATTGAAACACAAAGCAAGTAGCATAGGAAGATAAAACAAGAGCAATTTCAAGACTTTGAACTTAAAGAGAGGAAACATAATAATATTGAAATGTTTAGAACCATGTTTTCCCCTCTCATAATAACTTTCAGTAGCATCATGAATGAATTCAACAATATAATTATGACATAAAGCATGTCTTTCATGATCTACAAGCATAAAAGTATTAATACTCTCCACATAAGTAAACTTCTTAGTAAAAGTGGGAGTAAAACATTCATAATCATCATTGTAATCATCATATATAGGAGGCATAGTATCCTCCCCAAGATTAAATGATTGCAAGATATAACAAAAATAAATTTAAAGTTTAGTGCACACAAGAATAAAACTTAAGCGCTACGCTCCCCGGCAACGGCGCCAGAAAAGTACTTGATAACCCCCAAGAGCAGGGGATCACTGTAGCACCTCTCAATGTGGAAGTAGGGTATCGATCCGCAGGAGTAAGAAGGAAAAGTTATCTATTCCCTACAACTAAAGTGTCACAAGTTTTAGTTGATTATGCACTAAACAAGTTTAAGGAACAAGATGGTTGATTTAATGGATGGAAGTTTAATGTAACAAAACAAGAATGTAAAAGTGTCCCAATCCTCTTCAATGCAAGAGGACAAGACAAAGGTTTTCTCTTATAGGAACAATGGACATGGGTTCATGGGTTCACTTAATCCTCTCTCCCATCTATGGTGATTATCATGTTATAGATAAAAAGTACACACAATTGTCATGCTTTAATGGTAAACTTCTATGACGGCTACATGTTCTAAAACACATAGTTGAAAGAAGTACTCATTTGTGTTGCTAGGTCACCCTCGTAAGGCTAGCGTGGTTGCTGTCACTCCCACATCATACTCTTCCTTTTTACCCCCAGATAAAGGATGTTGGGCTGTATTTCACATGTCACTCAATACATATGCCGTTGTCACATCGGCCATCCCGTACCTACATACATCATACTTCATAATGGACAATATTCTAAACACTAGTGCAATGATTCATATTTCGCGTGCATGACCACATCTCTCTCATCTATCCACACTTGGTGGTGTCAATCACCTCATGACAAGGATAAACAAGCCATTATGCATAAATCAAACCATCACATGTATCATAGAATATCTCCAAAGTATGACAAACCATAGAAATCCCAACATGACGGTAAATGCATAACATAATATCATCTCATACCACAATATCCACCATAGGAATTACAAAGATAGTTCCATAATCATGCAAGGCACATCATATGGACTTCAACAATGATCATACATAGAGAGATTGGATCAAGTTACCACCACAAACCCAAAGTCCAGGGGGTGGACTACTCTCCTTCATCATGGTGATGATGGTGGAGATGATCTTGCTGTAGATGTTGATGATGAACACGCCGGAGGGGGTGGAGCCCTCCGGAGGTGATTCCGGCGGCGTTTCCCCCCTCCGATCTTCTCCGGCGGCAGCCTTCTGACTCTCTGTTTCGCGGTTTTTTGTTTCTCCACCGCCTCTTTGCGAAACTCCTCGGGAGACTATTTTTATAGACGTTTTTAGGTCAAGACGAAGCCACGGAGACGAAAACGGACGGCATCGGAGCCACGAGGAATAAAAGAGGTGGTCCCACACGACCAAGGAATCTGGCCTCGTGGGACCATCTATTTTCTTCCTCGGACTTCCTTTTTCGCGGATCCTTGGCTCGTACGTCTTCTTATTTTCAAATATTGGGCCTCGTAAAATATTAGGTCATTTGGACGTCGTTTGGTCCCTGAAAGTCAAAAACATGGAAAAAGGGGTTTTCTGGTTCTGCAGGGTTAATTCCAAATAAATGGGGAAACTGTGAATTATCCCCTAAAATCATTATAAAACATAAATATAACCCATATATGATGCAAATAAGTTGGAATATCAAGTAATAAAATGTAAAGTTCATGTATGCATTTTACATGCATCACTCGCGACACCCAAGAGACGCAACTCCTGAAATACCGTCGAGAGGTAAACAGTCTCCTTGTCCATATGCACCTGACGGCCTTGAAAATCATCGAGGAGCTGAGGGGCCCGGGACAGCTGTCGAGGCCTTCTATCCCGTCGCGTGTCGAAACGCGGACACCGGGGATGTCACACACCCCCTAGTTGCTCGATAGGATGGCGCGAGGTGCTCCGAGCTCAGGTCCCGGATACGAACACAAACACACGAGGATTTTACCCAGGTTAAGGCCGCGTCGCCGGCGTAACACCCTACGTCCTGCTTGTTTGATTGGATTGGTGTGGTGGTGGATTACAATGGTGGATGTGGTGGCCTAGCCTACTCTCGGTGGCGAGGAGAAGTGAGCCCGAGAGGTTCTCGGGACTCGGTCGCCTATCCCCCGAGCTTGCACGAGATGTATATGGAAGACGATGAAGACTTAGTGTTAGGGTCTTTCCTCTAGCTAGACCAGGGGCCTCCTTTTATAGTCCAAGGGGCTGCCACAAATGGCCTAGCTGCATGCGTGCCAACGCGGCAGGCCACGCGTCATGGCCAGGTGGAGGTGGAGCTTGAAGGCGTGGTCAGTACCGGCTGGGCGCCTTGCTGTCCCTCATACCGTTCGCCTCGCCGGCGCCGAAGCGACGACACATGCCGTTTTGTCTCCCTGTCGCTCGCCCCGCCGGCTCCGAGGAGACGGTGCGTGCGATCTTGTCAATGTCGACTGCTGGTCTCTGCCGTGCTCGCCATCGACCCTCTGCATAAAGCAGGAGGCACATGATGCTTCTGCCACGTTCCGGCTTCCCGTCCTCCCCGGGAATCCTCGGGTGCCTGCCAACAATCAACTTATCCATGGAGGAATGTCTATTTTATTACTTTACTTGATTACAATGGTCTAACCAGCTCTTTGCAAATATAGTGACAAGCAGATGAAGCATGCAAGTCAAGGGTAAACTTTATTTAGCATGGAAGATAACAACCCCAACTACTACTTCCTCATGAGCTGAAAACTGTGGTACAAATAAGAAGTACTTTGAATATTTTAAAGGTAGCACATGACATATTTACTTGGAGTGGCAGCAAAATACCACATATAGGTAGGTATGGTGGACACAGATGACATGGATTTTGGCTCAGGGTTTTGGATGCACAAGCAGCATTCCCGCTTTACATAGTTTTAGGCTAGCAAGGATTTTTAAGCAAACACATAACGTCAACCGGTACAAGAATAACCATATGATGAACATTATGAAAAACCATAAGACTCCATACTGTCCTCCTTGTCAACCAAAACATTCTTTGAACGAGAATACATCTAGACTTTGGAAACACCATAACTACCCCACGCTGTCAATTTGAGAACCCCAAGATAGTACTAAACAAACACCACAATTTCATAATGCCATCCAACACAAAGAATAACTCATGATTACTATGCCTCTAATCTATTATCCATAGAGCCACACACAAATGCCCACACTGTCATCCTTGGTACCGTGTTTTCAACAATGACTCTGGAACTAGATAAAAACCACTTTAGCAACATATCCATTACATAATGAAGGGGAAACATCATATGAATTCAGCTACACTAACAATGCTCATGATCACATAAAGATCACACCATGGAGAGAGAGATAACCACATAGCTACAGGCACGAGCCCTCATCCCCCGATGAAGAACTACTCCCGGCGCATCATGGGAAGTGGCAACGGCGATGAAGATGGCTCCGGGGCATTTCCCCGTCCTGGCAGGGCTACCGGAACAGGAACTTTTGTCCGCCGGATTAGGGTTTGGATGGCGGCGAAGCTCGGAGTCGTTTCTGGAAAAATCCTTCGGGGTTAGGGTTTTCTAGATGGGACAAATAGATAGTCCGAAGGGTGGCATAAGGTGGTGGACGAGGCGGTTAGGTGACACCCAGGTGTGGCCCCACCTCTGGCCGCGCCTGTGGGTCGTCTGGGGGCTGTGGGCCCCTCCAAGGTTTTTCCTTCTAACTCCCGGGGTCTTCTGCTGAAATAGAATTTCTGTAAATTTTTGGCATTTTTTTGAGCACTTTGAATTTTGGACCTTTTCTACAATGCACAAACATAATAAACAGAATCTGGCACTGGGTATTGGGTTAATAGGTAGTCCAGAAAATGTCTTAAAATGATATAAAACTATAGTAGAAACATGTAGCAATGATGTAAAACAAGCATGGAACAATAAAAAAAATGATAGATACGTTTGAGACGTATCAGAAACCAATATTAATGATAACACAAAAAACCTAGACTCCTACGACTCGGATTAGACAATACACGCAAAAAAGGAAAACGACCAGCAACTAAAACTTGTAAATCGATGCAATCCAGGGTTACGACGAAATCTAAACCTAATATTTTTGGCTTTTTCTGTATAGGACGAAAATTAATCTAGACTACTGGATGAATTGTTCACCGAGTAAACACTGTAAATTTGACCAAGATAATATGGGTTGCCCAATCTTCTCACTGAGCCGATGGTGAATGGATGATAACTTGTAGATAACTCGCGAGATGCTCGTGAACTCTCCGGTTGTTCCCCGTTACGAAGTGCATAGAGACGTCGATCCGCCTTACACTAGTTGAGCTATAGAGTTAACCCGGCTGGATTGACCCAAGGAATGAGTTTGTGTGAGCACACGTCATACAAACCAACTCATGCAATGGAATTCTTGGGCCTGAGGTGTTAGCACTATTAGATTTGTGGATTAGCCGGCTTTGAGTCCGCCAAACACTGTCCGTAATTGGTAGTTATAAAGGCGGTGCTTGGGCCGTCTTTAAACCAAGCTACGTGAAGTGGTTCACCAAGATGGATTTTGCTCGGTTGCCACACACGCTTGCCATGGACACCATATTCACGTTCAAATTCATCCCCTGAGAATATACTAGATAAGAGAAAAAGATATGTGCACAAGGTACCACATATGGAAACCAAAAACAAAGAGTTTAGAGAGGTTTATATGGCTATTGTGCTGGGTTAGAGGGTTTAGACCACTGCCTCGAGGTCTGGACAATAGAAACTCACAGCCAAGCATAAATCCACACCAGCACCCACAAATCCCAACTAAATGAACTCTATTTCGACGAGTATGAGTGGAATAGCCCTATTTGCACATTTTTTTACCCTAAGCAAGTCCAAATCTCATCAAAATTAGAAAATAGGATTTGAGAAAGGGGGATTTCATGAGCTCAATGTTAGTAAATGTTAATTACCCCCTCCGATCCGAAAAAGTGTCGTGACAGGTGATTTTCCAAAAACGCCATCCAGTTTTTCCTGCCTCAACCCAAAGTCCTGCACCTGTCGAGTAGCGTCTCTGCGCTCCTGTACCCACACCGACAGATCAATATGACCAATTTCTATAATATCTCGGGTGCACAAGGGGATTGCGATTGAACTCCTGAAGGGTACGCCCGGATTGCACTGATCTGGTTTAAAACAATCGGAATGTCAGGATAGCTCAGTCTTTAACTGGAAAAGCCAGTCCAATCTACAAATCAGAGAAGTGAGAACCCTTTCTGCTTTGACCGCTTGTATCTCGATGCTCTCTACTCGCTCTCCCTCTCTCAGCTCCGGCACTGAGCGGCCCCCCGACAAAACCACATGTGTTGGCAACCAGGACGCCCGCAGGCAGGAGGGCATGCCTGCCGCTGGTTGCTACGAGATCCTACTCTGCCAAGATCCGGAGTGCCCGATCCAGATTCCCGGAGACCAGCTCATGGCTCTCTCCGTCGTAGAAGGCGGCGTCCACCCGGATCTGCTGCTGTTGCTAGATCGGTCTCCCCATCTTAGGCCAAGACACTGGACGAGATGCGACTTGAAGATCTGGGCAAGAGAAGAGCTCAGCGAGATGCAGATGAGGGGAGAGGAGAGCTGCGAGCTGGGCAGCGGGCGAGCTGGAGGTCTGGGGAGAGGAGAGCCGGGCGATTTGGAGGTCTGGTCAGAGGAGAGCCGGGCGAGATGGGAGAGATGGGTGGCGCTGGGTGAGATGCGAGCTAGGAGCCTGGGAGAGATGCGGAGGTAGGCGAAATCATTTTTTCTTTAATTTGAAAGGACAAAAATGTAATGTGGCACTGTACTAAGCCCTCCGACAGTTTTTTCGGACAGGAGGGAGTCTAAACTATGTTTCACATCTTTTGTTTTTTTAACATAGCACAAACCTGTTCCTAGTGATAGACATCGCACGACCTCACGGAATACTTGCCGCCCGAGGATAGAAGATGTGTTACAAAATCCTTTTTGATATGATTATACAATCTATTATTGTTTTTTAGCTCTCTATTATTGTTGTGGTAAGCAGTTTTTGGAAATTTCAAGTTTGAAAGCAATCAATCTAACAAAAGTACCGAAAATGACATTGTGCTCCCATCCACATCATTTCCGGAAAAAATCTCACACACATCGACGGAGAAAAAATATCATCCGAGATATCCAGTCTCCACTCATCCAGGTCAACGAAGCCTCGCAGGAGAGGGCTCTGCGTCACGCCACCGCAGCAGGAGAGGCCACCGTCGAGCGCCGCCGCAGCAGGAGAGGGCTCCGGCCACCGTCGAGCGCCGCCGCAGGAGAGGGCTCCAGCCGCCGCTGACGGCAGCCGCAGGAGAGGGCTCCTCTCGCGCCCGCTGCCATGGCCGCCCTTCCTCCTCCGCCTCCAGGTCCGGGGGCTGCCCTTCCTCCTCCGCCTCCAGGTCCATGGGCCGCCCTTCCTCCTCCTCCTCCGGGTCCCTCTCCCTCGATTCCCTGCCTCGAATCGATGGTTGTCGATGGCGGCGAACCACAGCGCACGGACGACGGCGGTGACCCCAAGATGCGCAGAGACGCCGGCGGCGGGAAGCGCAAGAACTCCAACGACAGCTCCCTCGTCCCCTCAATCATCAAGGTAACTGAAAATTATCTTGTGGCTGACCTCGCCCAGATGCTAACTGAACCTGTAGTTCGTATTGTGTCTCAGTTCGTATTTAGGCTAGGATTGATCGATGCATGTTCAGCTTCCTCCTGATGAAAATATGTAATTTAGCATCAGCTGGGCTATAACCGTCAAATATGAAAATGCTGATTGGTGAGTAAATACTGGACGGAGGACAAATAAAAATAATGTCAATTTATGCTCGTTCAGAATAGTGTTGTGTCCTAGTAAAAGATATGTTTCTGGATAATGGTAAAGTACCTTCACAACTTTTTACACTGTCGCCCGTGAAACCTACTGGACATCTTCAACCTTTAGATTCTTCATGCTGCAAATTTTCTGAATTTAGTTCTCAAGGTGTGATGTTCTCAAGGAAATACAATGGCAAATTACTACATCTCAGGATAATTCTAATCATTACTTACTATACTAAGCAGGAAATGTCCAAAAAAAAACTATACTAAGCAGGCAGATATTGTCTTCGCATCCCTAGTATCCTTCCAGCATCCTCCATTGTTGATCTCACACCTCCCAATACCAGAAGCTGATAACGGAGATTGTTACTACTAAGATGTACAGGGAATTTTCGAAGAACTGCTAATAAGATGGCTTGCAAAAGTAAATTACCACGAAGTATGGCAACCACATTGTTTCAGTAGTATATAGTAGGAAACACCCATTCCAGAAAGAGAAGTGTTGGTTCATTTGCCTTCTTGTTGTCCGTATACCTTGCTTGCTGTAACTTAAATTTCTCGCTTGATCAACTAGCTCTTGAGGTTCTATCTAATAATACTTGATGATGATGTTCTTGCATTACATGTATGTGCTAAAAACCTGTTTACCTTGCAGTACCATCTTCATATGTTTAGAATTCGAATTTACATATATTTGAAAGCTCAAGCTGCTTTATGACCTGTATAAGCGATCAAGAGATTGCAGGCTGAAGTTCAGTTTATCCTTGTTGGTGCTACTGTTTGTTACCTTATGGACCGCCCTCCAAATGATTCATTTTTAGCTATGCAATTTGCTTTTGCAGATGAGCATTTCAAGAAGAAACCTGAGTTGATCATGTGCAAGTTGAGGACTATGAGTTGATTTTCTGCCTGAACTAGTTCTTACCAGTTCATTTGGCCGTGGGCATGAACGTAGTTGTTTGCATCATAGTTAAGTTTTCTTCATGAATCATTATCATCTAGTTAGGTTGGGAGACTCCACATAATGCTTATATCTATCTACTTGGAAAGAATTGTTGTACTATGCAGTTATTTTTGTCTCCTTGCAGGCACTGGTTAGGTAGGAAATTAGCACACAGTTAAATTTTTTTTTTTGAACAAAACGGGCAATATTGCCTCATCTACGAAGAGGAGGTCCAAGACCGAGGAGAATCGAAGAGCTCCAAGACGACCCCCCAAGAGGGAGAACGGCGTCCACGGACGTCGCGTCGTCAGGCTTTCGCCCGGAGCACTCGAGACTCTCCAGTCCCACGCAGCCGGGCCAAGGCGGGGAGACCCGCGGCACCGCCGGCCTGCACACCCACCGAAGCAAACACATCATGTGCGACGGCGGCGCAGCCATCGCACAGAGCCTTCCAACCTCCCCCGACCCGTCGAACCCGCCGCTGCAGCTTGACTCCGCTTTGCATGCATGAAACTCTTTTTTGTCCTACATGGTTACTTTTCTAAGTAAATTAGTTCTCTCTAAGAAGTTTATTAGTTTGCTTGATCGATGTTGTAATGACGGCATCTGACTTTGTACTAAATCATGGTTAGTAGCACTGTGCAATCTTCTAATTTCTGGTACCGTGTGTTGTTGCTTACTTGCTTATGCTCTTTCTGCGCCATGCTAGCTAGCTATCATAATGTCTGCTGACGGGCTCTCTGTTTACGTTATCGGCATTTAGGTAGTACTGAATACTGATGCAGTTCACCATCCCAAGCTGATGCCGTCAGCCATTTGTGTGTATGCATTCCAGCTGATGTTAGCGATCTCGTATAATACACGGCGTGAGCTAGCTAGCTGCTAGCGATCGTACATAGCGCGAGCGAGCGAGCGAGCTAGCTGCTAACGATTTGTACTAGCCTAGCGATCGTATCCCGGCGCGCGTGGCGCCGCGAAAAGCCGCGGCGCATACACGGCTCTCCGCGGCATACCGCGTACGGATAGTGGCGTATGCGGCGTACGCGCGGCCTCCCGCGAGTTGTCCCGTTTGCAGCCTGAGCCATGCCGGGCCAGCCCGCGTGCCCAGCTCCGAGCTGGGGCACGAGCACGGGTGGGCCTCGTACCGGCACGGCACGTTGGCTCGCAGGCCGGGCCGTGCTTGGGCGGTGCCTGATGAAGCGTGCCTCGGGCCGGCCCGTTTGGCACGGCCCGTTTGGCCAGCTATGGTAGGGAGTGGCAGTGGGGATGCCCGGCTGGGCAGTGAGTGCGTGAGACGGCCGTTGGACCCCACTGGCGCCTTGTATTTTCCCGAAAACTATATATACCTCCGCGCTCCTCCCTTCCCCCCTTTCCCTTTCCTCCCCCACCCCCACCCACCTCCGCTCCAAGCCCTAGATGTCCCCCTCCCCTCGCCCCCACCGCGCCGCCGCCTGCCCGCGCCGATCCCTCCAGATCTCGCCCCAATCCGCGCCCCAGCCGCCGCCCGCGCCCCGATTCGCCGCTGGGGCGGCCGGAATCGGCGCCGATTTGGAGCGCTGACCTGTCTGTTTGTTTGTTCCTTGCGGCCGGCGTTTATTCGGGCCCGCCCGTGGATGGACGCTGTGGAGATCCCACTCCCAGCGAAGGTCGATTTTGGGAAGATTCTGATTGCATCGGCGGCTGACGAGGTGGACGGAGGTGGAGGTGGAGGCGGGGGCGGGGAGGTTGTGAGGCGCTGTGCAGATGCGGATCGCCGGAACGGCGGTAATGATCTCTTCCTTCTCCTTTTTGTTTTCTTTGGATGTGCCTGCAGTGTGCTGTTTGGACTTTTGGTCGTATGGTGGAAATCATTTCGTCTTCTCCCTATCCTGTTTTTGGCATACTTTTCCGTGATATTTTGTTGTCGCGCGCTGTGAAACTTGTGGTGATGCTGGACTGGTTTGTTGGGTTAGTAGGCAATTTTCATTGTTCCTATGTATTGCGGCAAAGGAATAGAGGAGTTTCTCTTCTGTGCTTCGGTGGGCTGAACCTTCCAGAGCAGAGAGCACTACGGGATTAAAAATGCTATCTTTGCAGGTGTGACGATTGACTTGCTATGGAAGATTTTTGCTATACCTTTCTCTTGGATCAGATGTTCTCGTCGGCAACAATATAGCTTTAAAGGAAGCATTTTCTGTTTTTGTTTTATAACTTAGCTATTTGTTAGTCCAATAAAATCGGATTGCCAGAGGGTTGACTTGAAACATGGCAACATCTTGTCCTGTGACGTATGATGGTTTAGTAGATGCCTCCAGAACTTTTCTTGACACCAGCAGATTCTTTTGTTGCGGAAGTGTTATGTGGATTTCGATGAATAACTGAAGGCACACCTCACGATTGACTGCAGCATCACAATGGGAATATGATCTGTTCATTTGAGGGTGCCGCATTCTGCCCTTCGCCATTTTTGAAGTGTTGTTCATTTAAGGTCCCTGGCAAAGAATGCGTTAACGTGACTAGTGGTTATATTACTCTCTGTTTGGTTTATTTGTACACTAGTACACGTGCACGTGCAATGCACGTCTCCATTTTCAAAAACAAAAATCCTTGAAAAAATAGTTTAAATGAGTTTTAAGTATTTATATGTTTATATGTACTAATAGGGCAGCCCCGGTGCAGTAGCTCCCGCTTGCGCAGGGTCCGGGGAAGGGTCCGACCACTTTGGGTCTTAAGTACGCAGCCTTTCCCTGCATTTCTGCAAGAGGCTGTTTCCAGGACTTGAACCCGTGACCTCATGGTCACAAGGCAGCAGCTGTTACCGCTGCGCCAAGGCTCCCCTTCTTTATATGTACTAATAGATATGAAAAAAAACTTAAAGGAATATATTTAGGTCATAGATCATTTAGAAACTTGAATTAGCAAACACGGCTGAGAGTAATTGAGAAAGCATAGCAGTTGTGCACCTGCTAGAGGATATCTTGTGCTGAAGCAACACAAATCAACTGGTAATCAAATCGTCCTCGAGTGGTGTCTTTTTTCTGGTACATAGAAAACAAATTGCTCGATGCAGAACATATGCCACCATGGTGATAAAATCAAGCGTGAGTACGTGACCATGCAGGTATGCAGCTATGTGCAAAAATTGACCCCTAACATGCATTCAATTGAGCTGTTCCTGGTTATACCATCGGTGGAAGCATATGTGACGCGGCACAATCAGCACATTGAGCAGCTATCCATCAGATTAGAACAAAATAGAGCACGTTGCCTACCTGGGATGATCAGCCACGGGTGTTACATGAATTAATTGGAGGCTTCTCATGATCTAGCTTGACTGCCTGATTACTCAGCCCTGTAATATCGGCATAGTCGCACAGACATTGGAAACGGAACAGGAAAAATTTGTTGGTACGTAGACAGTCGAAGAGCACAACTGAATACGGTCGTTGGGACATGTATTCGAACATTTGGAGAGCACAAAAACAAATGAGATCTAATCGGTTACCGATGTCAACGTGCTGCCGTTGATTTGCCGCTCGGCCACCGTACTCGAGGGAGATGATGGATTTTTTCGCTTTGGTCGCCCGACTCGGTGGCGTCGTCGCGTCAGGCAGGGAGGCGCCGACGTGCAGGGCGGCGAGGGATCGGGGGCGCCGTGGGCAGAGAGGAGATGTGGACAGGGCGCCATGGGAAGAGGAAGGGGGTCACGCGAGGGTTGCAGGGTACGTCACGACGGCGCGGCGGCGTGCAGGCTGTAGGTCGGCGACGTCAGTCTCGCGCGAGAGGCGACGGCGTGCAGGCTGTAGGTCGGCGGCGTCAGTCTCGCGCGACGCCGCGGCGTTGAGGCTGTACATCGGCGGCGTCGGTCTCGTGCGGCGCGGCAGGGTGGAGTCTCGAGCGGCACGGCACGGCAGGCGGCGTGGAGGATCCAGCGGCGCGCCGGTGTGGAGGATCGCGTGTGGGGACGGGCTCACATGCGGTGATTGCGTTATGTTGTTCTTCTAAAAACAGCGTTAACGAACCGATTCTTTTTAGAGGTGGCAATCCCTGTAATTTACACGAAAACGAAAAGGTGTGTTGAGTTGTCAAACATTGGAGCGATCTGGATTGTTGATCAGATATTGAACGGTATAGATTTAATGTATCCCGAACATGTTTGCTCTTTTAATAGTAGTATAGATTATAAAAGAGATACCGGATATGTATATCACTTTGTTATTGAACAGCTTGCCTGATACACTCGTGCACAAGAGGTGGTACAGAGAAATCTCAGTGTGCTTGAGATTATGAATGGTTCTATAACGCTATGCACAAGTTGTGGTATAATCATCCCTGTAAACAACTTCCCTTTTCCATCTTCGTGATGGCAACTTGTGGTGAACGGCAAAAGTGGGTGCTAGGATTGGAGGATATCATCCAAGGATGACAATGTGTTGATGCTAATGCGGCATGAGTTTCTGTGGAGCAAGAAGACTGCCAATGGTGCTTTTGGGCACCCAATGTCCTAATAGCGAGTCCAAGCTGACTCTTGGAATTGTCGGGACTCGATCATGCACAGAGGCGCTTCACCTCAATGGAGTTAGGAGGTGCTTACAGTGGTTGATGATTGTCTGTCCAGGGGACTGCCCCCCCTGCCTGTCCCCCTGCCCTTAGAGTGAGGGGGTGCATTGTGCACAGTCGAGAAAGGTGCAACCCTGTCCTTAGATCAAGGAGCTACTGCAATTGAGTGCCCTTAGAGGCACTTGTTGATTGAGGGAGGTGCCTTGTTCGGGTGATCGATCCTTGGAAGTCAAGTTCTCTTACAAAGTAGTTGTATTAAATGCAACTGAGCTTATTTACTTGTGCAGTAGTTGATGTTTTGTTCTTCTGCTGATGTTTGGAACTCGATTGAGTATTTACGGCCTTGTAATCCACATAATCTAAAGTTCGAGTAGAGCACATTTTTCTTGGCAACACCATTTTCCTCATGTTGGCAATCTTCTTAATTACTTTTTACCATGTGAATCGTGCCAATTCTTATGACAATGGAACTTGATACTACTATTTTCTGTATACTTTCAAACTACTTAGTCTTCCTGTTTCTATTTTGTGTGGTTATTAATTTTACCTTATTCCTAATTTGATGATCGCACTGCTGCAAAATGAGAAGTTATAAGTTATAACAATCCAGCTGATCCACCCTGGGTGTAATTGTCGGTGTTTTTATTTATGTAAAGCTCCTTTAGAGGGCTTTGAGATGCTAGATACAAAAGCACCATCACCATGTGCCCATGCATCAATGAATGTGAAGCTTGTATGGGAAAGCCTTTTTGCTCTACCGTGTGTAGTTACACCCATGTGTGTATGAGTATATTCAAAGTGGTAAAGTAGTATACGTACTACCCCACGGTAGTATATTAGTCGTGGGGGCAACTACACCCGGCAGTAGGGTCCTACCATGTATATGCTTGTTAGTTTCCACAGATGTGTGAAGCTTGATATCTCTTTGGGGCTTGGATGTGGCATTGCCGTTACCTTTTTCTGACAGCAAATTCAATGATATCTTGTAACATTCCAAGTATCTATTGATATCCTTCGTTCAAAGTGTCAACTAGCATGTTTCATCTGCCAAAAGGTTTTGTCTTCATATTTTTGATATGTGGCGACTTATTTACTAATCAATGAAAATCGTGTATGGGCAGATGTGAAGCAGTACAATCAGAGCGCGGAAAGCAGTCCATCTTTAAAAAATAAAAGGACTTCTTTTGAAGTCTCTATGCAGAAATCTCTTGCTGTTGGCATTAAGTCTGAGAACGGCAAGCGGGATTATACTGGAACTGGTATTCCGTCCTTGCATAAGCAAGCTAGCAAGGTACTGACCAAAAAGACCATAAAGTTGCTGGATGGACCACCTTGTTCAAAAAGGCCAAAGCTAGAGTCAGCTCAAACCACTAGAGCTGCTGAAGCTAAGGGCCATGAATCACTGTCACATAAGAATTTGCCTGAAATGACACATTGCGCATCATCTGGTATGTTATAAAGTCTCATTTCTTCATTTATGAGTATCTAATTTGACATAATAAAACTTCTATTTTGATGACTCAACAAATGACTATGCATGTGTTGATGGATTTGTTTGGAGCTTCAAATCCTAACTTGGGCTAAATGCATGTTACCATCTTTTGAATCAGTACCATTTTCCCATTGCACTTGTTTCTCTGTATAACAGTTTCTCTTCATTGGACCTGTGTAGCATACATGACTGCAAAGTAGTAATTTTACAGTAGTTTTTGCATTCACTTATTATTTAAGTAGGTGTACTGAAACATCAATGATCTACCATTAAATTTCAATTATTGAGTGAGCAAAATAAAATAAAAAATTGCTACACATGTTTTCCTGCCAAAAGATGGAGTTCTCCTACATGCTGGCAAATTGACAATAATGAGATGGAAGTCAAGTTTAAGGGAACATGTCACAGTCAGTCTTAGTGGAGGTGTAATCATGTTTTGCTGGGTGGGGTACAAGGATACTTTGCTCTTGTATACTGTGAACTGTAGCACTATTGACTTCATAGGGACATAAATCCAAGGATTAGTTTTGTAATAAAGAGAGGTAATGTGCAGTATCAAGGGAACAACCAGCTTCCTTGCATTCTAATAGATTATTCCCGTTCACAGGATTCTTCTCCATATTTTTTTATGCGAAATGTAACATGGTTGGCTAGTCCTATTCATCTTAATAATTAATATACTCACAAGTGATCAATACCTAGTAATGCATATTTTTTGGTAGATATAAGTGGTTTAATTTTCTTTCTTCTATGCACAGAAACCCATAGTAGTGTTCAAGTGGTTAAAAAAACCTTGCAAATACATTCAGTTTCTTCACAGACAGTATGCTCCACATCAAGAAAATAAATATGGACGAGTATGTGGCTGGTTTCTTCTTCACTAACAATATTAAATAAGGATATGTGGCTGGTTTCTTCTTCACTAACAATATTAAATAAGGACCAGTATGTGGTTGGTTTCTCCTATTACTCCCTCCGTATCAAAATATAAGATGTTTTAGGCATTTCATTATGGACTAGATACGGAGTAAAATGAGTGATTCTACACACTCATACGTGTCTAGGTACGTCCGTATCCGAAAAATGCTAAAACATCTTATATTTTGATACGGAGGTAGTACTAACTTACTAACTTGACTGTTGTGGTCCAAAACCCTGTTGTCTGGTGCATATTGCCGTGTTCAATGGTTTGTTGATATTGTGCATTCTTCTGGATTGACTAATTGGGCCTGCTATTGGTAGGGTGAGTTAGCACAAGAGCTCGCCCTGTCCTTTCAATTTGATCTCTGAGAAACCAGTTGTCCTTCATAATTTTTTAATACGATCGTTAGGCTTTTCTTAGTTTAGTCTTTGACTCTCTTCTGCTGAAATATATTGTGTCAGTGGTGTTTATTGCTCAGCTCTTTACGATTCCTGGTTCTTTAAGGAAATAAGATACTTTAATTTGTGCACGCATTTGAAGATGTATATAAATGCAATTTGTGATTCGGGATTTTCTCCATTTGATAATCCATTTTGGATCACTAGTCCATATTTCATACAGCTCTATCTTGTGCAAGCAGTCATTTGTTTACTCGTTAGTTCGATATTTAACAACAATTGCCTTTGCACTTACCTTAAATTAATTGTACACAGAAAAATCTAGGCTGCTAAAGCAAAAGCGCATTTCTGATGCAAAGAGAATTGACAAGAAGAATGCTAGGTCTGGTGTCAGATCTAAATATGATGGTTTCACATCAAAGTCCGGTTATGGAAATTATGATTCCGGTTTCTTGGGGAACGGCATGCTTGGTATGTAGTAACTGGTTGCAGCTATGATTTGTTTATCGATTTGTTCTACTAGTTATTCTTCTTCTCATGCCTTCTTATCATAATGCAAATCTTCTTATTTACAGAATTCCACATTTGGACATATTAGGCCATTATATATGAATATTAGCTCTTAATTTATCAGTATGCAGCTTGTACATGATACACTGGCTATTTTCGGCATGCTCCATATATGTGTATATACATATATCTGTTAGGTCATTCGACCTTTTATCACTTCATCAAAACAGGGACATGCCAGATCCTAGATGTAGTTTTGTAAATAGTTATTATTCTATGATGTTCAGTTGTTCACTCCTCCACTGATTTTCTCAGTAAACCCCTCATTGGATGGTAGGGTTTTTGTAGGACTAACCCTTAGGATATCTCCTTGGATTGCCACCTTACAGTATTTTAACTGTCCTCAGGAGCTCATGGCCTTAAATCTGATATCCGTGACATCACAAATCACATTGAGAATCTCTCATTGAGCGAACTTCTCGATGGCACTTACAAATATTCCAGCTTAGGAAGAGAAAAGGGAAAGAAGGTATTGCACACAAAAGATGAACTCCTTGTCTCTGTCAGAAAAGCTTTTTCTATGCTTTCTGACATGGATTCTAGTCACGGCAAGGATGCTAATTTCACCCCGAGTCCTAGGCTGCATTCAGCAAGTACTTCTAGCTGTGAAATCAAAGACCAGTGTAGTGACAAACCATCTGCTTTGGTTTCGGTAAAGGTAATTGAAATTAATTGTGTTTGAATCATTAGCATGTTTTGAAACACCTCATAATTCCATTGATTTTTATTTTGATGCTACCACTACCCAGGACCCTTCACAAACCGAGGTCTGCAATACTATTCTTCATTGTCCAAAGGATATCCTAAGTCGTTTAACACTTCCCCAAGGACATGATCTCGATTCTCTTTTATCAGCTGGAAGCGAGAGCTCAGCTGCAGTGCCTTCCATGACTATTCATGGAGCTAGTTTGCCTCCATTTCCCTGGTCACACTCACAAACTGGGGGTTATCGGGCAAGTGTTGACTCCGGTAAACATGGCTCAAGTAGGAGTAACTCCCATTGGCAGTGGATGAGAGTTGGATCATATCCCACTGCTCTAGATTATGAAGATTCAACTGCCCATAAAATCGATGATCTTCTTCAAGAAATGGATATGGTAAAGTCATCTATCATTGATTCATGTGGCAGACAATCTAATTTATGCGGCACGGAATCAACTTCTGGATCCCTTGGACAAACAATTTACTCAAAAAGGATTGGAAGCGAGCATGGTCCGCAGCCACTGCATTCACTAGACCATGGGGGCTCCTCAGACAGCTTCCAGAGGAATGACAGTGAGCGTTCTCTTCTGAAAACACCTCAAGGTATGACACAGTTCATTAAGGAATAAAGTTTGGTGTCATAACTACTCTGATAAATTCAAAGTTGTTTTAATTGACTGAAATTCCTTGCTCAGAGTATTTTTTTTCTTGAACACTGTTCTCAGAGTTTTGTTGTATATAGACATAAAATCCTTTGGTGCCTAATTGGTATAGTGATTGCGTAAAGTACTTTTGTATGTTAATTGTTACATCACTTTTTGCTCATATTATTTATATGCATCCCATGCTACATCTTAAGATTATGCAAGTACTTGTGTATCAAAAAGCCTTTTGAATTCTGTGTCACTAAATATGGCTATAGTGCAGGTTTCTAGCTGACCATACTTACAATATTTTTTATTATACATTTTCGAATTTTGAATTTTGTGACTAATTGCTGATATGAGCTGTCCATGATCTCAGCATCCCGGAAGATATTGCGTGCTGCCGAGACCCTGTGTGATATGAGAAGAAGCACTGAAGGGTGGAGTACCCAAGGATATATCAATGGGACAATGAAGTGGCCAAAGTCACCTCCAGAAAAGGTGAAAGCCCACAAGCCGTCATCCCCATTTGGTACAGCCGAGAGCTCATCGGGCTCTCGGAATAGTGATGCAGCTCGAACAGTAAACGGCCACTCCACCAAGAAAATAGTAGATAGGAAGAATGGTTCTGCATGCGTGAGCAACCCAGGGAAAGGGTCTATTAGGTGGCCTGTTCCTGTTGAAGACGCTGCATCTCCCGTGAGACCCGAGAAGGGTCTTACACTTGATACAAGACAAACACATGGCAATGCCGCGAGGCATCCGGTTCATGTATCCTCGCAGGCACGGCTTGAGAAGGAATATGAAAACCAGCAGAAACTGAGGAAAGCAACACTGGCATCGTCTCTAGGATCAGGAGGAGATTGGAATAGGGAGAGGAACAGGAGAATGTGAATTGTACATTATTATTCATGTTGACATCATAGGAGGCAGCCATATATCGTCTGGGGACAGCGTAAACCAGGCAACTGTTTCATAAGAGGTAACAGAACACTGGGAGATGCGTTAATTTAGGCGGTGGATGATGTATTTATCGGGCATTTGTTGGTGGAATTGTTGTAAAAGGTGTAGTCTTCTTTTTACTATTTGCCATCTTATCACATGTCTCTCCCGGTCTCAACATCTTCTGCTGTGTGTCAGTAATTTAGTTGTCTCAGCCTACTTTCGTCAAAAGCAATAATAGCACGGGCGGTTAATTGTATTCCTGCAGCAGTTTCCATCTTTATTTTTACTGTGTGCATGGGCTTTAGTTATCTGAACGTCTGTTAATTCTTGCTGTTGCAAATACTGAATATCTGTCTAATTGCCAGGGGTTTATTTCTCATGTTTTTCTGCTTACGACTATTATTGTGCAGTTTGCCATCAAGGAAGTCCGTCGTGGTCCATCTGCCAAAGGACGTCCAGTGGAACTCGGCAGCAGCAGTTTCCATCTTCATTCTCAGCATGGGCGGTTTACTGCATTCATGCAGCAGTTTTCATCTTTATTTTACCGAGTGCATGTGCTGTAGGTATATGTGTTTGACTACACAGAACACGTACACGTGTACCCTTGACACTGGGTGATGCACCACAACGCACGTTATGGGGGTTGCCATAAGCGTGATACATAACACAATCTGGCCGGCTCTTTTGAACCCGAAACCTCGTTCGTCTGAAAAGGACCTTGCCAGGGCTCGTGCTCGCTATGGGTGGGCCTATGTCGATTAGCTCGCAACTACAGTAAATCGGTTGTTGTTGTTCGAACGAAATCGTTTTGTGAAGTCACCGGAGAATGCACTGGTAGCGTGTGAAAAACGATAGTAATTAGCAGTAGCACGGCTCCAGCAGGACCGCTGCTAGTAAGCGATTACCTATTAGTTTTTCCCTACTAGTGATGGCAACATAACAAAGTAGAGTATAATAGTAGGGTTTATACTGAAAATGTTTGATTGATTTTAATTTTGCTTAGACTTTTTTACATGAATTTTGCTTAGACTTAACCGTGGGGTGGTTGTACTTGCCGTGCAAGACATGGACTACATATCCCACACATCTACAACGTTTGATTCCAAGTACAACTCTTACTCTCAACTAGGTAGACTCGATTTTATGGATGGATCGCGGACTGTGGAAGAGGTGGCTTATCAGTCAAAGAGATGGGCTATGGAGTTTACTGAATTCTTTGCAAAGAAGAAACCTTTGACGCCAAGTTACCAGCCAGATTTTAGATGGCAGCTACCTAGTGATGAGGAGCTGAAGGTTAACATTGACGGAGCGTTTGCTGAGAACCTTCGTAATGGAGGCTGGGGATTTGTAATCCGAGACAAAGATGGGGAGGTTGCTGGAGCGGGAGCTGGTAGGTTGCTGAACCCACTAAATGCTATCCATGCCGAAGCGGAGGCGTGCATTCAAGGAATTACTGCGGCTATGAACTGGGGCATGACACGCATCGTCATTGAATCTGACTGTCAGGTGCTTGTTCACTCGCTGAACAGCAAGGAGTATGATCGTTCTCCGATTGGAGTTCTTATTAGAGATGCCAAGATGTTGGCCAGACTAAATTTCACGTCTGTTTCTTTTAATTTCTGTCGGCGTGAATGTAATAAGGTAGCGCATGCGATGGCGGCGCTAGGGGCATCAGGTATTGCTGGTAATGGTATTCTCTGGCCTGATGCTGTCCCAGACGATGTATCGGTTATTGTGGCTGCCGATTTGGCTATGTCTCTGGTTTAGTGGAATATGTTTAAAAATCAAAAAAAAAAAAAACTAGGTAGACTCGATTTTCGTGTTGAACTCGGAGTCCACTAAGCTGCGTAATTGGAGCTGATCTACCTCCGCGTCCGGATCGAGCTAGCCTAGTCCTCAGTGTCGTAATTCGACTACCTTGGTCTCTGGGCAAGGGTTGGCTCCTTCCCTTCTTTGGCTTAGGTCGGTCCTGTAAATATTTAACAACGGTGATTCTATGATTTAACGAATAAATGGACTTCTCTTAGAGAAAAATAAATTTACCATTATTCTTTACTTGATGAATAATTTAATTTCCCCCGAAAAGAAGTAGATTGAACATGGTACAATCATTGATTTACCCAAAAACTCTCCATGAGCAAGTTCTGATTATTTATCAAACTACTGGTTTTATTAATGGAACAAATATTTAGAAATCCTCTCTGTCGCAATACATTTTACACTACATCAATATGTTCACTTTGGTAAATGAGGTTAGACTTTTTTTTATGATTTGTTAATATATATCCTAATATTACATGTGCACGATTACTACTTATGTAAAGATATCAACCACTTCTTTGCTTTACCAGGCAAGGATAAAGGAAAGAACTTAAGTTTGATACATTATTATCAACATATTATTCCAAACAGAAACAAGGGCTTTTTTTACGAGAGCGGCGTTTTGGCTCCCGGGCACAGATGCACCCGGTAGATTTCAAAAAAATTTCAAAATTTGAAAACTCGTCAAAAAAATCTGCAAAAAATCATGCACGTACCTGACGCCGGTACGCACCACCGTATTTTTTTTCGCGACGAAATACCATCGTACGCGCCCTGTACAAAAATGACAAATTTCCTGTCAGAAAAGTACAGTTCAAATTTTGAAATTCTGACAGGAAATTTGTCATTTTTGTACAGGGCGCGTACGATGGTATTTCGTCGCGAAAAAAAATACGGTGGTGCATACCGGCGTCAGGTACGTGCATGATTTTTTTCAGATTTTTTTGATGAGTTTTCAAATTTTGAAATTTTTTTGCAGATACCGGGTGCATCTGTGCCCGGGAGCCAACATGAATTTCCGTTTTTTTACAATCAATACGATATATATATTTATAGTAGCAAATAGTACATGGTACAGATACATGAGCTGACTATAGCGGTTACAAATTAAGTTTAAAAGAAACGAGCAAATCTTCAAACTCTTTCTTATTCCATGACACAATCTTGTATTTTCTGTAGGCAGCCACCGGAAACTGACAATGATACCAAACCACACACCTGTAAATACCATCGAGGGTTCTCCCATAATTTTAATTTTGAGCCGCAATGCCAAAACTATGTGCACGCACACAGCCACTAAAGTAATCAACCAACATCGATAAGAGTACCAACAACGGTATTTCAAGGAAAAGCAACCAAACAACCTGGTCGACGTCGATGGGAGCCGAGAGTACGAATCACCATTGTCGAGGACGTGGCAGCCGGGACAGATATTGCGAGGACGATCCTCCTCACGTCAATCATGAGAAAAAAATTCAAAACCGATCTGGCGAAGCAAGATCTGAAGAACCATACGTAGAGAGACTTAATCTTCTAAAACCACCATTGACGCGAGGAAGGAGATGTCATCGTGGAACAAAGGCCCGAAGATTACTAATTGTAGACAATGCCATCTCCATTGATAAAGAAGAAGGCTACCAAATCCTAGCTAATCTATTGAAACACTACTTTTATTAAGAAATCCACTCATAGATCGGGTTCCCCACCCCTCCCGAGGCCGACAAGACCGGCCGGAGGAGGGGGAACCGATATATGGTGGAGGCAGAGGTGGTGGCGGCGCTAGGTTTAGAGTGGAGCTCTCGTACTCGAAACTGATCGATAAACAAAAACAAGGGCTTATATCAAAAGATTATGTAGTAATTTCAGGTGCGGTAATAAGACTAAATAGACCGAGCATCCAAGATTTTTTTAAAGTCGCACAACTTACTTGTGTTATCACGGTCACCATAGCTGCAAAACCAAAGAAAGACTTTTTTTGGTGTAAATTTTTTATTTCTCAAAGAGAACTAGCAAAAAAAGACAACTATAACAAATCTAAAGACTTGTCAGTTGATACTAATCCCTGTCAACGGCGCCAGACAAAGGTGTGTTGACTGTGAAAGGGAACCAATTATTTCTCGTAGTCACGACTATGGCTTGTGTCACTTAAGTAAGACTTGATAGCGACAGAATCGGGAACTTACTGGATAGCGACAGAATCGGGAACTTACTCTGCCAAGGCAACTTACAAGGCTCTGAACATGGGGCAAGTCCGAGATGGGATGGCAAAACCGCTCTGGAAATCATATGCGCCGCTAAAATGCATTTTTTTGGTCGGCTCGCTCTCAGGTACATGCTTTAGACTTCAGACAGGAGAATGCGCCATGGGTTGCAGGAACACACGGCGGCGTGCTTCACATGCTTGCAAGATGAGGATACGGTGGATCATATATTGGTACAATGTGTGGCATGGGTGTTTGCAGGCGGTCAGACTCCAGCTCCAGGAACCACAGGACACCAGCAGCCTCGCGAATTGGTGGACGGCAGCAAGAGGGCAGGTGACAAAACGAGATAGAAGGAAGTTTGACACCCTAGTTATCCTGACTGCATGGATGCTTGGAAGCAGAGGAACTAGTCTTGGGGAATGTGAGAGATCAGTGCAATGAGGTGCAGCTTATACAGAGGATCAGATAAGAGTTCAACATGTGGGAGCTAGCTCGGGCCGGAGGAGGAGGAAACAGGACACGAGAGTAGGCTTAGGGAGTGTGGTGTGGAGTGGAATTGTAAACCAACCAAATTGTTTGCAGTTTGGTTGGAATCTTGTAAATTTGCTCTCCTTCTATACAACTATGGTATGCCAAAGACTTGTTGTCAAGGCGAATGGTTAACTAACGACCCGTTTCAGAAAAAAGAAGGTAACTAACGAAAACTTTTGAACCTTCTCGTAGACTCTTATCTCTTCTTGTTTGTTTGTATGAGGCATGTAATTCTTTTTTCGTAGACAGGAGACCCCTCGATTTAACATGTTGCAGAGGAGACCGAGGTATTTCCCATTTTCTCTGGAATCACAACGAAGAGGACAAGCCAGCGCAAGTATACAAACCAACAAGCGCCATTTCACTAAAAAAAAGAGCCATTTCACAGGCAGACGCGTTGCAGGCAGCTCTGGTTCCGGATGGACATGTCAGCGACAGCGACGGTGGCGGTGCAGTTCATTTCCAGCACGACACGCCGGCGCACGACGAAGCCGCCCAGCGCCACGACGCGGCCGTGCACCCGCGTGGACGTGGCCACCTCCACCACCCCGGCCGCGACGTCACCCAGGAACACCGGGTCCTCCAGCAGCGCCCCGACGGACACGCCCACCGTCACGTTCAGCCGCACCGTGCCATGCGCGCGCGCCGTGCCGGGCGGCCCCACGGCCTCGCCGACCCGCCGCCACCGGTAGTACACCCACGTCTCGCTCCGCCGGTACCGCAGCGATGCCGCGTTCGGGTTCGTCACCGACACGTCCACCACCACGGTTAGCCGCGGCGCGGCCCACGACGCCGGCTCGAGGTCCTTCAGGGCGATGGCGTTCATTGTCATGATGGGCTGGCGGACGCGGCACAGGGACACCGTCACGGCGGCCAGGGCCGCCGCCAAGAACACGGTGGCGATGGCGCACGCGAGCAGTGCGCCGCGGAGGCGCCGGGTCCGGAGTTTCATGCCGGCGTTGGTGGCCATGGAGAAAAGGACGCGGTGGTTGAAGGAGAGGTAGGAGAGAGAGTAATCAGGCGAAGGCGCGAAGCATAGTGTATTAGTGTAGAGAGGAATGGTGTGCGGTAACGGGTAAGTAGAGAGTGGTTTGGTCATGGATCCGTCTTATATATTTTCTACAGTGGATCATGGATCTGCATATTAGTATGTGATTTCAGGGCCATGTATTCTATAAAGCAAATTAGCTGTTCCGAGCCAAGCCGTACCTAAGCGCGGGTGTTCCACATGCAGGAGGGTCGAGGGCCCCCGGCATCGCCATTGGCCTGCATCAGAGCACGTCTGAAAAAGCTCGGCTCGGGCCTGAAAACCTGTGAAACGTGCTGAAATATAATTGTACTGCTCTTTATTTTCCTATCAATTTAGAAATTTGGATTGGTTCAGTACATGATAGTCCAGCTCTATACATTGGACACGGTGTTTTGGCTCATATATAGGAGTATCTAGTCTCATTATGAAAAGAACATTTAAAAATATTTAAACTGTCAAACAATTTGAAATAAAATTTCGGATGTACCTCCTAACATTTTATGTTGGCACATAAAAAGTTTCACGAAAAATAATATTTTTTATGTTATGTATAAATAAGACAAATTCGGTGCTCAAAAATAACTTTTACTGGACATTTTTATCTTTTTTACACAGGGCACAAAAAAAAAAATCCTTTTTTCACAAAAAATTGTGTGCCTACATAAAATGTTTGTACGTACACCCGATTTTTTTCCAGGATTTTTGAACATTGCGAAATATGTTTTTTTTTCATAATAGGAGCATATAGTCCTACAAGTCAAAATGGATGATTTCCGGATACATAGTTCCTATATATTTGAAGTCCTCCCTACTTCCTTTACTACTAGCTAGTGAGCTATGTTCGATCCCAGATTCTTGGTGGCAACAAACACGTGAGCTCATCGATCACTTGAGTCACTGAGCTAGCAAAGATCGGTGAGAAGTTCGCTCACCCACCGGTGAAACCGGAGAAGGGCTGCCCCCTGACCGCGACATAGAAGCAGGAGGCATTGCACATCTTGAGCATTGTCCAATTGCTAATAAGATTTTCTGTTCTTTTATTTTCTTTGAAATAACTGAAAACTAAGAAGTTAATATGGATCTTAGCCTATCGAGAAGGGGCCTCAATCGCGCGGGATACCCGAGATAGGGGGGTAGTGTGTCGGAGGAGGACAATGAGGCGTCGATCACCCCATTCTCCCTTCAGGAGCTGAAGATGCGGTTTGAGCAAAGTCAAATCCGACACCACACTAGGGCCCGATAATCTGCCAATGTTCTTCTACAAGAGTCTATGTCTCTTGGTGAAGAATCATGTATTTCATCTGCTTGAATCTTTTACTAGGTTTGATTGATCCGGGAAGATTCAACTTAGGTGCTCAATCTGCTTCTCAAGTTTCAAGGCGCGTGCCTAATTAGACAGTTTCTTCATATTGCTCTAGTTTATGTGATATTAAAGTCTATGGCCAAATGTTTTGGCAATTAGACTCAACAAGGCACAAAACATTAGGTCTCGCATGAAATAAATCTTCCAGAAAGGAGGTTCTCATTCTCAACATTGACTTTGAGGCTGGGACTTTTCTAGAGAAAGTAACCTTTACTAAGGGGTTTGGTCCAGATGGATCAACTTGGTTATGCGGCTTGTCAAAGGGCTAGATTGCCATCAATATCAGTGTTGAACAAGGACTATTATCAGGGGCGGAGCCAGGATTTTGGCATGGGGGGGGGGGGGGGCGAGATTGTGATGGTCGCACGTGAAATATTGTTTATCAAAATATCAAACCCAAAATATCAAAATTTTGGCATACGGTTTTTCTTAGCAAACGAGATCGCCTTGTCGATTTTTACTAGAGAAACCACCCAGTCATCTTACTAAGATATCAACATATGGTTGGCAAAGCCAATACATGTATATTAATTATCTCAATTGTCAAATAGCTACCATTTTATAATTTCAGATATACTCCGTAGCTCTGTGTTGAAGATTATATCTTAAATTTCAGCAGGCAAGATTCAAGATTTACACAATTAGCGTGAAAAATCAATCCATTATATTATTTTCTTTGTTGATGACTAACGGAACTAGAAAAATTAAAACAAAAGGTGATCTATATACGATTACCAGATGCACATCACAAGTATTGTATTGTGTACCTTAGATAGACCAATAATCCGGTGATGAGATGAAGGGATTGTGATGCGGACCTACAGCAACCAGCAGGCAATGACGAGGAGTGGCGTTGCCGTATGCGCCGCCAGTCAGCTGCTGTACAAATCTTCAGGGTCGGCGGCCGGGAGGAGTACGAGATCGATGTGCGAGGCGAGAGGACACGGGTGAGAAGGGCACGATGCCACGATGTATGGCCTAGCGAGTCAAGTATATGGGCCAAGCTTGCTGGGCTTCTGTGCGCACTAGTTTGGATCGCTGCTAGCTTTGGGCAGTTCGGCTTAGATATTGACTACACAATTTTGCACGAATGGAGTTTTTACTGATGCAGTGTATATACTGAAACTACATCTGAAATATACGTATAGAATAGTTGGGGGGGGGGGGGGGGGGGGGGGGGGGGGGGGGGGGGGGGGGGGGGGGGTCCCCCTGACTATTATTATGGAATCCCAGAGGGTCTGAAATGGGGAGGCTCTGGTCCCCTCTTATTAAATCTGGTGGCCAATGCCTTAGCCACCATGTTAGATTAGATCTAGGAGATCCAGGAATATCCACGGGATTACCCCTTAGTTGGTGGAGGGGGACCTTACCCATCTTCAATATGCACACGATAATCTGATCCACATTTTCATGCCCTGTGGTTTATAATGAACCTGAAGTTTATTCTTTTGTGCTTTAAGTCCATGTCAGGACTCAAAGTTAATTTTGTGAAAAGTGAAGTCTTTGTGATGGGATGTGACTAGGAGTCACAACTTAGGATGGCACACATGTTGAAGTGCTCCATTGCTTCCTTCTCCAAGACTTACATTGCTTTGGTGGTCGGCACCTCAAGTGTGGCCGCGCCTGAGTTGTGGATCTCAAAGCCACCAAGCTAGGTAACAAAATGTATGGACCAATGGAAATGAAGGAATTGCTCTTCAAGGAGAAAATCAATTATTGTACAGACCTTCCTTACAATCATACCTATGTATTGTATGGGGTTTTAGCTTCTACAGGATGGTAGTCATGCCGTCTTTGACATAATTTGTTCAGGATTTTTTTTGTCTGAAGACAAATATAAGAAAAGGCATACATGGTGGAATGGAGCACTATTTATACATTTATACCCTAAAGCGGTTGTCGGCTAAGGCTTCACAAACACCACACATTGGAACAAATTTTGAATACGAAGGGGGCTTTAAAAATTTATAACAACGAGGGTGGCTTGTGGTTGGACATCCACAAGATGGCCGTCCAAACATAATATTATATTTTACTACTCTTGTGATTCCATCTACTAGCAATACAGAGGTTGATTTGGTATTGAGACCGATTCAATGCCAGATCTTCCAATATCACCATCCAAACAAAGCCTTAAATCTTAGCATCATTTGTTCTAGAGATTAGAATCTTAGCATCATTTGTTCTAGAGATTAGGGTGGTCACAATATAGTTTGCACCTTCAGGTATGTGGCCAGTCACAAAGAAATGCTGGGGCCTGGAGTTTTCACGGCCCTATTTAGAATGGAGCACTATCAATTTCAACTGAATGCTCTCTTAAAAGGTCAGCATTCCTCTCTCCCAGTTGGATCAAGTTGAGAATACCACTAGGATCTACAACAACATCCTTACTGCATAACTTAGCAAAAAAGTTTTAAAAATTCTACTTCATTTCACAGCCTCTTTAAAAAAATAACCCATTATACATTTACTTTTCTAGAGTCAACTCTAAACTCTCCTAGAATTGACTTCTCTCTATCCCTTGAGAAACAAAAACTGGTTCAACCGTTTATATTAATCTACATCTACACTAATATAAAAAGACTCAGAGGGTGGCTGATCCAAATAATATATGTGTAGGGAGCCCCATGATTAGGTAATTTGCAAGTTTTGAGCGGTAATTCTTTTAGATTTACTTCCTCGTCATTAATTCACTTGATTTACATGACTTCAGTATAAAAGCAATACCGATTTATCGAATTGGGCCATTACCATGCATATGCCCGAAATCTGCCCCAATTAATTGTGCGAATTGCTTTTGCATCCGATGTTTTGCGTCAGATGCCTGTACAACATTCCAATGACGTTTCCGTAGATGAGCTTATGAAAATATATGCAAAGCAACAGACAGAGCAGTCTGTCGGACGTCGAACGGAAAACATCAGACGCATATTCTAATTTAGAAGATATTACCACGAAAATTAAGCATGATGATTGGCTCAATTTTTGGCTAACTTTTCCCTCGGAATATCCCCACCAGTATTGGTCGCGCTGCTCCTCCTAACACGTCCTACATACTTGTCTAGATGGAATATCAATTTTTCACGCATAGCACCCACGCAGATCGCCATAGAAAACACAAGCCATATGTTTATTTCGGATTTACACGACATCATAACATCTTGTAAAAACAGTATGGAAGCAACATCGCTGTGCGAGCTGCTGTTCTCCAGCCGGACGCCGTTCCACAAATATGCTGCGGTCCTGCTCCAAAGATTACTACTCCCTCTGATCCGTAAAGATTGGCGTGAGCAGTGTAGAAATTTGTACTACCCTAGTAGTGTTTCCACGACAATTATTTCGGACCGGAGGTAGTATCATATCCCTTCTAAATATTAAGCTCCCTAAAAATAGAGGCTTGTCTTCAAGGTGTGAACGTGGGTGGCCCCACATGTAAGTGAGTGTGATTTTTTTTAAAGTACTAAACTCATTAAAATAAAGGGTTGTGGTTGCTCTTAGGTGTGAACATTGGTGGCCCCACCTGTAATTGAGTGTGAACTTTTTGTTGCCCATAGTCGATGATAGCACCGCTTTGCTGATTTGATAGGGTTTATGTGTTGATCTTGTGTGTGTGAACGTGGGTGGCCTCACATGTAAGTGAGTGTGATTTTTCTTCAAAGTACTAAAGTCATTAAAATAATAGGGCTGTGGTTGCTCTTAGGTGTGAACATTGGTGGCCCTACCTATAAGTGAGTGTGATTTTGTTGTTGTTCATAGTCGATGATAGCACCGCTTTGCTGATTTGATAGGGTTTATGTGTTGATCTTGTGTGTGTGAACGTGGGTGGCCTCACATGTAAGTGAGTGTGATTTTTCTTCAAAGTACTAAAGTCATTAAAATAATAGGGCTGTGGTTGCTCTTAGGTGTGAACATTGGTGGACCTACCTATAGTGAGTGTGATTTTTTTGTTGTTCATAGTCGATGATAGCACCGCTTTGCTGATTTGATAGGGTTTATGTGTTGATCTTGTGTGTGTGAACGTGGGTGGCCTCACATGTAAGTGAGTGTGATTTTTCTTCAAAGTACTAAAGTCATTAAAATAATAGGGCTGTGGTTGCTCTTAGGTGTGAACATTGGTGGCCCTACCTATAAGTGAGTGTGATTTTTTTGTTGCTCATAGTCGATGATAGCACCGCTTTGCTGATTTGATAGGGTCTACGTGTTGATCCTGTGTGGGTTAAGAGGGGTGGCACCGGTGCCAGTCCACCCTGCATTGTTCAGACCGGTAATCCACGCAGCTGTCTCAGGCCTCGGCGGCGCAGGCGCCGACGTTCTTCCCCATCCTCCAGTGTTGCCTCTGACACCAAAGTGGCAGCCGACCAAACCAGAGCCGCCGACATACCCTGCCCTCGTGCTCCCCAACAACCCCTCCTTCGGGAGCACCACTGCATCACGCGTAGACGGTGACGACGCACGCAAGCCGTCCAAGCTTTTCCCGGCATCCTGTTGCCGCTGCTCACGGTCGCATTCTCTTCCCCAACTGTTTGGTCATCTGCCAGCTTCGGCCTGAACCCTAGCTCGCCCTAGGTTGCAGTGCTAGTGTACACCACAACGGCGGCTGAGACGAGGAAGGCACAATTGCGTGTATAAACAAAGATTTGTAAGTAGAAAGAAATGTCTCTACTATGAAATTCATATGAACACACGCTTACTATTCGAGAAATTTATCTCCCAAGTCAACGCAACCGCTCCATTGCTCATGACACTGCATAGTGGAAAGTCCTCGTCTCCGGCCAAGATCTGACGCATTTGTTGCAAGGACACATGTTTGCATTTTCTCTGTCGTAGTTAGCTTCTCTGTGTGACTTCGGTGTTGGTCCCTTGTTTCATATACTCGTGGTAGTTTGAGGTGATACCCTTGGTGGCAGTGTGGGGTGGTTGATGGCTGCAGATATGCGACATGGGAGGAGGAGCCGGAACGATGACGATTCTGGCGGTGAGGGGCTGACGAATAGACTTGACTTTTTATTCGATAACAAGGACCTCACAGTCAGGAATGCTCTGACCATCTTCATAGGTGTACATCTGGCTCAATGAGCGTCCATTGGCACCACTCATGGATCATATGTGTAGCCATACAAATAACTTGTAAAAATTAGTATTTACACAATTGTATTATATAATTTGGCAATTTCATATAAACCAAACTAACTCACAAGTTCCCACATGAATTTGTGCTTTGTTTTCTTCTCAACCGAATTAAGCCAATTGTCAAATATATTCTTCACCTTTGACGGTGGGGTGACATACATATAGTTGAACCCGGTGTGCTCGGTCTCCTGGCTGAGACAATAGACAGGAGAAATGATCGAACAATTTGAAAGAGATTCAAGCAACATACTCGGAGATCCCCATGAAAGACGGGTAAAAATTTAAATATACAAGCACAAAACTGTATGTTATCAAATGTGATATTGTGATTGATTGACTTGATTAACTTATCACAATTGAGATGATTTCAGACATGAACATTAAATTTTACTTTTTTACCCTTGTACGAGGGGCGCTACAAAGCACGCCTACCTCTTCTAGTTTTACTATTAAATTTACGCGCAATGCGAAATTATTAGTGATACTAAAGTATCCATTGATTGGCAATCTTCCTTGGCCTTTTAGGTGGTGCCAGCACGGTGGGAAAAGGTTAAAGCATTTTGCTCCGCTCGCAGATTTTCCAGAATACGTCTACGTTGCTACCTGTGTGCTGCTGACTCGCCGAGCCCTTCCTTCCAGCTAACCCCAAACCGCTTCTCTTTCTCCGTCACGAGCCACGCCCAAAAGACTCCCCCGTGTTGTTTCTTCTGCTAGAAAACACAAGGCGTGGGAAGGAAGGAACTCTCGCACTCTTTGCTGATCGATACCGTGGGCTCTGGGATCGCTCGCTCCCACCATGGCTGAACCCACGGAGAACGCTCCCGCGGCCGCACCTGCCGACGGCGTCTCGGAGGAGGCGGCGGCGATCCCGCCGGTGGCGACGGTGAGGGGGTTTAGGTTCCTCGGGGAGGACAAGTCCGTGCACAAGGCGCTCGGTGGTGGTAAAAGTACGGTTTTTTCTCTTCTTAATTTCTTGATGATTCGGTTAGTTCTAGCAAACCTTGATTTGAGTTGCCTAATTTGCTTAGTTATGTGTTTCAACAGGAACTTGTTTCGTTCAGTACTAAATTCATACGAGAAATTTTACCATACTAATTCTGAATTGTTAATTTCTTGAGCAGCGTAGTTGAGGATCATGAACTCCATGTCCTTACTTGTTGCTGTTCGACTGTGTCTAGCTAGCTATAGGAAATGGGGAAGAGACGTGTTGAAGAGAGAAATTGGCGCTGCTAATTGGAAAGAAAATAGAGCCGCTTCTGACGTGTCTTATTTTTAGAAAAAAAATAATATCATGATCTTAGTTAAGAACCTTCTTGCCTAGTATTGATAATTCATCAGAGGTTTACAATTGTTTCTTTTTCATTGGTGGAGGTTTTTTCTTTCTAAAATAGGCTTTTAAAAAATGATTACAGTCAGCGCGGAGCTAGCCAGGTGCCCTTGTTGGTTTTCTCGAATTGCATCGTCAAAAGGCTTGTTATTGATCAGCAGTTCAGCACCTGAGATAATGAACATATATAGCGTTTCTTTCCAGCTGGATTATGAGGGCCCTACTCATATTTAATCAACATTCCTCTGTCAACCAGCGATGTGGTCTCCTTCATAAAACAAGCAAACACTACCTGATGTTGCCAAGATTGCATGTTCGACTGTCGGGAATAAATTGTTCGTTCGTAAGAAATGCTAAAAAATTACAGAAAGTAGCGTAGGCAACTGTCAAACTCAAGAATTGCACTATCTTTTATGAAGCGATGATTGCATTTTTAGTTTAAGTGGGTGCAGTTGAATATGGCCATTCAGAACATCCGAGCAACATAAGAATCAGAAACCTCAGTATTCTTGTGGAGTGTACCAAAATTCGTACAGAGACTGAGATATCAAGGATCTGGACATGAGTATATTTAAATGAAACCGTGTCAATAAATTCTTTCGTAATGTTGGAAGGTCGAGGTTACTGCGAATTTATGGGATTTAAGAATTCTGAAGATGTGCCTCACGATTCTCCTGTTTGCTCTCCCTGTATTTATCACACTCCAATGAAATTTCAATATCATGCATTTCTATAAGAGTAAAACGCAGGTTTAGTACACCAACTTGCCGCGAATGTGCGTTTTGGTCACCAAGTTGCAAAATGTGAAATGCAAGTCACCAAGTTGCCACAAGTGAGCGTTTTGGTCACTCCGTGACGTGGCAGACCGTTTTTTTTGCAAATCCCCCCTAAAGTTTTATTTTTTTACAAATCCCCCTAAAAAGGCAAAAAAAAAAGTTGAAAAGGACCTAACAATTGGAATAAATAAAACTTTAGGGGGGGATTTGCAAAAAAAACTGGTCTGCCACGTCACGGAGTGACCAAAACGCTCACTTGTGGCAACTTGGTGACCTGCTTTTCACGTTTTGCAACTTGGTGACCAAAACGCACATTCAGGGCAAGTTGGTGTACTAAACCTGCGTTTTACTCTTTCTATAACTATCAGATAAAACAATTTTGATGAATCTGAATGTAGGTTAGGATTTCAAGGTCAATGGTTAATATTTATCTTTATGTTTGGTTGTTAAAAGAGGAGGATTGTACAACAGAGATTGGAACATACGCTGATTTCAATTCATAGTAACTGATCCATTGTGACTGCCATGTGCTATTCTATAAATTGATTTTTGTTTATGAACAGTTCCTCATAACAGTCAAGCGGATGCGCTCGTAGTTGCATGGCATATGTTATCCTGCTGCAGTGACAAATTTGTATATGTGTTATGTATGCAGCTGCTGATGTTCTGTTGTGGAAAGATAAGAAGGCGTCTGGCGCAGTGATAGGGGGTGCGACTGTCATATGGATTCTGTTCGAAGTTGTCGAATACAATTTCCTGCTCTGGTATCTCACGTGCTGATTGGCGTCCTAGCCACCGTGTTCTTGTGGTCCAAGGCCACACTTCTTATCAAGAAGTGAGGAGGATGCAGTAAAATTATTTCGCGGCTTACACTTCACCCAGCTTTCTAACATCAAGTATTTCCATTCAGGAGTCCGCCTGATATTCCTGAAGTACAGATATCCGAAGAGCTTGCTGCGAACATTGTGAGGGTGCTGCGCGCTGACATCAACCAAGCACTCGGCTTGCTCCGGGAGATTGCTCTGGGCCATGACCTGATGAAGTTCTTAGGCGTATGTTTCTGCCCAAATAATCTGCCTTTTATGTCCTTCAACAAGACTTCAGTATCTTATTCTGTTTGACTAATTTGACAATCGCCGACCCATGTTTCCAATGTTTCAGGTGATCGTCGCTCTCTGGATTCTTTCTGAAATTGGAAGCCTTTGTGATTTCCTGACCCTGATATATGCTGGTAATGATCCTTTCACCTCCTTAATCTGTGATTCTTTGAACTCGTGACAGTCCAGTTAGCTAATCGGCATGAGTTTGTTGAACAGCGGCCTTGATGCTCCACACGGTCCCGATCTTGTACCACAAGTACCAGGACAAGGTGGACCATTTCGCCGGGAAGGCGCAAGTCGAGCTCCGCAAGCAGTACGAGGTGCTGGACGCCAAGGTTCTGAGCAAGATACCAAGAGGTCCTGTAAGAGCTCAGAAGCAGGAGTAGAATAGGGACCCGATCATGGTCTAGGTGGTAGATGTCTGGCTTGTCTGTAGATTGTGTGATGCGAGTCTGTGGCACATGGCTGATATGGTGTGGTTTGGTGACTTTTGGCGTTGGTGAAGCTGTCGAATGTTTTGTCTGTTCGCGATAGATGGTTCTACCACTGTGTTCGTGCTGCACCTGTCTAAATGTGGTTGTAAATCCAGATCGTATTATACAACTATGCTTGAAGTGTCGTGACTCATGCAATTTTGCTCCAACTAATTTTCAGCTGCTACAGTTTTTCTGCAACTAATACCACACAAGCCTTGCTGCTGTCCATCTATCTACACCAGACAGTGATTTCCGGACGGCTCAACCAAACATTGACTTCGAGAATTTCTGTCAAAAGGTATTCCATAAGTAATGGTGTCCAAAATCTCCCGAACCACCAACCAATAGAACTGGGCACGATATGCCTTAGATATAGTAGCACGCTGTTGAGAGATTTCTCAGAACATTTGGACATGCCGAGGCTACAGTTTGGGACGAATTACGGAGATCGCTCCGTAGGTGTTGCCAGGGGGGCCTGATCTCGTGTCATGGCCCCGACGCCGTCCGGGACCTTCTCCGTAAAGTCAGTCTATCGGATCTGCTCCCTTGTAGAAGGCCCCTCTTCCCGCCTAAAAATTAAGATCTCTGCGTGGCAACTTTTCCAGAACTCGCTTATGTCCCTTGGGTGGGATTCCCGAGACGGGAACCCACATCCTGTTCTCCTGTCCCGCAGCCAAGTTTCTATGGAATTTCGTCCATGAGGCTCTAGGGCCTGCTTGGTAGGCCCTAGACCTTACCAAACGCAGACGCAGCCTTGCCGCCTCATGGGAGAACTTCATCGCGCTGAGACAGATCAAGCACGTACGTGCTCGCAAGCAACTAGCAATGGCGCACCACGCGTCGACGACGACTGCCTGAAGCGAGTTCCTGAAGACCCAGGCGAACCGGACCGGAGAGAGGCGACGCCTATTCTGGTTGGTGTTCGCCGAGTTGACGTAGATCTCTGGACTATTCGGAATAAAATGGTGACCGAGCGGGTGTTTCTTTGGCGTGCTTCAGACTCAATGTTCAAATTTCTGACTTTCTTGCAGCAGTGACACCCGCCATGCAGGCAGCAAGACATGGGGCGTCTAAATGGCATGCTTGACAATCTTTTGGGGACCGCACGTCGCCTATCCTCCTCGCCTTCTAGTCGCTGAGTGCCAAGCAGCCTCGGCTTTTGCTATTCCTCCCCACCCTACCCTTTCTCCCCTCTCTTTTTTAGCTATCTTCCTGTTGTTGGCCTTACTTGTGCTGCTGCCCCAACGGATTGTTCCGGTTTCCTTTTTGTACTTAGCACTTGTATGGACTTTCTTGACATGTTGTTTTATTTATAAAGCGGGGCGGTTACAAGAGATTTCTAAGAATCTGCATTCATGAGTCAAGTGCTCCCAGAACGATTTCGAGAAAAAACCAGAGAATAATACAACGACATTATTGGGAGAATAGGTTTGCGTTGTGACCATCAAATATCCATGTAAAGTTGAAACATGTCTACTAATGGTTAAATCGTCAAAGGCAAACCTCTTTGATTCGATAAATTGGGAGAAGAACCACTGCCAGGAAAAATGGAATACATAATAAACAATAATAAAACAAGAGTAAATTCCACTTTTTACCTCATAGTTGTGTATTTGTGACACCTAACACATTATTTAGTGAAAAAAATCGGAAATACAACATATATATTTGAACAAGGTTTTACCCCCATTTTGGCATTTTACATATTTCTTTCGAATAGTCCAACATCCTTTAAAGTTTCAGCCCGGTCTACATGTAGCCCGGTTTTTTTATTTTTTCGAACTAATATTTTAAAGTTTCAGAATTTTCCAAGAAAATTCATAGAGGTTAACAATGACATACTCTAACTTGCTGCAAAGTTTCAGCGTGAAGTATTATGTATTCCGCCCTACACGAAAATAACAAATTCTAACAAATCTGGAAAATTTCGAAATCTACAATGTTCACCACCTCAGATTTAGAAAATTGTCATTTTTACACAGCCAAAAATACAAACTATTTCGCACTGATATTTTGCACAATGATGGAAGTAATCATTATCTACATCTAGGATTCTTTTAAGATTTTTTTGGAACTTTGAAATGTTCTTTTGACTTTTTTCAAAAAAAGAGCTACATGTAGCTCGTCCTACAAAACACCTTTCTCAACATCTTAGAACTATGTGGTGCGTCAAAATATTTAAACATCCAAGGCATTTAAACATCCAAGGCACCATCGACGATAATGTCCAGTCTTCTCTTCACCATTTAATTTGTCATCGTTATGCAGATATTTTTTAGTCTCAATCATCACCTCACACCTTTCCCAACAAAAATGAATCAGAAAATCGAGTAAGGCCCAGCTTATAGCGTTCTAGAAAAATAAGCATTGGAGACAGCCTAACTATGGGGTGCATCAAAATATATAAACATCCAAGGGCGTCATCGACGATAACGTTCTGTCTTCTCTTCACCATTTAATTTTTCGTCGTTATCCAGATATTTTTGAGTCTCGATCATCACCTCACACCTTCACAACAAAATGAATCAGAAAATTAGGATCGAAGTTTCTAAAATGGATAATCTAGATGAATTTTCACTAGATGGGATAATTATTGTCACAAATGCATAACTACAGGATAAAAGGTGGAATTTACTCATAAAACAAAAATCCCTATTTGTGTACTCAAGTTTCACTAAGCACAGCCTCATCGCCTCATTCGTTTTGCGTCAAGCAGTTTGACTGCACCCTTTGGAGGCCTGGAGGCGTTTCTAGTGATATGGAATTGTCTCAACTCGTCTTCTTCCCCGCTACAGTAAAAAAAGGGCGACAGAGGGGCGACCAAGGTTCTCGCCGGCGAATCCGCCGCTTCCCTCCGTCTCCGGCGCCGCTCCGGCGTCGCGAGGCGGAGGGAAGCTCCGGATCTCGACCGTGCGTGTAGATAGGTGCTGTTTTTAGTTTGTTTCTCGTCTTCTTCGACGACATCGGGCTGGAGGTGGTGCCGGCGAGTTTGAAGAATAAGGTCTCCCCTCTTTTCTCCGGCCGGCGGCGCTGCTGTCGGCGAGGTTGTGGAGGGATGTATGTCCTCCTTGCAGGCGGCTGTCATGGCGACGGCGGCTGCTCTGCGCTTTGGAGTATCCGTCCTTCGGATCTGTCGTCTAGGTCTCGTCTTCTTCCCCAGAGGCGAGGTACGATCCGTGAGGTGCTGTGATGGGGATGCGGCTTTGGCGGTGGAAGATCTTGGGGCTTGTGGTAGTTGGAGAGCGGATCCGGTGGCGATTTTGGATCTGAGGATGGAGAAGAGCAGGGCTCTGCCCTGGCCGGCGTGCCACATCGATGAAGACGTCCGTGTTCTTGCGGATGGTCACTCAAGAGGTCCAATAAAGCGTTTCGAGTTGCGATGGATCTTTCCCCATCCATGGATTGGCGTCGGCGGTGCTGTTCCAGCGACGGCGAGGCCAGGAGGTGTGCTGGAATCGAAGAAGACGACATCTAGGGACCTTAGTGCAATTTCTTTGTTGTGTGAGGGTGTCGTTGTAAGTGTTCGTAGACTGGTAGGTTTCTACAGCCTATCTTTTGTATTCCTGCTCTGTATCCCGTATTTGTGACGAATACAATGAAGTCGCTTGTGCTCAAAAAAAAAACTCGTCTCCCCTCACCAACCACAACAACGCCCCCGTCCAATTCTGTCAAAAAAAAAAACGCCCCCGTCCAACCCAAATCCGGTAGGACAAAATAAATCCGGTAGCTAGGCTCTGCCTCCTCTGTTCTTCTTTCTCTCCAGCGGCTGCGGCAACGGCCACCAACAATCCAGGCCTGCCCGTACTTGATTGATTTCTTCTGCTCGCGGTAATGAACCCTAGCCCCTTTGGATCAGTTATTCTAGGAGTTTGTTTTTGTTCTAGGCGATTCTAGGAGTTACTGGTCAGTGATTTGTTTGCTGTGCACATCCAATCGGTGGTCCGTTAGTCACTAGTGGTTCGATTGGCTCTACTTGAGTGGACCCGTAGGCCTTGGTCTCTGAAACTACTTGTTCTTGAGGGAGGCAGATTGAAAAATTAGGTATTAAAATGTTGGATTGTGAGTATATAATGTTAGGTTGTGGATCCACGGACGCTTCAAAATGGAGGCTTCATTTCCGCTCACCTGGGCACGAGTTGGAGAAATAGCATTATGGACTTTTTTCTCGCCTTCTTCCATTCTAGCTAGTAGCTACACATGGATGTACTTTAGCAAATTAGAGTTCATCATGTACAGCAGGATTGGAATGGAGACTGCACCTTGACCTTGTTGCTTCCTTTCGCGATCTCATAGACCGCACCAATTTATGGCATGCTTTTCTTTTTGTTATTTCAACTTAACCTTCTGTTGTTTGTACAGCCCATCTTCAGTGCCCATGTTAATGGCGCCATCGATCTCAGTAAGACAGCCTCAACAAATTTCCATTCTGCATAACAATGGTAAGTTTTGGGAATCATGCTCGGTTACTTGACCAATCCCGATTTCTGTATAGGGGTGATATAATTGTTAGAATGTCAGGCTTTTGTAATTTCTTATTATGTAAACTGGTACGTGAAAATACAGGAATTGATCTTTGAAAAAATTAAAAATAAAGGATATGAAGACCTCATCTGCACATTATATCTAGGATAATCTGTGGTTTAGCTGTCTAGGGTTATGTTGCAGATTTAATGTTGTGTAGTTGGTCTTGATTAAAAAAATCTTGGGCACCACTCTGATCATAGAATATTTTGTTCCATATAGGTTTATTACTGTAGTAGCGAACAACCTAAGAATGAATGTTGTCTCGCTCTCGTTGCTTACAGTCTGCTTATGTAGTGATTACTGATTAGACTCTGTCAGCACATACAAGATTTCCTCTAGTTAAAACGTCATGCTTGGGATGAAGAGTGCTCGTGGATCAAACACCATTATATCTTCAGTACCAAGTCATGAAGGTGCTAAAGTTATCGCCTGTTGTTAAAATGTGCGGCATCACATCGCTAAAGATGCAGAAATTGCCGTGGAAGCAGGAGCTAAACTTATTGGCATGATACTCTGGCCTAACTCTAAACGCTCTGTCACATTATCAGAAGCAAAAGAAATATCAAGAGTAGCGCAATCTTATGGGGCTGAGTCAGTTGGTGTTTTTGTGGATGATGACGAAGAGACAATATTAAGAGTGTCTGATTCATGTGACCTTGATTTAGTCCAGGTTAGAATTAGCTACGTAGTTTTCTGTCTCATGTTATGTTTTGAATTATGTTCGCGGCGGTGCCGTGTTTACATGGAATTTCCGGTATGCAGCTCCATGGAGATGAATCACGTTCACTGGTTCATGTGCTTTCAAAGAATAAACGAATCATTTATGTCCTAAATGCCGATGATGATGGAAAACTTATTAATGCTCCTCCTCATGATGAATATGTGCTTGACTGGTTATTAGTGGATAGTGCGAAGGGCGGAAGGTTAGATTTTATTCCTATTGCTTTTCAATGAGTAAAGCTTGTTTCTGCTTGTTCCGTATTAATAAGAATAGATAAAGTTCAGTTATCCATCAAGTGTTTTATATACCAGGTCAGACATTAGTGCTTTGTAATACTATTGTTATTGAAGGTTTTCTTTTAGTAGTATATATGCCAACTTACTTACATGCTGCGCTTCCCAAGATAGCCATGGAAAAACTATCTGCTTCTAAAATGTACATAACAAACATTCACCCTTCCTTGTTTGCAGTGGCAAGGGATTCAACTGGCAGAAATTTCAGATGCCATCTTTTAGAAGCAAGAATGGATGGCTATTGGCTGGAGGCCTTCACGCTGATAATGTTTGTGAAGCGGTGTCTGTTCTGAAGCCAGATGGACTCGATGTCAGCAGCGGCATATGTGCTGCTGATGGAATTCGAAAAGACCCCGAGAGGATTTTTCTTTCATGAGCAACGTAAAATCCCTAAGCGGATTGTAAAGATATTTGTGCGTGTGCAGCATAATTTCGTCCAGTCTGCTCACCATGTGGATATCGAAGCAAATTCGTTTCAAAGCTAGTCGTTTTCGTTTGACATGGTAGTGATAAATAACGTTGAGGTTAAAGGCGAAATAGTGACCAAATATCTGAAGACTGATTTTTCTATGTCAGAATTGCATTGTGTCGGTAATGTAATAAGTGAAATCCCATGTATCATCTGTTCAGAGTAAAATAAATGATGCAGATGTTATTTGGTACGTATTCATTTGTCATGGTTACTGGAGAAGATTTTTTGTTCATTTGGTCATTCTGGAGTTTCCTGAATTGAATGGAGTGCCATGCCATCGCCTATTCACATCCAGCTCATATAAAAAAGGTTTGCTCGGTTAATATATTATGACGGCAAAACTGTGCATTTTCGCTGAAATGGGCTCTTTGCTGAAGACAAACCTACGGGAGTCTACTGTGTCCAGCAAAGCAATACGAGGACGCGTGGTTCCTTGACAGCCAATTTCCAAATCTGAACCGAGTTCAACTTGAATTCGCTGGCGCGTCATCTTGCCGCCTTTTCTGCCCTAAACTTGCCCGCCACTCTCTCTTTCCCCCCGCACCTTCTTCCTGCTCCTCTCAATCCCAATCCCCCGATCGATTTCCACGATCTTGTCTCGCGTGCCCTGATCTTGTGCGCGTGACGCCGGCCATGGGTGCCACGGTCCATCCCCGTTCCCTGACCTCGCGCGGATCCGCCGCAGCCGTCGTCCGTGCCTGCGCGTCCACCAGCATCCGCATCAACCCAGCCTGCGTAGCCAAGCCCACCGCCGCCGTCGCCAAGAAACCGAAGCGCCCTGGATCCTTCCACGACGGGGATCCTCCGGCGAAGCGCGCGCGCGGTGCTTGCGGCGCGGTCGACCCCGATGCCGTCACCAAGACCAAGACACGCCCGCATTCCAGCAGTGACGAGGACCGGTGCCCCCTGGGATCGCTGCGGAACGGCGTCGAAGCAAGCTGCGTTGCCAAGAACCAGGCCTGCTCCTCGCCGGTCCGTCTTCCCGAGCTCGCGGAGGCGCCCCCGAAGCCCCCGGCCTCCACCATGCGCGAGCTCCTCGAGAGGGCCCGTCTTGCGAAGGCTCGCGCTGATGCCCCTGCCGCAGCTGATGCTGAGGCCGTCCGCCGGCGCGAGATCGAGCGGCGGAGGGCCGAGGCTCGCCGGGAGAGGGAGCAGATGGTCCCGACGGTGGAGTTCAATGACCCTTTCATTGATTTCATGGACTTTTTCAAGTGAAGATTGGGATCGTCTCGCCGCAGAGGAAAGAACAACGAGAGGATCGATCCCTTCCAAGAGCGGATCAAGTTAATCAAAGCTTGATTAATTACTCGGAGCAAACAGATGTCTTATGTCTGTCAGTCTATGTACTCCGTAGTAGATAGTTGATCTACATATTAGTATTTGTTACATTCTAAATTATACTATTAGATGACTGAATCGCCTGCAGTTTTTTTGTTAGTGCGGGAGCGATTCCCCCAGTAATTGAGTTGAGAAACATTTTGCTCTTGTTGTCGGCTGTTGCCCAGTTCCTCTTCTTGTTTTTGTTATTATTAATTAACCTAATATTGTCCCATTTACTGAAAGATTTGCTCATATTTTTCTCATTTTCGTGAGTTGCTTTGTGTCCATGTTACCCTGATTACAACAGTAATGTCAGTCAACATTGTATTTTTACGTGCTGTAGTTGTACCTTCAAGAAGAGTGATGGACGATGCTAGGAATTGCCAGAGGCAGCGATCCTTTGGCGCCTCTAGTAATCGGCCCGCTGGGATGATCCTTCCAGCAAGAATCTGGCATGCCGGGTGACTGCAAGACCCACGCGGCAAACCGCGGACCAGAAGCCTCTTTGGGCTCGCCTCGCGAGGGGGGAGGGCTGGCCTGGTCAGCACTCCCTGTACCTGGCCCCACCGATGCAGCCGGTCGTGAAGCCCGAAGATCGAAGGGAGACACCCCCTGCGCCGCTGCCGCCGGCGGGTCGGACGAACTAGCAAAGACCGGAGGTACCCGGACGACGGGTACTCGGGAGATATCGGCGGATGCAGAGGGCGCAAGAGGGGACCGGGATTTGCGGCGCGCGCAGTTCGCGAATCGCTCACTGGTGAGGGATTCGCCGAGCGTCCCTCCAACGAGGCTGGCTCGCGTGCACAAGCAGCATCCCCTTGCGGCGAGGATAGGTTGGAAGGCGGGCGATGGCCAGTTCGAGGAGGGCCCGCCGACCTTTTCCTTGTTTCCTCAGACCTTTTTCTTTGCCGAGGGTGCTCTGCGGCGAAACAAAGAAGAATCAGTACGTTGCGCGACGAGATCGTGAGCAAAGATGGCAAGGAGCTTACTCGTCTAGGGCAAACCAGCCCTTTGCGTATCCTCAAAGAAGACGAAGCCGCGCCGGAGTTTCCGCCGGGACCGGAGCTGGAACACCCCGCAGCGCTCTGCGGCGGGGGAGGGGCGCGAATCGGGCTCACAACCACCGCGTGGGTCGCTCCCACGCTCTCCATCTCGCGGTCGTTCCCCTCCGCAGACATCCTACTCAAAGGTTAGGCGATGACGGGGAGGAAACTCTCGAGTGTGGAAGCAATGAAGATGACGAGACAGCCGAATCACGCGCAGCTCAGGTTTTATGTCAGCCCGGGCTGGTACCGAGGCGCCGCGGCCATCGTGGGTGCGTGCGCACGAAACCGCCGCACCACGCGACAATTCCTGGGCCCGGCATTTTCTTTGAGCCCGTGCCGCTTCGCATCCAACGGTCACGAGGGATGCACACGGGCCCGGGGGCTACTATCGGACCAGTGGAAACTAGGGTACCACGGTCCGTATGCCGTCGGCCCAGAAGACTACGCATGGAAGACCAAGTCAAGTCAACAGTCAACGAAGAACGACGCCACGGCGGGGCCTCACGGAGGCTCTCACCTCCGGGGCATGCTGCCTCGAGAGGACGCGCCGCAGACCACCACGTCTGCCCCAGGACCAGCCTCGCGAGGACAACCTCGCGAGGGAAGCACCATCGTCGGGCCTCATGCGGAACAAGACAAGACACTGCACACTCGTGAGTCCGCGCCAGGGGCCATGTGCGTCTGCGTCTCCTTCAGACTGACGCGCGCCTGCGCCCCGACGCAGAGCGTGCCGGCCAAGCTTTCCACTTTGGTGATTAAAGGATGCCGACCAACTACGGCAAGCAAAACGAAGCCCAAGACCTTCCTCTTTGGTTCAAGACAGCCGGGCCAGCGCTACGCGCCACCGCAAGCGTCACCGGCAACGTCACCGATAAGTCCTTGCGACTGCGCCATGGACGGTGGCTTTATCTGTGCTAGGGCAGTACGCAGGTACCCTCTTTTGGTGCTATGTGGCAACCCTTCCCCAACGCCTTTGGGGGAAGAGGACCAGAGCGCTATAAATAGGGCCTCACCACAACCTTAGCACAACACATGTACTGTAACCTCTACAAGCAGTGCAATCCCAGACAAGCAGGAGTAGGGTTTTACACCATCACGGTGGCCTGAACCTGGGTAAACCGCTGTGTCTCCTTGCTGTGTGTGTGTCGCTTCACCAAGGTCGCCAAGGGTTCGTTGAGTGCGTGTTTCGTCCCCTGCGTTCGAACAACAGTATGCGAGAAGTTCCTTCGGGACATTTCCTCGACACATACCAGCCACGTGGCTGCCATCCCTGAACCTTGGATCTCTGCCTTCACTGTTGGGTCGAGCCTGCTCAGACTGGTGGGCTTCCCCAGCCCACCCAGGCCCAACCAGCGTCGAGGCCCATGAAAGCGGAGCAGGGGACGAAACCCTAGCCTCGTCCCCAACCCCGCTCCCTCCGCGACCGACGGCGGCGGCGTCGCCTCTGGCGCCACCCACACCTCCATCGAGCCCACCAAGATCACCGCCCCAGTACGAGGGGTAGCCGGCGTCACAGGCCCCTGCCCGTTAGGTCGAACCACCCCCACCGGAAGCGGCGGGAACTCCTCTTCCACCGGCAGCGCCCCCGCCATGGCCGACGTCTGACCTTTAGCTCGTCGCCGTGAGCTGGGCGCCCTCGCCAACGTCGGCAATCCCTCTCCCGGAGCGACTGTGGCAAGAACTCGCCCAGAGTTGCTGCTGCCCTTGGCCTCCGGCGTGAAACAATTGTCCAGACTTCCTCTGTCTCCGAGCCCGAGATCTCCTCTCCGAGCCCCGACAGATGGCACCCCATCGTCGCCCCAGCCTTGGCTGCGTGCCGCGCCCTGCGGCGGCGAAGCTAGCTTGGCCGCGCTCCGGCGAGAAGCAGCGGTGGGAGAGGCCCTCGCCCTCCCAGTCGCCAGTCGCCACCGCGGCGTTAGGCACATCGCTTTCAAAATGAGTTATAAATTAAATCTTAGCAATTCCAGAAGAAGATAATTAGAGTTAGAAGTGATTTAACATTGAATTCAAGTTGGAGCCAAAGCATACAGATCCAGTTGTTCAGCTAGGCGAACAAAGAAAACTACATTTTCTTTAACACGAGGAAGTAAATAAACTCAGGCCTAGTTTGGTATTAAAGTATTTTTGAAGTATTTCAATAATAATACAGTTTCTCAAAATACCACAGCTTCAAATACTTTGATGCGTTTGGCTGTGACTAAATACTAGTATTAATACTTTAGTATCTCCCAAAATGTGTTGTTTTTTAAAGTATTGGAAAAACAACTCTGCACCTATTTTTCTGAAACTCAAGTATTACTATGCGAGGCACTTAAATACTATGGTACACTTCAGTTTTACAAAAACTTTGGTGCCAAACTAGGTAATCTCGAAAGTAAATAAACTATTAATTGAGTAGAAGTGGTTTATAGTGTCAAAGAAGAAACAAGTGAATTATCGAAAAACAATGTAATTTAGCAATTATTTATAAGGCCGGTTGCTATTATGATGAATATAGGGATACATAAGAATTTTCCTGATAGGTCGGTTCCTAACTTCTTTCAAGATCATTTAAAAGAACACTTCTTTCCAGATTAGTGGCCAATTCTTCTGTCTCAACGATAGGACAGCGGGTGTTTTGATACCTAGGTGACCCTAATCTGCTGGAAACCTAGAACCTCCAGAAACAACAAAATGCAAGAGCATTTGGAAGCATTAGCCATCAGTGCAACAAGATAACTTGGCACCCAAAACCTTTGAGGACATGAAGTAGTAGAGGTTGGCGGGAGTTGTTAGTTTAAACTTAGATGAGATGTGATTCTAGCTTCTCTGGGTGGGTGTGTTTAGACTTTAGATGCACTAGCAAGTATTAGCTTCTTGTTATAACTTCTTCTACAAAAATATGGTACGCCCACGATTTTTTTCTTGCGCAACAACAATATTGTTAAATTTACTAGCCTTTTAGAATATAGTGTGCACCTTTGACATTTAATATCACATTAAGAAAATAAAGCGAGTGATAATTTAGTCTGGCATTGATACAACTCCAATTCGAACATCCCATGACACACGGAAGGATCTTAGCATTGTTTCATCAGATAAATTCCTTATGATGATAACTACGTACTATATGATGTTCGTTTCCCACTTTCAAATTTCAAGAACCCTCTGAAATTTATAGGAACCTCGGCGGATTACAAGGTTAGTGTTACATTCATTAGGAAACCAAAATACAACTACACGAAGCTTTCTTAACAATCTCTCTGAATTCAAGTTATACATGATCTCACTTAAACAACAACAACATCGAAGCAAGATCAATTTCTTGCAATGTGGGCTTGGTTCATGTTGACAAAATGTGGTTCTGAAAGGAACTTGAACTAGATTTGAGGGATTAAACAAAACTACAATGTCGTCATTTTGTTGCATAAGATGATCAATGCTCAATGCCTCAGTTAGATTGTCCCTTGTTGCCCAGGTTGGATAAATAATGCCACGTTGACGCATATATATCTTGGTTAATGACACCACGTTGTTGCCTTTCCAAACAAATTTAATCCCTCTAGTCTAACATTGAGATAAATATCAATTCTTTATATCACATAGTTGAGTTCCAAAATTAACTTGCATATCTTCCGGAGATGCATACATTTTCATGAACAACAATTATTTATTGTGTTTGTGTTTTTTTGTATTTTAGGTGAAGAAGAATACTAGAAGATCTAGATTATCAAGATCAACTTTACATAGAACTTATTGTTTTTTCTTTTGTAACAATTCTTTTATTCATTGTAATATTCTACTTTATTCATTTATGACTTGCAAATATTCAATTCATTGTAATAAATTTCAGTTATTGCAACATGTAGTTGCGATATTTAATTCTCATGTTAACATTTTTATTCTATTTGCTCTAATTAATTTCTATTATTCAAGATTTATTGGATGTTATTTATTTAGAATTTCAAATTCCAAATTTATTCTCACTTGCTCGTGCGGCGGGCATACGTCTCCCTAGCGAGTGGGGCATCAGGCGGGCTACTTGGACGCTTGCCGCTCCCCCAAGCAGGCGCTGATCTGCTAGCGACGATGGGAGCTCACGTCAAAGAAGCAGGTACCCCTCCTTTAGCGCCCAAGGCGAGTTTCTGGCTGGCGCTCTTTTGGCAGTAGCGCGACTAGACCATCGCGTGCTTCATCGAGCTTCCTCCATCTCACCAGCAAGGTGCAGGAACCGGCGCTAGATTTAGAATTAGGTTTAGTTTAGTTTAAATTTCTCAAAACTTATAAAATATCCTAACTTTGAATAAAATATAGCCGGTTTATTTCGTAGCCCAACTTCAAAATATTTTGCAAAAATTGCTCAATACGCCGACAAGGCGACAAGCTCGTAATAGCGGTCATCCGGTAAAGTTGCTACATTCGGCTATTGACAGCCCCATTGGAGATGTTTTTTGTGATTATTTCTTGTTGTCCGTCCTAATGTTTTTTTTTTTTTGAGAAACACAGTACAACGCAAGCGCTCATATACACGCGCATACACTCACCCCTATGAACGCACACACGCACACCCTACCCCTATGAGCACCTCCGAGAGACTGAGCCGGCGGATCAGGTCTTGAGATTGACGAAGCACCACGGGCGCCTCGCTATCGACGGGAACGTCGCCTCCCACTGAAGAATATTCCGCCTAAACGAGAAACACCAGCGTCAAACCTGGGGCTTGAACTCTGGTGGGCTAGAGGTACAACCACCCTCCTAACCATCTTGCCACGGGCAAGTTCTCGTCCGTCCTAATGTTTGGCATAAGGTCGGTCGTATTTTCGAATTCACGATCACGATCACCAGCGATTCTGCGCTCACAAGTGAGAACACACAACGGAACGGAGTCTACCGTGTCCAGCAAAGCAAATACCGGGACGCGTGGTTCCTTGACAGCTACTGTAATTTCCAATCCGAACCGAGTTCAACTTGAATTTGCTGGCGCGTGTTCTTGCCGCCTTTTTTGCCGTAAACTTGCGCGCCACTCTCTCTTCCCCCCGCTCCTTCTTCCTCTCCCCTCTCAATCCCAATCCCCGATCGATTTCCACGATCTCGTCTCGCCTGCCCTGACCTTGCACGCGTGACTCCAGCCATGGGTGCCACGGTCCACCCCCATTCCCTGACCTCACGCGGATCCGCCGGCACCGCCGTCTTCCATGGCTGCGCGTCCTCCCGCATCCGCATCAACCCCGCCTGCGTAGCGAAGCCCGCCGCCGCCGTCGCCAAGAACTCGAAGCGCCCTGGATCCTTCCACGACGGGGATCCTCCGGCGAAGCGCGTGCACGGTGCTTGCGGCGCGGTCGAGCCCGGTGCCGCCACCAAGACCAAGACACGCCCGCGTTCCAGCAGCGACAAGGACCGGTGCCCCCAGGGTTCGCTGCGGGACGGCGTCGAAGCCATCTGCGTGACCAAGAACCAGGCCTGCTCCTCGCCGGTCCGTCTTCCCGAGCTCGCAGAAGCGCCCCCAAAGCCCCCGGCCTCCACCATGCGCGAGCTCCTCGAGAGGGCCCGTATTGCGAAGGCTCGCGCTGATGCCCCTGCCGCAGCTGATGCGGAGGCCGTCCGCCGGCGTGAGATCGAGCGGCGGAGGGCCGAGGCTCGCCGGGAGAGGGAGCAGATGGTCCCGACGGTGGAGTTCAATGACCCTTTCATTGATTTCATGGACTTTTTCAAGTGAAGATTGGGATTCATCTCGCCGCAACTTAATCAAAGCTTGATTAATCACTCGGAGCAAACATATGTCTTATGTCTATCAGTCTATGTAGTAGATAGTTGATCTACATATTAGTATTGGTTACATTCTAAATTATACTATTAGATGACTGAATCGCCTGCAGTTTTTTTGTTAGTGCGGGAGAGATTCCCCTAGTAATTGAGTTGAGAAACATTTTGCTCTTGTTGTCGTCTGTTGCCCAGTTCCTCTTCTTGTTTTTGTTATTATTAATTAACCTAATATTGTCCCATTTACTGAAAGATTTGCTCATATTTTTCTCATTTTCCTGAGTTGTTTTATGTCCATGTTACCCTGATTACAACCGTAATGTCAGTCAACATTGTATTTTCACGTGCTGTAGTTGTACCTTCAAGAAGAGTGATGGACGATGCTATCAAGGAATTGCCAGAGGCAGCGATCCTTTGGTGCCTCTAGTAATCGGCCTGCTGGGGATGATCCTTGCTGGTCAAGAATCTGGCATGCCAATGTACCCCGCAGGTGAAAACCTCTTCTGCTAATGGGCTGGTCACAGAGGATAACAAACGAAGGAGAAACATGGGTTTTTGTAATATCGGCGGGATGGAGAAGGAGGATGGAGTTCATGCCTTGTATCACTGCCCCCATGCATCTAGCCTATGGCGTACCATGAGACAAGTCTGGAACCTCCCTCATGATAAGAGTATGCAGCTCAACTCTCCAACATGCTTCAGGTCATTGTTGGCCTCTGTACCTGAACAGATGATCAATGGCATACTTCTGGCAACTTGGCGGGCCTGGCATAACCATAATGAAGTAACACATGAGAAGCCCCTTCCGACAGTCGAAGCTTCCAAGAGATTCCTGTTTAGTTACCTGAAGATTTTGAGAAATTCTGCTGACCTTTCGAAAAAAAAGAAATTCTGCTGAAACTACGGAAGCAATCATGCATCAAGGGCAAACAGCTGTTGTCAATACTGTCTCACTGGTCCGGCCTGAGCGGCCCATTAAACCACCAGGTAAAGTGTGGTCAAAACACCCTGATGGATGGGTTAAACTATCAATTGATGGTTCTTTTAAATCTGGGGAGGGCAAGGCAGGTTGTAGTATGGTGCTTCGAGGTGCTGATGTAAACATCATTTTTTCGGCATGTCGTTTCCTGCCGCGCTGTACCGAAGATGACGAAGCTGAGTTATGGGCCTGAAGAGAGGGTGTGGAGCTAGCCCTGGCGAACAGTCCATTGCATGTCCTACTTGAATCACACTGCATCCATGTCATCCGTGCAGCTACAGAATAGACTATGTACCGCTCGCCATTTTTGAATACGATCTCAGATATTAGGCTTTTATCTTTTCAGGAGAGACTAATTAAGTTTGTAAAAGTGGACTGTCCAGAGGTTAGGATTAGCCACTGTTGCGCAAATTCTGCGAGATCAGAAGAGAGAACTGATGTCTGGCTCGGATCAGGCCCTGATGTTATCACTCAGGTGCATGAGCTTGAGCTATTTGTATTCCTACTTCTTATTAAAGTCCGTTTTACGCGCAAAAAAAAATTCAACATTGTATTTGTACGTGTTGCAGTTGTGTTTTCTACTGAAACGCCAAAACCTGAAAGTTTTTTTTTAAAACTAAAGGCACAAGTGACCAACCTTAAATTAATAAGGCCACAGGGTTCACAACGTCGATTACAGGCTGCGGCATACAGCTTAGCCATAAGAAACATGAAAACGAAAACAGAGCGAGACAACAACGAGAGACACATGCCGGCAAGAAGACCCACGGCCTACATCCTCGCTCTAGACCTACTCAGACTTCTCGGGCGATTTGATGTATACAACAACTTTAGCCTTGCCACCAGGTCCTCGAGTTTTGGCTTGTCCTTGTCCTTGGCGTTGACGCACCATAGCTGCAGGAAAATCAGGGTTTTGTACACAATATCAGCCGGATGTTTAATTAGCTTGTGTTCAATAGCAAGCTTATTATGCACATTCCAAAGAGCCCAGGATTGAGCAACGAAAAGAGACCAAACTAGTCTACGTCTTTGCCCCGACAAAGAACTAAGAATGGCATAGAATTGGGCAAAATTTGCTGGGCACCACCTACACCCCAGTAGGCGGCGCAACACGCTCCAAGCAAAGGTAGCAAGAGAGCAGGTGAAGAACATATGCGAAGCATCCTCGTCCGCTAAACAAAGAACCCATTTTCCATCCGAAGGACCCCTGCGGGTAGCCAGCTGTTGGCCAGAAGGAAGTTTATCCAGCACTAGTTGCCATGAAAAGATCCTGATCTTTAGAGGAAGTTTTGCATCCCAAACATCCTTGAAATGCGCAACCATCACCCCTTGTGACAGTTTCGCGTACATTGAAGCCAACGAGAAACAACCATTCTCCTCCAAAGACCACGAGATCACGTCCAGCCCGTGGGAGAGGGTAGTTTGGTCGATAAGTTGTTCCACCTCCATCCACTAGGCCGCTCCTGCCTGGCTAAGAGTTCGTCTAAGCTGAATCGAATTCTGAGTAGCAGCCACCACCGAAATATGAGGGTCGGCACACACCGCAAAGATGTGTGGAAATCTGTATTTTAGAACGCCGACCCCGTGCCAGTTATATAACCAGAACAGAGTCCGCTGACCATTATGAATAGAGTGACGGGCCCCCACTTTAAACAGATGCTTGATTTTATTCAGGCTTCTCCAAAACTGCGAGCCCCCGTGGCTCGAGCATGAGAAGATGTTGTTGTTAGGAGATACTTAGCACAGATCAGTCTCGCCCGGATTGAGTCCTCCTCCTGATAGATTTTCCATATCCACTTCAGCATCAAAGCTTTGTTCATAAGCTTGGAGTTGACGATCCCCAGACCGCCGAACTCTTTAGGTCTGCATACCGCCGGCCAATTTACCAAGTGATATTTCCTCTTTGGTCCCGACCCCTCCTAGTAGAAGCGGGCTCTATGCGAGTCAAACTTATCATGCACCCCATCTTGCAAAAGAAATAAACCCATGGCGAACATTGGGAGGTTTCGAGGCATGAGTTGGAAAGGATGAGTCTCCCCCGTGAGGACAGAAACCTACCAACCCACGGTTCAACCCTAGCTGCAAGTTTCAGCACCAGAAAGTTCCACTGATCAATCGTCAGTTTTCTATCTGAGATTGGCAAGCCAAGGTAAATGAAAGGAAAGGAGCCCAGATTGCATTTAAGCATATGTCCGCCACCCTTTGGCGATGCACGCGAGGTTTTCCCAGCACAATCACCTCGCTTTTGTGATAGTTGATCTTTAAACCGGACATATCTTCGAAGCACATCAAGAGAAATTTTAACTTTGTGATAGCTGCGTCATTGTCTTGAATCAGAATGAGGGTGTCATCCGCGTATTGCAAGTGAGTGATCCCCCAGGGATCAAGTGCGGGACCACCCCCTGAATGTGGCCCGTCTCAGCAGCAGCAGACAGGATGGCTGAGAGCCCTTCGGCCACAAAGTTGAACATGATAGGAGAGAGCAGGTCCCCTTGACGCAACCCTCGCTTGTTTCTAAAATAAGGTCCCATTTCTCCATTGATCGAGACGCCGTCTGGCCTCCCTGGACCAGTTGCTCAATTCTATGTATCACCCCGGCGTCGAAGCCCTTCCTCCTAGGAACCTCGGTTAGAAAGTCCCATTTGACCCTGTCGTACGCCTTCTCAAAGTCCAGCTTCAACAAGATGCCCCCTAGCTTCTTGTGTTTCAACTCGTGAACTATCTCTTGGAGGGCCAGGGCCCCGTCAAGGATAAAACGGCCTTTGATGAAGGCAGTCTGGTTCAGGCTGATAACGCGGTTAGCGATGGGATCAAGTCTGATTGCAAAGGCTTTCGAAACAATCTTAAAGATCACATTTATCAGAGCTATGGGCCGATACTGAGATATGTGATCGGCACCTTGAAACTTCGGAATCAGCGACAACACACCAAAATTCAGTTGGCAATATCAATTCTACCCAAAATGAAGTCATTCAGAATATGAACCACCACATGCTTTACTAGAATCCAACACTGCTAAAAGAACAGGACCGGAAACCCATCCAGACCCAGGGCAATGTCCGACTTCATGGACATTACCAAGCTTTCCAGTTCCACCTCTGTATAAGTTAGCGCCAGACCCTCGTTTTCCTCTTCGGTCACATGCCTAGTACCCCCCAGGTATTAGGTGACAGCCCGCACATAAGATAGGCCTCCGACCCCATCAGAGCTCTGTAGAAGTCGTAAATATGTTCCTGAATCTCCTGCTTGGACATTATCGGACCATTGGGAGCCATCAAGGTCGAGATAAGACATTTTCTGCGTCTCCCGTTTGCAATGGCATGGAAGTAGGCAGTGTTTGCGTCCCCACGCAAAGCCCACCTTACACGACCTCTCTGTCTCCAATACTCCTCTTCCAACTTCAAAATATTCAGAAGTTGTTCTTCTAAATGGAGTCTAAAAGCCCAGTCCTCTTCATCTAGCCCATCAGCATCCGCTTTGGTGTCTAGATCTTTGATCTGGGTTAGCAACATTTCTTTTTGCCTTCTCGCATCCTGGCTAAGATTTTGACTCCAGCCCCGAAGAAATTGTCTGAGATTTCCACTCATGAAGGACCACCAGTCCACAATGTCCCTGCCTCGAACACGTCCTGCCAGGTGCCCCCATCTGTTTAGGAGTATCGCTTTGAAGTTCTCCAGTTCGAACCAACCTGTTTGAAAGGAAAATATGTTGTTGTGGACAAGGGAGCCCTCCCTCGTGTCAAAAATCAGTGGGGTGTGGTCAGAACCGAGACTAGTTTCAGCTGAGAGAGAGCAAGCTGGGAAGCGGACATCAAACTCAGGGGAAATGAACACCCTGTCCAAAGCACACCGGCCGGATTTAGCTGTTTGTTCATCCCACTGTACCTCGCACCTGTGCATGGAAGCTCTTTGAGTGCCCACGCCCTAATGTGAGCATTGAACATGTCGATACGGGACCAATTAATCCGGTCATTATTCTTGTCCTTGATACGTCTCAAACGTATCTATAATTTTTGATTGTTCCATGCTTGTTATATAACATTGCCACATGTTTTTATAATGTTTTTATATCATTTTGGCATATTTTATGGAACTAACCTATTGACAAGATGCCCACTGCCAGTTCCTGTTTTCTGCTGTCTTTTTGTTTCGGAAAAGCTAGTTGGGGAATTTTCTCGGAATTGGCTGAAAATTTAATGGAATTATTTTTACGAAGAAACAAAGACGGAGCCAGGAGGGGAGCTGTAGGGGGCCCCACAGCCCCTAGACGCCACCTAGGCACGGTCAATGGGGGTTGACCGTGCCTGGGCCCACCTGGCGCCCTCGGGCGTCTCCCCGAGTTGCCCTTTCGCCTATAAATTCTATTCCTCCCGAAAACCCTCGGTACCCGATCATATTTTTCAAAAAAATTCCGTAGCCGCCGTCGTCACCAACCCTACATCGGGAGGGTTCGGAAGCTCTTCCCGGCACCCTGCCGAAGGGGGAGATCATCACCGGAAGCATCTACACCACCATGCATGTCTTCGGAGTGATGCGTGAGTAGTCCACCACGGGACTACGGGTCCATGGAAGTAGCTAGATGGTAGTCTCTTCTCCTTTGTGCTCCATTGTTTAGATCTTATGAGTTGACTACATGATTAAGATCATCTTTATGTAATACTATGTGTTGTGTTTGCGGGGATCCGATGAATTATGGAGTCTTGACATTATGGTTCAGTTTATCTATGATATGTTTTATTTATGATCTTGCATGCTCTCCGATGCTTGTGTATGCTTTGGCCGAAGTAATTACTTGTGTCATTAGAGAGGGTATTTATGCTAGATAGTGGGTTCATGCCTCTCTTGTTCGAGCTCGAGTTGACAGAAACGATTAGAACTAGAGATGTGTTGTTGCTACTAGGGATAAAACAGCGGTGTTTATTACTTTATGTTGTACTCATTGCTTACATTACGCACCTTGCTTATTGCAATTATCTGTTGCTTGCAACTTAATACTTTCGGGTGACATGTTGGATAGCGATCCCGGGGTGGATTATTAGTCATATATGCAGTTGGATAACGGTCTATGTGTTTTGACGTAATGCCCATATTAAATGAAACGGTGAACCATGTGTCATGATAGTATTGTGTTTCACCCATGTCTATCAATTGCTCCGCTGTAATTTGTTCACCCAACACGTTTATCTTTTGGAGAGACACCTCTAGTGAATTGTGGACCCCAGTCCTATTTTTCTACATTGCTTACAACTGTTTTAATAGCTTTTACTAGTCATTTGCTCGCTGGTCATTTTTTCTCTCATAATATTTTCCACCATACGTTTAATCCTTTGTGTTCAGCAAGCCGGAGAGATTGACACCCTCTCTGTTTCGTTGGGGCAAAGTAGTTTGTTCGTGTGTGCGCAGGTCCACGTCAATAATTGTAAACGGCGCCGTTGACACCTTTCCGAAGCCTTCTCCATGTCCTACTGGATTGATAACCTTGGTTTTGTAATCAAGGGAAAACTTGCTGCTAAATTACATCAAACCTTACACTTGGGGTCTCCCAGCGAACATGTTATTCCACGCCATCAGTCCTCGGCGGACCTGATGAGATTGAAATCGCCACCCATGACAATCGGGTGAGTACGATGAGCTACTTTATCTAAAATCTCTTCCAAGAAAGCACTTGACCTCACGTGATCTGCCGGACCATAAATCCCTATCACATGGAACAACATACCAGAAGGCCAGTGAAGAGCTCCAGCGCTGATAAAAAATTGCCCCATGTCCACTGCGCCTACCTCAAACTAGCTATCCCTAAGCCCCAACAACATGCCCCCGGAGTGCCCAATCGCTGGCAGCCAGCTCCAGAAGAATTTGTCCCTACTTCTAAGCTCTGTAACTCTGCATCGGTGAAATCTTGCTTGATAGTTTCTTGCAAAATCACAATGTCTATGTGGTGCTTGCGGCGGTAGTCCTTGAGAAGGTTTCGGCGGCCTCGTACCCCGAACCCTCTGATGTTTCAGAATAAAATCTGCATTACAACACTACTCCTTTAGCCCGTGCTTGGCGGGTTACTGGGCAGCCACAGATTTAGCCATCTGTTTCCTTGTCTTTTTCAAAATCTTCTTCCTCGCCTCCCCTGAGGCGGAGAAAATCATCTGCTTGGCTGGCCCTGTTGGTGTTGATGCCTGTCCCACCTCAGTCTCGACCACAGGCTCCCCTTGAGCATGTGGTATCTTCTCTTCTTTTTCTTTCCTCTCCTTAGCAGTCGTCTCTTCCTTTTCCTTTTTTTCTTTTTCTTCTTTTGCCTTCTGAATTCTTGCCTTGGCCAGGGCCAACTCAGCCTGCACCAGCTCCTTTGCCTGAAGCATTGAAACCACCTCCGTGGGAGAGCCCGCCGATGGGTCGAACACAACACAGCAATCCCTAGCTACCCCCAAGCAAGGAATCTATAGGAGTATCTTGTAGAATAGCAAACTTGGAGATCGAAAGTGTACCTGAGGCGTTATTCTCCTAGGCTCTACGCATCACCCTGTCCAGCACCGGTCCCTCCGTGTCGCCGATCCCCCGATCGCTCTTCCGCGTCACCACTATCGCCAACGCCTTGCTGCGCGGATCTCTAGCCACTGGCGCAGAGAACGCCCGCACTAAAACACTCAGGAAAGCGTTGGACTGCCCACCTAGCACCGATTCTTTATTGGATTCATCTGTGACCTCCCCAACAACTTCCTTCTGAAGAGCCAGTCTTCTCGCAGGTCTGTCCGCGTTGCTTTTGCTTCTAAGTTTCTTTCTGCCTCCTCTTCTCAGCGGAGTCCACCTCCCCTCCTGCAGTTGGTGTCACCAAGCTAGGGTCCACCACCCCACCATCTCCTGATGATGTGCGGTCCATAGTGGCCAAAGGAGAGACTGAATGTTGGTCACCCGAGAACAGCATCGACGAGGCAACCACATCCGTCGTGATGAGAGAGGCCATCGTCAGAGAGAGGTCGTCCTTTCACCCCAGGAAAGACCCATATTGGTTCAGAATAGGATCCGCAAGACTCCGCTTCAAGTTTGCCTCCTCTTCCTCCCTTTGAATCATAGCCGCCTTGTCAGGTAAAGGCTGAACCGAGTCTGAAGCTTTCCGGTGACCCCCGTCACCCGCCCCTTTGTTATGCTTCGGAGAACTGCTTTTGTCTGTCTTAGAGTGCTTCCTAGGGTGTCTGTCTTCCCAGCCATCATCGTCTGAGCTATGATCCCTCTCATGCTCTTTGTCCTTGTCTTCATCTTTGCAGGGATCTGGAGGCGGTGGAGGAGGAGTGACCCCCTTCGAGCCGCTGCCCACTTCTTCAACCTCCACCTGCACCTTGTAACCCTTCATGTTGATGAACATCATGATGTGGCTCTGCAACTGAACAGGTGAATGGCAGCCAAAACGCATACAGATCGGCATCTCCTTCAGAGTCAGTGATGATTCATCCAACTCTAGCAGGCAGCCCAGCTCCAGAGTACCCTTCAACAGCCTATGTGTCACCCTCTAGGGTTTTGGGACTCCGTGAAGTTTCACCCAGACCGCCTCAAGCATTTCCACCGGCTTCGGCAGTATTGTCATCTCTCCAACAATGGCCTTTGTTTTGGAAGCCGGCAGGCACAGCCCGCCCCCGCGAGTGGCCATGCGCAGGCTTTCCCTCGAAGGGAAGACCAGGGAGAACGTACTGTCATCTAGCTGTTTCACCTTCCAATCCCACTTGTCCAGAACCAGATCTTTAAACTCAACCTCGACCATCAGATCTGAGAGCCCCACCGAGTCCAGGTGGACGATTGCAGCGTTGGTGGGGATTCTGTCAGCTTCTTCCTCCACCATCTCGAGATAAACGAAGCCTCTGTTCTCGACCCCGAAGCCAGCCCATCCGACTTCGGGTTCCGTGTTCCCTGCAGTGCACATCGCTGTCGGGTGGTCTCTCACCTTGCATTTGCGACAGAAAGGCTTCTCCGTGCACCCCGACTGCATATGGCCTCGGTTACCACAGTTTTAGCACATGACTTGAGATAGATCTGCCGCAGGCGGCCCCTCCCCCCCGTCGGTGGACCATGGCTCGGTCTAGCACATTCTCCCACGGACGCTTGGAGCCGCCAACACTAGGCGGGTCCCTGCCATGAGGGTACTGACGCAGCGGCAATCTAAAGCGGCCAGGATCCCTACCCTGCCTGTTCTCTGGGAATCTGCCTTGCCTACCCTCCTCTACGCGCCTCCTCTTGTCCTGCAGCTCGAGTTCCCTCTGCTGCCTGTTATTTTCTTCCTTCTCTTTCTCCAGCCTGAAGCGCAGATTTTCTGGGTCGTAGCGGCGGCCCCCGCCGCCACCCGCCTCTCCCCCGCGCCACCCACGGTTCCCGCCGCCGTACCAAAATCTCTCCATCGCCACCAGCCGCGAAGAACACGGGCCCGAAAGCAAGGATGGGAGAAAAGGATTTTCGCCCTAGCTCTATGGCGGCGTATGTCTCTCGTGGAGGCTGGGAACCCTAATGAGTGATCTAGGGTTCCACAGGGGAGCCACCACCACTTATAGTCAGGTCCAGGGAGCGACAATTCCCGAATTGCCCCTCCAGCACTCCCAACCGTCAGATCGTCCATACCAGCCACGTGGCTGCCATCCCTGAGCCTTGGATCTCTGCCTTCACTGTTGGGTCGAGCCTGCTCAGACTGGTGGGCTTCCCCAACCCACCCAGGCCCAACCAGCTTCGAGGCCCATGAACGCGGAGCAGGGGACGGAAACACTAGCCTCGTCCCCAACCCCGCTCCCTCCGCGATCGTCGGCGGCGGCGCCGCCTCCGGCGCCACCCACACCTCCATCGAGCCCACCAAGATCACCGCCCCAGTACGAGGGGTAGCCGGCGTCACAGGCCCCTGCCCGTTAGGTCGGACCACCCCCACCGGAAGCGGCGGGAACTCCTCTTCCATCGGCCGTGCGCCCCCGCCATGGCTGACGTCTGACCTTGAGTTCGTCACTGTGAGCTGGGCGCCCTCGCCAGCGTCGGCAAGCCCTCTCCCTGAGCGACTGCGGCAAGAACTTGCCCATAGTTTCTGCTGCCCTTGGCCTCCTCCGCAAAACGATTGCCCAACCTTCCTCTGTCTCCGAGCCCGAGATCTGCTCTCGGAGCCCCGGCAGATGGCACCCCGCCGTCGCCCCAGCCTTGGCTGCGCGCCGCGCCCTGCGGCGGTGAAGCTAGCTTGGCCGTGCTCTGGAGAGAAGCAGTGGTGGGAGAGGCGCCCTCGCCCTCCCAGTCGCCAGTTGCCACCCGCGGCGTTAGGCACATCGCGCTTTAAGATTGATTTATAAATTAAATCTTAGCAATTCCAGAAGAAGATAATTAGAGTTAGAAGTGATTTAAATTGAATTCAAGTTGGAGCCAAAGCCTACAGATTCAGTTGTTCAGCTAGGCGAACAAAGAAAACTACATTTTCTTTAACACGAGAAAGTAAATAAACTCCGGCCCAGTTTGGTATTAAAGTATTTTTTTTAGTATTTCAATAATAATATAGTTTCTCAAAATGCCACAGCTTCAAATACTTTGATGCGTTTGGCTGTGACTAAATACTGTAGTATTAATACTTTAGTATCTCCCAAAATGTGTTGTTTTTTAAAGTATTGGAAAAACAACTCTGCACCTATTTTTCTGAAACTCAAGTATTACTATGCGAGGCACTTAAATACTATGGTACACTTCAGTTTTACAAAAACTTTGGTGCCAAACTAGGCCATTCTCGAAAGTAAATAAACTATTAATTGAGTAGAAGTGGTTTATAGTGTCAAAGAAGAAACAAGTGAATTATCGAAAAACAATGTAATTTAGCAATTATTTATAAGGCCGGTGCAGCCCAAAGTGTGTGAACCTCAAAACCCGAGTAAAATTTTCGCTTTTGCATTTCATGCATGCATCATGGCATTACTTGTTCAAGTACTCAAGTTGAAACAAGGGTTTGGAAAACAAATGACAACAAAGGGAAACAAAAGCACTAGTTGTTTTCAAACAACTTAAACACAAATGAGTTTGTTGTGACAAAACCAACTCAGAGGAGGATACTAAAGGTACTACTCAAGAATGCAAGGTGAGCTTCCTCGAGGGTGATTCGGGGAGGTGCCTTCGTAGAACAGGTACAGTGGTTGATGAAGGTTGATGTTGAGAAATGTGATCAAAGAAAAGAGTTACTTCTTACCCCTTTTAAAAATACTCTGATTAGTCAATGCCATTGAGTTATGTTTTCATAAATAAAATCAGCTTTATGCAAAACAGCCATAAAACTTTGAAAGCCTCATCGAGCTAAAGCTCTATATATAATCTTGCGAGTTCGTCGAACTCAACGTCGTTTGTTTTGTTTCAGAGGAGGACTTCACCGACCTCGAAGGTGGGTTCTTTGTGGACGTCGATGAGTAGTCTGGGGTTCCCAGGTGGCAGCTTGGGACATCCCGGAACAGCTGGCGCTGGATGTTTAATTGTAGGCCTCTTAGGCCATAATTTGGTTCTTGTTGTTTAGACAACCTAATTCGCTTCCGCATGTTGTACTGTTGGGTCTGTGACCTCTGGTTGTAATTTGCTATCTTTCTCTATTATAAGAGTTGAACTATAATGCTTTGTGTCGTAGAGTCTGTGATGTGCCAGTTGTTCCACAAGTCTTGATCTCTCTATTATACATTGAGGGTTGTGCCTGTGTTAAGGCATCAATCGGGGTGTTGCGTCGCCGATGATCCATACCGAGCAACGCCTGCCAAAGGTTTTGGCCGGGGATTGGTAAACCCGTAACCTCCGGTTGTATCGCTTAACCGGTGACACACAGCATCACTGTATAACAGTCGGGTCGGGGTGCCACAGCCGGTTGCTATTATGATGAATATAGGGATACATAAGAATTTTCCTGATAGGTCGGTTCCTGGCTTCTTTCAAGATCATTCTAAAAGAACACTTCTTTCCAGATTAGTGGCCAATTCTTTTGTCTCAACGAAAGGACAACGGGTGTTTTGATACCTAGGTGACCCTACTCTGCTGGAAACCTAGAACCTCCCGAAACAACAAAATGCAAGAGCTTTTGGAAGCATTAGCCATCAGTGCAACAAGATAACTTGGCACCCAAAACCTTTGAGGACATGAAGTAGTAGAGGTTGTCGGGAGTTGTTACTTTAAACTTAGGTGAGATGTGATTCTAGGTTCTGTGGGTGGGTGTGTTTGGACTTTAGATGCACTAGAAAGTATTAGCTTCTTGTTATAACTTCTTCTACAAAAATATGGTACGCCCACAATTTTTTTCTTCCGCAACAACAATATTGTTAAATTTACTAGCCTTTTAGAATATAGTGTGCACCTTTGACATTTAATATCACATTAAGAAAATAAAGCGAGTGATAAATTTAGTCTGGCATTGATGCAACTCCAATTCGAACATCCCATGACACACGGAAGGATCTTAGCATTGTTTCATCAGATAAATTCCTTATGATGATAACTACGTATTATATGATGTTCGTTTCCCACTTTCAAATTTCAAGAACCCTCTGAAATTTATAGAAAGCTCAGCGGATTACAAGGTTAGTGTTACATTCATTAGGAAACCAAAATTGAACTACACGAAGCCTTTCTTAACAATCTCTCTGAATTCAAGTTATACATGATCTCACTTAAACAACAAGAACATCGAAGCAAGATCAATTTCTTGCAATGTGGGCTTGGTTCATGTTGACCAACTAATGTTAATATTGAATCCATCATTAATAAACAAAATGTGGTTCTGAAAGGAACTTGAACTAGATTTGAGGGATTAAACAAAACTACAATGTTGTCATTTTGTTGCCTAAGATGATCAATGCTCAATGCCTCAGTTAGATTGTCCCTTGTTGCCCAGGTTGGATAAACAATGCCACGTTAACGCATATCTGGTTAATGACACCACGTTGTTGCCTTTCCAAACAAATTTAATCCCTCTAGTCTACCATTGAGATAAATATCAATTCTTATATCACATAGTTGAGTTCCAAAATTAACTTGCATATCTTCCGGAGATGCATACATTTTCATGAACAACAATTATTTATTGTGTTTGTGTTTTTTTTGTGTTTCAGGTGAAGACGAATACTAGAAGATCTAGATTATCAAGATCAACTTTACAATATAACTTATTGCTTTTTCTTTTATATCAATTCTTTTATTCATGGTAATATTCTACTTTATTCATTTATGACTTGCAAATATTCAATTAGTGTAATAAATTCTCAGTTATTACAACATGTAGTTGCGATATTTAATTCTCATGTTAAACATTTTTATTCTATTTGCTCTAATTAATTTCTATTATTCAAAATTTATTGGATGTTATTTATTTAGATTTGAAATTCCAAATTTATTCTCACTTATTGTTCGATGTATTATGATTTATGCAGTTTAGTGGTATTATATTATTATTTCTTTAATCGTGCCCTAAAAAGTGAAGTTTTAACAAATGTCATGTCGGTTTTTCTGTCACTTCGAGAGGATACCTAAAACACTCACTATTTGATCGAACAAATCAACAACCATTCTGGATTTTAAGAAAAAGTTACAAATTTCCCCGATTTTTATATGCATGAAAGCAATGCACACATCTAAACCTATCCATTTGGAGACTTGAGACTATTAATTCTGAATTCATCAAGCGAGCACGATCAAGAAGGTGTTCCAACTAACAGGGAATGATCGCCATCATCTAGCTCAAGTGGAATGCTAAAGTCTAATGTTTGTGATTGCTAGTTTTCCTAGTCTTACGGATATCAAGGTGATTGATGGGGGACCATGTTATAAGTTTGGTAGTCCTACTATCAAGTGGGGTTATCGGGATAGTAGCTTGATTGCATTTTTCGTAGATATCTCAAACCTTATCTCTTTTTTATGTTGGAGCTTTTGCCCGGCTCTTGTTTTGTATAGAGCTCATGAATTTTCATTTTTGGCTTTATCCTTGTTTGTTAGTCTGTGGTGCTTCTTTGTGTGAGGAGTTAGAGTTTGTTGTTAGCTTACAATAATCCCAATTTATAGAAAAAGAAGTTTGTATGCAAAATATATAGCGTTTTTCGTCAAAAGGGTTTTCTATTTCGTGGCATTCTCAATTGAATCTAAGCGGAATCTAACCGTTTAAAATTTTGAGAACATCTGAAATGATTACGAATGGACATAGAAGACTTTGCATTAGCTCGGATTCTACCCGTGGTATTCCGAAACGCCCGGACATCCGGAATTATCCTGGACGGGCCAAAAGTTGCTCTAAGAGCCATATTTTGGAGGGGCTATAAAGTAGGGTCTCCTTATGGTGACGGGCTTGCCGTTGCACCAAAGGAGGAACTGGAAATGATCTGACAGGATTAGCGTCACTCGGTTAGGGTGGCCACTTACGGACCAACTTATTTTTCATGCAAAAACGGATAAAATAACATCATTTTGACCCTACAAAGGACACCCGAGTGCAAAAATAATTGTATGATACTTACTTGGAAGCCTCCAATGGATTGACCGATCCTGAAGGAGATATGACCTAGAGGCAATTAATAAAGATATTTTATCTGTCATATCTCAATTGTTCATAATACGTTTTTGTATCATGCTATAACTATATTAAGCGGAAACATTGATACACGTGTGATACGTAAAGAACCAGGTCCCTAGTAGCCTCTTTACTAGTCCGTTGTGCGATTGATGATTGAGGTTTCTCGATCATGTGACATTTATGTCAATTGACAATGGAGTCAATCATTAGGTGAATGATGTGATGGACACACACCCAATATTTATAGGACGTAGTCATTATGCCTTCGACCGTGAGATCAACTCTAATTGCTATTTCTGAAACATACTTTGATTGCATCAAACTTCATCTCTTACATAGGATGACAATAAAGGTGTCCCTCTCGGGTATCGGAAGGAAGTATGTTGAGGCGAGGGATCAAGAGCGAGATTTGCCAATCCGCATAGCAGGATAGATACTCTGGGCCCACTCGGTGAGATTACATCAATGAGCTTGCAAGCATGTGACTAGGTCATGAGGATGTAATATCACAGACGAGTAAAGATAGTATTGTCAAGTAACGAGATCAAGCTCGGTATCATGATACCGGAGATCGAGTCTCGGACAAACTAAGTATCGCCTGGCAAAAGGCCTGAGACTTGACGTCTAAAGGTTCAAACGACAAAATTATTCGTAGACGCACAGGGGCTATCATAGCCATCCAGGTCTCCCTGATAGTCATTGATTGGAGAAGGGTTCTCGATCATGTCAAGAGTGATCCCGAACCGCTAGGATGTCACTCTTAAGGGTAGGTGATGTTTATTTAGATTGGACGCAGAAGAGAAAATAGAGAGAAGAACACCGAAAGTGTTCCAGGACATATCCGATGGAGTTCAGAGGGCGACGAAATAGTTTTTGGAGCTCGAATAAATTAAATAATATGTATTTAATATTAATTAATGTAATTAATGATTAAATATTTTTTTATTTAATTCAAATTTATTGGCTGCCCAACCTTAAATGGGCCAACTCCTAGAGGAGAAGGCCCATAGGGGGAATCCCCCCCCCCCCTCCAAGTGAGGCGCACCAAGGAGGAGGCCGGCGGACCCTCTTGGGGCGTGGCTGTTTGTGGGATTAGTCCCACACCGCCTGGCCACGGAGGGTGGCAGACCTCCTCCACCTATACAAGGAGGTGCCCTATGCCTTGGAAATTCACCCCAGAAATTCCTCTCTCTCTCTCTCTCATCCGTTTAAGTTGTGGCTCCACAAATGGGGCTACACACGGGTTGAGAGAGTTCTCTCTACCATACGCACACCGCCGTGCTGCTGGTTTTCTCCGGTCCAAGTCTTCTACTTCCACTGCTCGGCTGGATCGGAGCCCGGAGGTCATCATCTTCTCTACGAGGTGCCATGCTTGGGGCACTTGGAGGAGTTCGTCCTCATCACCTTGAGGTCGGCGCCGTCGTCGTCTTCGCCGCCCGTCTTCATCACGTATCGTCATCGAAACAGATCTTTTGATCGTCGACGCTTACGGTTTACAAGGGTATGTATATCGTTCCCTCCGTTACTTTATATCTGCATAGTAATAGATCCTGGCTATTTTAGTTATCGTTGTTAGGAATTTTTTTGTTTTCTGCACACGATCCCCTTCAGTGGTATCAGAGCCGATCTATGCATAGATATAGTTGTACGGTTGTAGAACTCATGTTGAATATGAGGGCTTCGTTCTTATAGTTGCTACCCTCTCGCGTGCACTTGCTTTTGCCGGCAGCATTGTGTTGATGAAGCGGCCCGGACCGACTTTACGCGTATGCTTACGCGAGACTGGTTCCACAACTGACATACGGCTTGTTCCATATATGTGGCTGGCGGGTGTCTGTCTCTCTCGCAATAGTTGGCATTGCATTTTCAATGGAGGGCACGCAAGGGATATAAAATAGCAATTATCTGATCGTTGTTGTGGTTGTAGGTTCGTAGGTATGAATTGGTTCTATTTACGAAAGCCCCTAAACCACGTAAAATATGTAGAAGATAAAGTAGAAAGCGTCTAACTTTATTTTGCAGGGGCAACGTGATATGGTCACGGTAAGTTTTATGAATTGTTTATAAACTGTCGGCGCAAAGGAGACCATTGGCGCAAGGACCATGTGATGACTCCCAAGTGCAGGAGATCAATTGTAGTACCTTTCGAATAGAAAAGGTTGTCGAACCCACGAGGAGCTGAAGGTATTGGTTATTAGAAATGATAAATAGACAATAAAAGATGCAAATGTTTTTGGTATTTTCGATTGTATAATTGCAAGACAGTGACAATGCAGCAGGTAAATGGTAACAAGTAAAAACTCTCAAAGAGAGAGAAAGCCCAATCCTCTATGTGTAAGAGGACAAGCTCAAGTGATGTGTAACTTATATATGGAAAACGTTCCCGAGGGCGGCATGGATATTGCTAGGCATATAGATTTATTAAACAACACGTTGAATATCTTGTCTAGTTTTAATCTTCTTCGGACGGAGCTATTATTAGGTACAGCTAAATAAATAGACTAAACCCCTTATGATGGATCATGTGGCCAATTAAATGACAGCACAAGAATTATTAAGATATAAAATCCCACCATAGCATTACGCTCTAGGTCCCCGATACTAATACCCCGTAAAGTAACTTAATGATTCGGTCTCAGGCTTTCGTGTCCTCCCAAGTCTCCCTCACGCCATTACACTACGGTGTTCTCCTATGAGCCCATATAGGTGAAGTGTTGTGCAGTCGATGTTCGCACAACACCATCATAGAATCACACAAAAAGATAAACACTAGACAAAATACCAACACATGTCATATATAAATCATTGCCAATTCATCCTATGCCCTCAGGAACATACGGGAACTACTCACAACGTGCAAACATGGTGATGATCAGTGGCATAAATGGTACAACACAATCTGACAGTATAACTCCACCAACAAATAATGACAAGTGTCGTGGGTTTGTCACGTCAGATATCATGGATGACTTCGTAGGTGTGGGATTTGCGCGAGTTAATCGTCTCCGAGCTTGGGATCGCAGGAACAAGGACGAACACAGATTTACCCAAGTTCGGCCCCTCAATGTGAGGTAAATACCTACTTCCTGCCTACCCTAGCTTGGTATTGATATGATATATGTGGTATTACAATGGTGGCGATCCGATCTGGGAACTCGCCGTAAGAGCTAGGGTTTAGGGCTTGATAGCTTGACCCCGTCTAAGTCCTGCGAGTCCTCTTTATATACACAGAGGCTCGCTAGGTTACAAAGGAAACTTCCTCCACAAGGTTACATAGTCCTCTTTATATCCAGTCGCTGGTTGATTCGTTCTCCTTCTGGATCCACTGTCTGAGGTTCTTCGCGCCCTCTATTTGGAACCTTTTGATGAACTTATCCTTCAATTCTTCCCATGAGTTTATTGACTTTGGTGGCCACCTTAGCAGCCAATCTCTGGCTTCTCCCTGTAGTACCAAGTGAAAATACTTTGCGAGCACTTCCTGAGTTACACCAATTCCTGTCATGTTTATTTCATAGTCCTCTATCCATAGAACAGGGTCCAGATCATTATGGTAGGTGGTGACTTGCTGCGACTCGCCGAAGTTCGGTGGGAAACGGGTGAGCCGTATTTCCTCCCCGAAACATGCTGGTCCTTTCAATAACGAATAGGAGCTCACAGGTGCCGTATCTTCATCTGAATCAGTTTCAAACTGGGTTGGTTGAGTCGCATCAAGCATCTGCGGCTTACCGTCAGCCTTACTCTCTTCTCCTGGTGATATTTGCATACCTGCTAGCTGGTTGTCTAATTCTTCCACATTGCATCCTTCCTCGCCCCACGATACCTCGTGTTGCGGCTCGTTAGGCATGACTCCATACATGTTTGCTTGCTGTAGGGCGGCAGTCTGTAGCAGATCAATCGCATGGCGAGCTTCCTTATCAGCTCGCGTATCCCCGACTGGTGCTATTTTTGATAATATCCCGATCGCGTCGTGCATATTGCTCTCCGGATTGTTGTGGAACTTCTGCTTCATCTCTTGCTCTCCTTCGTCCGTTCTAGCGCGAGTTGCCTGTTGCTTTTGCTGCCGACGCCTCAGTCGCCGATCTTCTTCCAGGAGTTTTTTGCGCTCTGCCGCGAGTCTTTGTGCTTCTTCGCAAAGCTCCATCCTGACAACCTCGATTTCTTCAACTCTGCGATCTTTCTCCCGGCTAGGCAGAGGTTCCCAGATTGGTTTTGACGGGACGGAGGCAGGTGTTTTTGCTCCGGTCTGTTGCGGTTCTTCTAACACGCTGACCCTAACTGGCTGTAGCTCCTCTTCTGATTCGTCCCCTTGAGTCGCGTCTGAAGATATACGACTGACGGACCCAACGAAGATTTTCACAGACCCGACGGGAATAATATACCCAAATTCAATGTGATCTGCCTCTGGTCCCCACTCCGAGTCGTCGATGAAGGGAACACCATTGATATCTTCCACTTGGCCGATGGCGATGTCCTTGAACCCTGATTCCGATCCTGCGCGGAACGTGACGCTCTTGACCGCAGCCCCACGGTGGGCGCCAACTGTCGTGGGTTTGTCACGTCAGATGTCATGGATGACTTCGTAGGTGTGGGATTTGCGCGAGTCAATCGTCTCCGAGCTTGGGATCGTAGGAACAAGGACGAACACAGATTTACCCAGGTTCGGCCCCTCAATGTGAGGTAAAGACCTACTTCCTGCCTACCCTATCTTGGTATTGATATGATATATGTGGTGTTACAATGGTGGCGATCCGATCTGGGAACTCGCCGTAAGAGCTAGGGTTTAGGGCTTGATAGCTTGACCCCGTCTAAGTCCTACGAGTCCTCTTTATACACAGAGGCTCGCTAGGTTACAAAGGAAACTTCCTCCACAAGGAATATACAGACCGGGACCTACTTGGAGACTAACTCCTCCTCACGTCGACCAGGATATGTCTTCTAGATCCTTCACCTTGTGGTGGTACGATGTTGGGCTTGCTTCCATGCAGGCCTTTATTGTGCGAGTAAGATGAGTCGCACTTTACCAAATATGGGCCGCAGGTTAATCTACAAAGTATTCCCCCGACAACAAGTACTCAATCACAAACATGAATAGGAGCATGATTCAGGTATCTATGGTATTGCAACTCTCAAACTACGAGGGGAACGGAGGGGATCACGGAGATGATGATGGAGATGGATCTGGTCTTGGTGATGGTGATGATGTAGAGGCCTCCTCCCATGCCAGGGAGGAGAGGTGATGACGATGACGATGATTTCCCCCTTCTCCGGAGCTCCGGAGCAGCAGGATCTGATCCTCCTCCGAGGGAATCAGGAGTTTCGCCGCCGCGGCGGTCTCGGATGGACTTGGAAAAATTAGGGCGTTACATTTCGGGCGAGACGGAGACCTCGTTAAAAAGCCCCAGGCGAGGAAGTGCCCGAGGCTCCTTTTGGTGGGTCCCACGCGGTCAGGGAATCTGGCCACGTGGGCCCACCTATTTTGGGCCTCGTGGCCTTCCTTGCTTGCTTCTTCTTCCCTCTGGTGTTCTCCCGAAGAAAAACCAGCTGTGCAATTTTCCTTTTATTAATTGGGCCTTCGTAGCTCCTGAAACAATAAAAACACGAAAAGGAGGTTTTCTGCCTCCCAGAAATTAAATATTAAAAATAGGGACTTTGTAGGAAAGTCCCCTAAATCATCTAAAACATGTAAAAACAATGATATAATAATGCAAATAACATCCTAATATGGTAGTATAAGTGGTATAGATGATGATATAAAATGCACGTATCAACTCCTCCAAGCTTAAACCCTTACTTGTCCTCAAGTAAGTAAGGACATAGATCATTACATGCATCAATGGACTTATGGTTGATAAATAAATACGAGCATTGTATCATCATCATATTCAATTGCAATGTAAGATTAATGAATTAAAACTCATACACATAAGGGCAGCATAAGTAGAAGCTCTAGCAATCACCCCTTACACTTTGAAAGCAAATAACCATTGTATGTTGGACAATTGAATCACACTATTTTTAACATGCTTTTGCTCTTATGGCTAGCATCATAATGTTTAATACTTTACTGAAGTTTAAAGACAAGATAAACTCTCATTGGATAACAAGTTAAAGAAGACAAATGAAAAGATAGATATAAAATTATTTGCACCCTTGCTTCACTAGTAACTAGTGCAAACTTTAGTCATGGATGTTTCAATCAAGTTCTTATGCTCAAACAACCTTTATCTCACACTTTCCATGGCTAACCGAATCCTCGGGTGCCTTCCTTTCATACACTTTACAAAAGCATAAGTATTGACACATCCATGAGCATTAATTTGCTCAAAAGATACTAGATTCTAACAAGAGTGTTTCATATCCTTTTCATTAACTATTCCCAACTTTTTATGCTACAAGACTATATCTCAACCTTAAACTTATTAATTCTCAAGTCATAATGACTCACTCTTCTCTTATTTATATTGAGCTAGATTCTAAAATTGTCCAACATACTCAAGTTAATTAAATTCAAGGCAAGATGTGACTGAAACCTCTAAAATAAACCACGCTCATTTGCATGAGTGTTACCCATAAATCTCCAAACAAGAGAATCATGGATGACACCATACTTTAATATTCATTGACAAACCATAAGATAGGGATACATGATAATGCTCCATGAGCTCACACAAGCCTAAAAGAGATTGATAACTAAATGATAAAAGCAAAACACACCATGACTAGATAGATATGATAAACTAGTAAAGATAAGACTAGGTGGAACTCCCCCAAGCTTGACGTTCTGCCAGTGCTTTCTCTGCTGCAGCCTCTTCTTTCTCATATTCTTCCTCCCATTCAGCCCTCTTCCATGGGAAAGGCCTCCCATTGTAGAAGGAGTTAGGTGGATCATTATACCTGAGGGTAGCAGCAACTGCAATCTTCTTGAAGCGCTCTTCATACTCACAGTTTTGATTTTCCACATCCCACAGTAGAGCTTGATTGTAAGGACCCCTCGTACCGAAGTCCGAGATGTCCACGTTATGTAAAATAGATCACGATCCCAATGATCAGTGCATCGCAATCACATAACCAACATGGTATCAAGAGTTACATCATTCAAGTCGTACGAATAAAAGTCTTACAACACAAGTGGTCACATGACCAAGTCTGCAAATCATCATCACGCAGGACGGAATTAACTACGATACAGCGGAAGCTCGTGGCTAGCGTCGGCCCTCGTCTCCAACGGACGCAACCCCACAAGTGCAGTTGACCGGTGACAGCTAAGCAGCTTAGTCGTCGACATACTCCTCCTCCTCGGCATAGGCCTCCTCGCAGAAACCTGGACGTTTGAATATCCAGGGACACAGCCATGAGTACAATTACGTACTCGCAAGACCACCACCAGGCTTAAGTTTTCATGGTAATGCAATAAAAACGTTTTCGAAAATTGGGATAGCCGCTATATATGACTATAGGGCTTAAGTTTCGCAAAATGATGCTTTTAGACATAGAGAATACAACATCACTATATCATTGTAAAAAAAAAGGCATCTGGAGATATAATTCTCCTTATTTCAGAAATGGCAGAAACCAGTTTTCCAAGTTTTGAAAATATTTTTATAAAACCTTTTTAAACCCTAGGATAGGGATGCCCCTTTTTCCTTTCCGGGTTCCGACTGGTTGACTCCCCGAGACCAACCATCTTCTCCCAAATCCGTACCTCCCAGGTACCTCCTTGATGTCTCCTTTCTCCTTTGCCGAAAACAGTTTCTTTTAAAACATAAAATGCCCATACGCCTAGATCGGTGGCCTTTCCAACCGTCCATGACCGCGGACACGGCTATTCGAATAGTTTTACACTCTGCAGAGGTGGTGCACTTTCACCACACCAAACAGTCATGCCGCCGTGATCAGCCACGGTCCTCATACGACAGTATTCGGGGGTTCGGATAACATGATCAAAGCTTTCCACTAATCCACCCTAGTACAGAGGACTCCCGATAGGTTTATTCCCCCCGGCACCGTGTGCTCCACTAGACCCCTGGTCTCTCTCGGGACGCCACACCGCCACGGCAGGGGACCCAACGTAATCGTCCGGCTGCGGGTCACTCCGCTTGTGTATTGCCTCGTATAGATGACAACCCGGCTTCGAGGGCCCCGCCCTTATAGAGTATGAGATCCTCCGCACTAAAATGGACAAGTTTCCGGCTAAGCCCTACCCATATCAGGTAGTGTGGTTGCACGGGTTAATTGTTCGGGCGGCCGCTAGGGCTGTACTTTGTTTTCGAAAATCATCTCCACCTCCGACTGCTCCCAGCAGCTCGGGTTTTCGTAATCACTTCCGATTGCTCCCAGCAACTCGGGTTTTCGTAAACATCTCTGATTGCTCCCAGCAACTCGGGTTTTATAAAACACTTTCTCGCCGATTGCTCCCAGCAACTCGGGTTTTTCCTCCGAAAACATTTTATCAAAACCTGGCTCCCATCCTATAGTTTTGAGATAAGATATAAGGATATACTATTAGAAAATATAATTTTCTTGATAGCGCCTTCAGTAGAAGGCTTCTCAAGTGAAGACCTATTTTTATAAAACCTATTATATACTAGTAGGTATCTTTGACCAAACAATATTTTGTAAAATAGTTTTTGGGTGGCAAAATGCCACGGAAGAAATAAAACATGCATTATTTTATTTTGAAAACAAAACATGCTTGTAAAAATAATAGGATTTCATTAGAGTGGTGAGGTGGCTTGCCTTGCTCAGCAAAGTGTCCCTGGTCTGGTTCTTCTTCGTAGACCTGCTCAGCTTCCACGTACTGCTCCTCCTCTTGCGGTGCTAAGGTACCGGAAAGTTTGAACGAACTACCGTCAAAACTAAGAAGCAGGTTGACAACAATCTAAAGAGACTAAACAAAACAGCAAGCATTCCAACACATAAGCACTCCTCTGGATAGTACTTCTACAACAACACTAAACACAAACAATTAAAACAAGCAATTGAAAAGGAACTTTTTAGTAGTAGTATTGTGGCTGTTTAGGGGTAAATTCCACCAATCTTAAAATAATGCTTCTAAAAATTAACCCTTTTAACACAGCACTGCTAAGAGTCATACCAAACTATAGGAATTGGATTTGCATCAAAAAGCATCACCAAAAGGGAGCTAAAAATCCTACAAATGTTTCTGGTCTCAACACAAACATGGCTATAACTCCAGTTTCAAGAAGTTCCTGCATGCAAGATTAATTTCTATGCAAAGGTATTGATTTTCTCTTTCTGTAGAAATTGGATTCACTCAATTTGGATAATCCTAGCTCAAGATATCACAAAAAGGGTGGAAAACACACTTTCTACTAGATTTAATATACGGCACAAAATACAAATTATTTTTGGACCAAACTAGCTCTGCATGTTTAGGAAAACACATAGGCATCTAACAAAAATACCCCTAAATAATTTGCACACACAGATTTGCCACAAATGAATTAAACTAGACACAAACAATTAACAGAAACTGGAAAAGATTAAAACTTGGATATAAAAACGAAGACGGGCCGGGATTGGGCCAGATCTGGTAGTGGCCTGCGCAGATCTGGGCCGTGCGCTAGGCAGGCCGGCCCAACACGACGCTGCGCGCGCGCCCGCGTGAGGAAACGGTCCGCGCCGGGCTAGTTTCCAACAGGGCCGTAGATCGGGAGATCTACGGCTCTCCTTCGTCTCCTTCAACGCGACGAGCGCACGGACGAACTGGGGGCGGAGAAGAAATGGCGGCGACGGGGCGCTCACCTAGGGCCTACGCGCGGCAGCGGGAGGGGTCGGGGTCGAGAGAGAAGACGATGGCGAGCTCAGCGGTGTCCTCAGGCGCCGCATGCATCGCCGGAGTCCATGGCGACGGCGGCGGCGTGCTCCTCGGGTCGTGGATGGAGGCGAGGTCCACGGCAGCTTCTGGGCAAAAAGAAGAGGGGGAGGGGTTAGGTCTCGCAGAGGGGAACTCCGCGGCTCAAAAATGGCGGAGAATGGTGCAGGGAGTCGCCGGAAAAAGCAGCGCGACGCCGGCGGCTACCGAAACTCCACCTTCGATTCTCGCGGGGTAGAGAGCAGGAGCTTGGGCGTGGCTTCCGGGGAGAGGAGTAGGAGTGTGTGTGCGTCGCTGAGGAGTGGGTTGGAGCAAATGGGTGGACGGGGGAGACAGGGATGGTCAGGTCCGGTTTTGTGCTTCACGGGAGGTGGGGGAGAGAGGGGGATGGAGCTTCGAGCTCTCCCACTGGCTCGAGTGGGCGGTGGAGAGGGGGGACAGAGAGGGTTTGGTCGGAGGCGACGTGCTCTGGCCAGTAGGAGGGGAGGGAGAGAGCCTCCATTGGCCACGGTGGAAAAAGGAGAGTGGTGAGTGGAGGAGAGGGGTGAGTGTGGGGCTGGCAAGTGGGTCCAGGGGTGGGGTGGTGCTGCTCTGCTCCCATGACAGAGGGAGAGACGTTGGGGAGAGGGTTGGTTTAGGCTAGGTTTAGGGTTTTTAGTCTAACACTAATAGGGATGCTTCTTTTGCTAGCAATGCTAATCATGCACCACACAAGTGCTGCTCACAAACATGAGAGGGGTGACCTAAATGAGGTGAAGCAAAGATTTGCAAGCCTAAAAGATGAAAAAAAGAATTTTCAAAACAATGCAAGTTGTGGAAAATGACCAATGGTCACTGTTTTGATTAGCCCTTATCACACAGATGTAATTGTGCTCCAACAAGTTTTAAATGGGTCAAACAAAGCATAGACTAAAAGTAGAAAGTTCCAGGAGCAAGATGGTCAAGGTGCATTTCAAAACAACACAAGCAGTGCTTAATCTAGGGCTCTAGATTAGCTATGTTTTAACAACCATGAAGATCCAAATCACTAAAATTTAACTAGAGGAATTTTTATAAAAGTGCTTCAAACGTTTTCAAGCAAGACCAACAACTTAAGAAAACAATTAAGACCACCAAGCAAGAGTTGACTAAAATAAAACAAAAGTTTTTGCTAAACCTGAAGATTCTAACTTCACACCACAATTTCAAGTCTAGAAAAATTGGGGTGTTACATTGATGCTTGTCCAACTCAGATGTGACATGTAGATACCTCTTCTCCAAGTCCTCCAGCCTCTCCTTGTACTCTTCAACCTTCTTCTCCAGCTCCAGGTTCATGAAGTGATGAGCATCAAGGCTGCGTTCAACAACAGTATTATACCTGAAGGTCTTCTGTTCCGGGTCCTCCAGCCTCTCCTCCACCGTGCCAATGATCTTGGGAGCCTTCACCTCCTCTATGAGCATCGCCCCCTCCTTGAAGGACAAGGTCTTCATTGGTGCCATCACGGAGTTGAGGTAGCGGTTCACAACACCTCCTTTTGGGAAGCTCTCCCCCTCATGATCGGATCCGGAGTTAGACATGGCTAAAAACCTGACAGACAGAAACAGCAAAAGCAAAGAACGCTCGAAAGCTCTCGGTACGAGATTAGATTGACGAAACGGGGTATATATTGACGGTTTTTAGGGCAAGACGAAGAGTCGGAGTCGAAAACGGGACGAATCGGGACTCCGAGGGGCAAAAGGAGTGGGCCCACGCGGTCAGGGAATCTGGCCGCGTGGGACCCCCTCTTTTCCTTCTCGAAGCTCCGTCACGTCCAGTTTTCTTGTCCCACACGTTAATTTCCATAAAAAATGATGTCCGTAAAATATTACGCAATTCCGAGAAACTTTCCAGAGTAAAAGTTACCTTTTATTGATTTTAGATTTCTGAAACTGCAAACTTCTTTGCAATTACCTCCTCCGGTGTCTGTAAAATGAATTCCTCCACCTTTCCAATGAAGCTTTTTCCTGCAATATAATGTTTAAGGCGTTGTCCATTAACCACATGAGGTTTACCTTTCATATCACCATGAAGACGGATAGCTCCTGAACGGTATACTTCCTGTATCACTAATGGTCCCTGCCACTTTGAAGCTAACTTACCTGCAGAAAACTTGAAACGAGAGTTGTATAATAGCACTTGATCACCTACTTTGAATTCTTTCTTTTTAATTTTCTTGTCATGCCAAATCTTAACTTTTTCTTTAAACATCCTGGCAGTTTCATAAGCTTCATTTCTCCATTCATCTAGTAGGTTTAAATCAAGAATTCTCTTCTCTCCAGCAGTTTTAAAATCAAAGTTCAATTGTTTAATAGCCCATCTAGCTTTATGTTCTAATTCAACAGGTAGATGACAAGCTTTTCCATAACCATTTTATAAGGAGACATTCCCATAGGATTTTTAAAAGCAGTTCTATAAGCCCATAATGCATCGTTAATTTTAAGTGGCCAATCAGACCTAGACTTATTCACTGTCTTTTCCAAAATGGGTTTAATTTCCCTATTACTTAATTCAACTTGTACACTAGTTTGGGGATGATAAGGTGATGCAATTCTATGGTTAACATCATATTTTGCCAAAGTTTTCCGGAGAATACCATGTAAGAAATGAGAGCCACCATCAGTAATTAAAAACCTAGGAACACCAAACCTGGGGAAAATGATGTCCTGAAGCATCTTCATTGCCGTGGCATGATCTGCACTTTTGGTTGGAATTCCTTCCACCCACTTTGTAACATAATCCACTGTAACCAAAATATGAGTATGCTTTGTCTTTGATTCGGGGAAAGGTCCCATAAAGTCAAAACCCCACACATCAAATGGTTCAAGTGGTAAGGAATAGTTCATAGGCATTTCATTTCTCCTACCAATATTTCCTACTCTTTGACATTTATCACAAGATTTAACATATTCAGCACAATCCTTAAATAAAGTAGGCCAATAAAAACCAGACTGTAATACCTTTGCACCTGTATGATCTCCTGCATGATGTCCTCCATAGGGACTGTCATGACAATCTCTTATAATAGCCTGTTGTTCATACTCAGGTACACAACGTCTAATAATACCATCCACACTCTTCTTATAAAGGTAAGGATCATCCCAAAAATAATGTCTAAGATCATAAAAGAATTTCTTTCTTTGTTGAAAAGTGAAGTGTGGAGGTAGAACCTTACCAACAATAAAATTTGCATAGTTGGCAAACCATGGTGATGCAACTTTAGCACTAGAAACATTAACAATTGCAAGTTGTTCATTAACAAAGCTATCATTGATAGGAATAGGATCATCAGGTATATTTTCCATTCTAGAAAGATGATCAGCTACTTGATTATCTTCCCCTTTTCTATCAACAATGTGTAAATCAAATTCTTGCAATAGAAGTACCCATCTTCTTAATCTAGGCTTAGCATCTTTCTTATGCATTAAGTATTTAATGGCAGAATGATCAGTATGCAATGTGACTTTCGAATCAGTAATATAAGGTCTAAACTTGTCACAAGCAAATAACACTGCTAAAAATTCTTTTTCAGTTGTGGCATAATTCCTTTGAGCAGCATCAAGTGTTCTACTAGCATAATAAATGACATTCAGTTTCTTATCAACACGTTGGCCCAAAACAGCCCAACTGCATAATCACTAGCATCACACATAATTTCAAAAGGCAATTTCCAATCAGGAGGTTGAATAATAGGGGCACTTATTAAAGCATTTTTCAAAATATTAAAGGACTCAATGCAATCATCATTAAAAGAGAAAGGGACATCCTTTTGCAAAAGATTGGTTAGGGGTTTTGATATTTTAGAGAAATCTTTAATAAACCTACGGTAAAAACCTGCATGCCCAAGAAAACTTCTTATACCTTTGATGTCCCTTGGGTATGGCAGCTTTTCAATAGCTTCTATCTTTGCTGGGTCAACTTCTATTCCTTTCCCAGAAATCTTATGCCCAAGAACAATACCTTTGAAAGGACACGGATGTCGCCTAGAGGGGGGGGGGGGTGAATAGGCGATTAAAATTCTTTGCGGTTTAGGCTTGAATAAATGCAGAATAAAACTAACGTTTAATTTATCAAGCACGAAACCTAAACAAGCTAGGTTAACCTATGTGCACCAACAACTTATGCTAAACAAGATAAGCAAATATGTGATAGCAAGATATATTACTTCAAGCTCGATGGCTATCACAAAGTAAATAGCATAAGTAAGAAGCTCGGGTATAGAAATACCGAGGCACTTGGAGACGATGATTTATCCCGAAGTTCACTTCCCAATGGAAGCTACGTCTCCGTTGGAGCGGTGCGGAGTCACAAAGTGATCCCCGAATAGCCGTCAAATGGCACACCGTAATCTCCTTCGTGCCTCCACCAATGCGGAGTGCCACGAACCACTATGGGACACTTGAGGGTGGTCACCGAACCCGTACAAGGATGAGGCACACTCCACAACTTAATTGGAGGCTCTCACCAAATTCCCACGGCTCCCAAAGCCACAAGAATCACAAGGTTGGGGCGCGACTCCACAACTTAATTGGAAGCTCCCAACTATCCCGCGAGCCACCAAAACTCCGAGATCAACAAGGACCGTCTAGGGCACTCCAAGTACCCAAGAGGACAAGCTATAGGGCACCCCAAGTACCCAAGAGTAACAAGCTTCTCAACTTCGATTTCCACGTATCACCGCGGAGAACTCAAACCGATGCAACCGATGCAAGAAGGCAAGACCACTAGAAGTGGTCAAATCCTTCACTCCCAAATCCCACCAAAAGCAACTAATGCTTGTGGGGGGAGAAGAGAGGAAGAACAAGGAAGAACTCAACAAATGGAACTTCAAGATCACGATCTACTAGGTTGCCCTCACTTAGAGGAGGAATGGATTGGATGAGTATGTAGATCTAGATCTCCTCTCAAATTCCCTCAAAGATATGCAAGAATCATGGGAGGGATTGAGAGGAAGGCAAGCTTTTCCAAAGGTCAACAATGGAGGAGAGAGAGGGGAAAAGCTAGCTCAAGAGATGAGAGAACCGTTGGGGAAGAAACCCCCTTAAAAAGGTCCTCTCAAAAATCTGCCCGTTGCAGACAAAAAAGGCCGCAGCGGTAGTACCGGGCCGATCCCGGTAGTACCGAGCCGCGTTGACTCGAGGAAGAACGAAGACCAGTCAGCGCTCCCTGACTCAGCGCGCGACGGTAGTACCGGACCACCTGGCCCGGTAGTGCTTCCTTCCCGGTAGTACCGCGCCACTACCGGGGCAACTACCGGGTAAAAACTTCGAGAGGCAGAGAGCCATCCAGAGATGCGGTACTGGGCCCGGTACTGGCCGCGGTAGTTCCGCAAGGGGTCACCCGGTAGTACCGGGCGAGGGTCGGTACTACCGGCCTAAGAAGAAACTGCAGAACCAGAAAAAGAGAACCGCAATAACTTTTGCAAGGAAGCTCCAAACGAGATGAAACCAACGAGGTTGGAAAGGTAGCGACAAGAGCATTCCTCGAAGGTGGGAAGGTGTGGACCCTATCTCGAAGGTGGACCGATAATATTTCCAACCTGAAAACGCAACAAGTTTTCCATACGAAATCCGTTTTCGGAGAACTTGGGCTTGTCATGAAGATCACAACAAGCACCAAAACCCAACAAGGAGAAAATCCAAATAAGAACCAAGAAAGATGATGAAGGCAAGTATGCAAAGGTTTGAGCTCTCTCCAACTGATACGCTAAAGCTCAATCGAGAGCCCCTCTTGATAGTACGGTATCTATCCTATAACCCGGTCTCCCAGCTATTACCACGAGACCGGTAAAATAGAAACCCTATCATACCTTTGCCTTGCGCATTCCACTTGAGCTAGATGACGTCGATCTTGATCTCTTCAAGTGGACCACCTTTCTTGATTGCGCTTCGCTTGGTGAAGACTCAAACATTGCTCCCCCATACTCCACTATGGGAGAGCCTCTCTTAGGCACATCTTCACATGAACATTATCTCTAAATGGGTGGCAAGCTTCAAGCCTAGGATTTCTTCGAGATGCTGCTCTTGAACTTGCGCTTCTTCAACATTGATGACGATCACCACTTGACGTCATCGATCATGGGCCATATGAAATCTTCATTTGATGCAAGCCCATAGAAAGATACTTGCAATATGCTCAACTCGCATATGACCAATCATCGGATAACTCCTCGAGTAACAACTTGGTCATCACATACTCTTCTTCTTGATCATATCAAATATATCCATACAACTCGATGATCTTGATGCCAAATACTCCATTATATCAATATATTTATGGCATCAACCTTGAATCCAACATATGGAGTTCAAGCATTTGCCTATGGACAGACACTACAAGAATAACTCAATGCAACCATTAGTCCATAGGGATTGTCATTAATTACCAAAACCACATATGGGGGCGCCATGCCCTTTCAACCTTCAGTAACCATGAAGTGACACTTCTCCCAGTTTAAAACTAAGTGTTGGTCTTCACAACGCTGCAAAACTTTGTTAAGGTTGAACAAGCAATTATCGAAGGAAGTACCATACACAGAAAAATCATCCATAAAGACTTCCATTATCTTTTCAATATAATCAGCAAATATAGCATTCATGCATCTTTGAAAAGTAGCAGGAGCATTACATAACCCGAATGGCATTCTCCTATAAGCAAATGTACCATATGGGCAAGTAAAAGTGGTCTTTTCTTGATCATCCTTATGGACTGGAATTTGTGAGAAACCTGAATAACCATCTAAATAACAAAAGTGAGAGTGTTTAGATAACCTTTCTAACATTTGATCAATAAATGGCAATGGGTAATGATCTTTACGAGTTGCTTTATTTAACTTACTGAAATCAATACACATCATATAACCAACAACAGTACGTTGAGCCACAAGTTCATCCTCATCATTTGGAACAACAGTCATTCCACCCTTTTTAGGAACACAATGAACATGACTAACCCACTTACTATCAGCTATGGGATAAATGATACCAGCTTCAATAAGTCTTATTACCTCTTTCCTTACCACTTCCTTCATTTTTGGATGGAGACGGCGTTGATAATCAACAACAGGTTTTGCATCCTCTTCCAAATTAATTTTATGCATACATAGAGCTGGGCTTATACCTTTAAGATCATCAAGAGAGTATCCAATGGCTGGTCGGTGAGCTTTAAGCACATCAAGTAATTTCTCTTCTTCTTCAGCTGAAAGGTTAGCACTAATAATGACAGGATATATGCTCTTCTCATCCAAATATGCATATTTCAGATTTGCAGGCAAAGGTTTTAATTCAATGCTAGGATCCCCTTTAGGTGGTGGTAGCACTCCTAAATTATCAGGTGGGATATGCAATTATAATTGTGGTGGCTGTTGTGAAAGTATTTGTTCAAAAGCATCTTTTTCTTCTTCATTAAATGGTTCATCTTGATTAAGCATGTATCTTTCCACCACGTCTGTTGAATGCTTATCAGAAAATTTAGATAAGTTGAATGCAAGTTTTTCTCCAGCACAATTAATAAACACTTTCTCTTTAAGCAAATCAATTTCAGCACCAACAGTATGTAAGAATGGTCTACCAAAAATGATAGGACAAAATGAATCTTGAGGGCAACCAAGCACAATAAAATCAGCAGGATATTTAATTTTACCTACCAATACTTCAACATCTCTAACAATTCCAAGTGGATTAATATAATCTTTATTAGCAAGTTGAATTGTCATACCTGTCTCTTCCATACTGATAGGATCAATATCAGGCTTGATTTCAAGATACAGAGAATATGGAATGACACTAATGCTTGCTCCAATATCACATAAGCCATGATAACTAGAAGTCCCAATAGTGCATGATATAACAGGCTTACCAACCTTGGCCGAATTGCCTTTAACAACTTTAGTAGCATCTTCACATAGATAAACATCAACAGGATCTTCTTCATTTAATTGTTTGATAATAGAGATTTGACTGTTGACTTCCATCTGTTCATAAGGCTGAGATCTTCTTCTTTTACTCTTGTTAGAAACAGCAATAAGTAAATTTTCCTTGACTTGGTTTGGATATGGTGGTGCCTCAACATACTCCTCAATTGTCAAGGATGACACTGGTTCTACCTGTTTAATAACTTTGGGTACAACAATAGATTGTTTAACAGGTTCAACATAAGCTTCAAACCCAGTTTTAGGAATACCAATATGATTAGCAAAAGATTTAGCTACCTCAATTATAACATAAGGATCAAGATTAAAATATCACTCAGATTTTTAAACAAGGTAGAAGTAGAGAAATTCTCTACACATGAATACTCATAGTCCAGATAGGGCTCATTACCTTTATCAAGATCCCAATGACCAGTATTCTCAGAAATAGTCTCCAATAAATTCCATGCTTCTTCTTCAGTATTATTTGTAAAGCTTCCACTAGATGAATTATCCAGAAATTCCTTTTGTTGCCTTGGTAGCCTCACATAAAAGTTTATCAGAATAATTTTCCTTGTAAGATCATGACAAGGATTCTTGCGGAGGAGTTCCTTTAACCTCCCCCAAGCTTGAGTAATACTTTCTCCCAGATGTGGCCAGAAATTAAATATATAGCAGCGGTTCTCATAAGCTTCTCTAGGAGTAAAATACTTAAGAAAGAAAACCTTCCTCAAAATACTCCAGTCCATAGTGACTTCTTCATCTAAAGACCTGAACCAAATACGAGCATTACCAGATAAAGACAGATATAACAGCTTCCTTTTTACCTGATCTTCAGAAATACCAGGAAGCCTAAATAAACCACATATCTCCTCAATTGTTTCCATGTGTTCACGTGCAGATTTAGTTCCATCTCCTGTAAATGGATTTTTCATAACTCTTTTAACATGACCAACGGGAATTTTATATCCCACTTTAGGTATCTCAGGCACAGTAATTTCAACAGTTTTAGGAGCATAAGCACTTTCATATAGAGCAAGATGTAGCGAGGCACGATTCATAAATGCCATAGTAGCAATGAGATAAAACAGTAAATAAAATTCACCTTTCAAGTTTCCTTACCAAACTTCTTACCAATAGCGCTACGCTCCCCGGCAACGGCGCCAGAAAAGTATCTTGATGACTCCCAAGTGCAGGAGATCAATTGTAGTACCTTTCGAATAGAAAAGGTTGTCGAACCCACGAGGAGCTGAAGGTATTGGTTATTAGAAATGATAAATAGACAATAAAAGATGCAAGTGTTTTTGGTATTTTCGATTGTATAATTGCAAGACAGTGACAATGCAGCAGGTAAATGGTAACAAGTAAAAGCTCTCAAAGAGAGAGAAAGCCCAATCCTCTATGTGTAAGAGGACAAGCTCAAGTGATGTGTAACTTATATGTGGAAAACGTTCCCGAGGGCGGCATGGATATTGCTAGGCATATAGATTTATTAAACAACACGTTGAATATCTTGTCTAGTTTTAATCTTCTTCGGACGGAGCTATTATTAGGTACAGCTAAATAAATAGACTAAACCCCTTATGATGGATCATGTGGCCAATTAAATGACAGCACAAGAATTATTAAGATATAAAATCCCACCATAGCATTACGCTCTAGGTCCCCGATACTAATACCCCGTAAAGTAACTTAATGATTCGGTCTCAGGCTTTCGTGTCCTCCCAAGTCTCCCTCACGCCATTACACTACGGTGTTCTCCTATGAGCCCATATAGGTGAAGTGTTGTGCAGTCGACGTTCGCACAACACCATCATAGAATCACACAAAAAGATAAACACTAGACAAAATACCAACACATGTCATATATAAATCATTGCCAATTCATTCTATGCCCTCAGGAACATACGGGAACTACTCACAACGTGCAAACATGGTGATGATCAGTGGCATAAATGGTACAACACAATCTGAAAGTATAACTCCACCAACAAATAATGACAAGTACTCAATCACAAACATGAATAGGAGCACGATTCAGGTATCTATGCTATAGCAACTCTCAAACTACGAGGGGAACGGAGGGGATCACAGAGATGATGATGGAGATGGATCTGGTCTTGGTGATGGTGATGATGTAGAGGCCTCCTCCCACGCCAAGGAGGAGAGGTGATGATGATGACGATGATTTCCCCCTTCTCCGGAGCTCCGGAGCAGCAGGATCTGATCCCCCTCGGAGGGAATCAGGAGTTTCGCCGCCGCCGCGGTCTCGGATGGACTTGGAAAAATTAGGGCGTTACTTTTCGGGCGAGACGGAGACCTCGTTAAAAAGCCCCAGGCGAGGAAGTGCCCGAGGCTCCTTTTGGTGGGTCCCACGCGGTCAGGGAATTTGGCCGCGTGGGCCCACCTATTTTGGGCCTCGTGGCCTTCCTTGCTTGCTTGCTTCTTCCCTCTGGTGTTCTCCCGAAGAAAAACCAGCTGTGCAATTTTCCTTTTATTAATTAGGAAACAATAAAAACACGAAAAAGGAGGTTTTCTGCCTCCCAGAAATTAAATACTAAAAATAGGGACTTTGTAGGAAAGTCCCCTAAATCATCTAAAACATGTAAAAACAATGATATAATAATGCAAATAACATCCTAATATGGTGGTATAAGTGGTATAGATGATGATATAAAATGCACGTATCACCATGTCATGTCGCATTACATTTGATGTTATGATATTTTTGTGCATCTTATATTGTATATATGTTTATATATTAGTTACATGGCGGTAGTAATATAAGATGATCCCTCCAAAATACCATATAGTGTTCTCCCTTTAGCGTGCACCACCAAGAAAGTTCTACGTTATGAGGCAGGCCGTGACGATCGGGTGTCAGACATATCGTCGTTCGCATACAGTGGGTGTAAGACATGTTTGCACACGCGAATACGCTGAAGGTTACTATGGCGAGCCTAGCATGTACAGACATGGCCTCGGAACACAGTGACCGAAAGGTTAAGCATGAGTCACATAGTTGTGATTGACATAGCGATGTCTACTTTTGAAGTTATGCTATCGGTCGTGACAATCGGGGGTAGTATGATGGATTAGGATCGTGTAATCACTAAAACGATGCGAGGGATGTTTGTTTTGAGTGGGAGTTCCGATAGTTTTATTTTATTAAAACTTGAACCCATATTTATTATGAACAAAGTCCTTTTGTTTTGTAAAACCTTTGTAGATAATAACCTATTCGATGGACCTTTTTAAACTTAGGCGCATTCCTGCGATTGAGAAACTTAAAAGGAGGGTCCAAACTTCATAGTTTTATACCGTAGCTTGAGGATACTCCTTGTTTAAAACCATCAAGCTCTATGTGATGAAATACCCGTTAGGAGATAGAACCCGGAGATTCCGCTAACGAAGAGGATAATTTAGATTATTAAATTCGTGCGGATGATTCCATCGGAGTCTGGTGTGCTTTGATCTCTACCATAGAGAATGAATTGCGGTGCGTGTTGACAGATCGCGAACATATCAGATGGCCGCTGAAACTCGAAATACACCACAAGATTGGTTGAAGAAGTTCTTAGTACCTTGACTGTTTTCTTCTCAACCAAGATGGAAGAGAACATATGCATTGAAAGAGCACGTGGCAATCATGCTTGATGATATTGGTATGCCTCGTTCAGCTCAATCACCGGATGACATACAACTTTGTCAATGTTGCAAATAAATTGTCATAGACTATGTCATGAGGGAGGAATTGTTCACCTTCATGAATTCTTGGTTGTGTTGAAAAACCAAGAAGATGAAACGAATCATCGGGAAGTCATCAATGATGATAGTGTATATATGATACACGAGTTATGAATGTTTTATCTAAACAAGTACTTGCAGCAGTGACTAAGTTTTGATACTAGTCATGTTTTATGAAAACGAGATTTTCTGCTTGAGTAGCTTGGAAGGATGAGGAGACAATGTGTGTTGATGATGGCAGGCAATATGTTGTGATGGCCATAGACACTCTCTCTATATCTACTATTTTGGATTAATTTAGATCTGAACAAATTCCGTTTGATCGCTTGTTAGCATGATCATTATAAGTGTGTCTTGCCTCTAGCGAGACAATTATTCATATTTGTCAGTGACAAAATTGTTGTCCTACATTTATGAGTGATATCTTTAATGATCATACACCGATTATGAATGAAGTGTTCTTATATGAATCCGATGGTAGTAGCTCCCACATTTATAACATTAATGCCAAAGGATACAAACTTAATAATGACACCACATTCTTGTGGCACTAACGTTCTGAGTCATGTCAATGTTATATGCATAAACAAGCTCCATTCTGATGGATCTCCGAGTTCTTAGATTTTGATCTTTTGACACTTGCAAAATAACTAAAGACACCGTTTTCTGGAAACGGGCATTTAACTTTTTGATGATCATATATCATGATGTGTGTGGATCAATGAAGTAGTTTAACGTGTAGTGGAAATCATTATTTCGTAATACTTTACGAATGATTTGAGTAGATATATGGGTATCCACTTAATGAAACGTTGGTTCGAAAAGTTTGATAAGATCAAACAAGTTCGGAGTGAAGTAAGAAAATAAACTTAACAAGAAAATCAAATTCCTGCGATACAGATCGAGAAAACAAGGGTTTGAGTTATGAGTTTGGCATATCATTGGAAAACTTGTGAAAAGAGTTCTACAAATTACGCCGCATGGAACACCACAATGTTATGGTGTGTTAGGACATCGTAATCACACTCTATTGGATAGTGTGTGGTAAATAAAATCTCTTATCGAATTATTGTGATCATTGAAGTCATATGGTAGAAACAAAACATTCACGTTAGATAATAGGGAAACCATCTAAATCCGTGGAGGCAATACCATATGAGTGATGGCATGACTTTAGCCTAGATTGTCATTTCGATATTTTAGTGTTTTGATATGATCAAATCTAAAATGGATCAATTCATCTTTATAGTGTATCCAAGAAATCAGTTGGATACATCTCTCACGACAAAGGCAAATTGTTGCCGGAACATACCTTGATCAAGAAATAGTTTCTTGCCAAGGGGTAAGTGGGAAAGAAAGTAGAGCAAGATGAAGTTAATGAACTTTCTCTCTAGACATCGAGTAGCGGAACGGAAACAGTTCCGGTACCGTTCTCCACAACTGAAGGAAGCTGATGATAATGATCATGATGCTCCGAGCTCATACTAAGATCATAGGCGTATGAGAATGTGTTCCGCACTGTGTGGTACGACAATCTTGTTATGAACGTCATGTTAATGGAACATGACAAACCTACGAACTATGAAAAAGCGATGGTGGACCTAAGTCCGAAAATGGCTATGAGCCATATATAATCCGAGATAAAATCCATGTACGATTACCAAGTAAAACTTGGGTAAATCTTCTTGATGGGCTCACGCCGTTAAGAGTAAATGGAATTTTATGACAAAATAGACGCTGACGGAAAGGCAACCGTCTATAAGGATCGATTTGTCACAAAACAGTTTTGACAAATTCAAAAGTTGACCACAACGAGATTTTGTCTCAAGTGGCGAAGCCTAAGTCTATTTAGGATTGTTTTAGCAATTACTATAATTTCAATTGAGAAATTGTGGATGGATAAAGAAACCATGTTCCCTAATGGCAACATTAAGGAAGAGTTGTAATTGGTACAACAAGTAGGTTTTGTTGATCCTAAGGATGCTAGACACGTATGCAAACTTCAGTTGTCCATTCATGGGCTGAAGCAAGCATATCGAGCTGAATCTTCACTTTGATAATATGATCAAAGGATTTTGGAGTCGTCCAAAATAGTTGAAGAAACCTGCATTTACAAAGAAGTGAGTGGGAGCTAAGTAGCTTTCTTGATCTTATATGTGAATGGCATATTTGAGTGGGAGCTAAAAGAAATTCCCTGTCTTATATGTGGAAGGCATATTTGAGTGGGAGCTAGGTGTCATTCCAAACTTTATATGTAATGACATATTGAGAATGATACAGATCCTCTAGTAAAGTATAAATGATTATTTAAGTGATTAAATTTTCTATGAATGAAGTTAAGAGTATTAGGCTTTAGATCTATAATTTGTATAGATCAAAAGGGGCTTAATAACATTAGGTCAGAATATTTTCCTAGTTAAGATTCTGAAATGTTTCAGAATAGAACAAGCGAAGAAAAGGTTCTTACTTGTATGACTAGGTAAAATATTAAGATTATCTTGGCATTTCAGCGATAGTTATTGAAAGAAAAGGATGTCCGACATCCTCTATGCCTCAGCCATAGATTCTATCATACTGAAAGCTCGACTTGGTGTGACCCAAGTTCTTGGTTGAAGAACGGGTTCTAGAGTGATCCCTGGATGGATCAATGAACAAACGTTAAGTATATCCTTCAGTGTCTAAAGAGAACTGAAGATATGTTTTCTGGTATGGGTGAGAGTGAAAAGACAACTTGCCGTAAAAATACGATGATGCAAGTTATGAAACTAACCCATACGACTAGAAATCTCATACAGAGAAGTCCTTTGTTTTGAAGAAGACATGGTTAGCTTGCGAAGTTGCATATGAATGCACTGTCGCATAATCTACATAGGTATAGGAATATATGGCTACTTCAGAAGTAGCAAGTGTGATTGGACTGAGCGGTTTTCCCGAGCATGCATGGTTTAGATCTCTTAGACTTTTAAGGCCCATGCTACGCGAAGTTTCGAGTCTCACTTCTCGCCAAACATATATTTCACCGTTATCATAAGATACGGATGATGTCAAACTAGGTGACATAGAATGTTGCAAAGCACATACAGATCTCAATGTGGGAGATTTGTTGACTAAATTCCTCTTCCACAGACAAGCATGCACCATATTGCTATGGGTGTTAAGCTTTTACCAAGTTGTAAACTAGATTAAATTGTACTCTAGTGCAAGTGGGAGACTGAAGGAGATATGCCCTAGAGGCAATTAATAAAGATATTTTATTTCTCATATCTCAATTGTTCATAATATGTTTTTGTATCATGCTATAACTGTATTAAGCTGAAATATTGATACACGTGTGATACGTAAACAACCAAGTCCCTAGTAGCCTCTTTACTAGTATGTTGTGCGATTGATGATTGAGGTTTCCCGATCATGTGACATTTATGTCAGTTGACAATGGAGTCAATCATTAGGTGAAATGATGTGATGGACACACACCCAATATTTATAGGATGTAGTCATTACGCCTTCGACCATGAGATCAACTCTAATTGCTATTTCTGAAAGATACTTTGATTGCATCAAACGTCATGTCTTATATAGGATGACAATAAAGGTGTCCCTCTCGGGTATCGGAAGGAAGTATGTTGAGGAGAGAGATCAAGAGCGGGATTTGCCAATCCACATAGCAGGATAGATACTCTGTGCCCACTTGGTGAGATTACGTCAATGAGCTTGCAAGCATGTGACTAGGTCACGAGGATATAATATCACAGACGAGTAAAGATAGTATTGTCAAGTAACGAGATCAAGCTCGGTATCATGATACCGGAGATCGAGTCTCGGACAAACTAAGTATCGCCTGGCAAAAGGCCTAAGACTTGACGTCTAAAGGTTCAAACGACAAAGTTATTCGTGGACGCACAGGGGCTATCATAGTCATCCAGGTCTCCCTGGTAGTCATTGATCGGAGAAGGGTTCTCGATCATGTCTGGAGTGATCCTGAACCGCTAGGGTGTCACACTTAAGGGTAGGTGATGTTTATTTAGATTGGACGCAGAAGAGAAAATAGAGAGAAGAACACCGGAAGTGTTCCAGGACATATCCGATGGAGTTCGGAGAGCGACAAAATAGTTTTCGGTGCTCGAATAAATTAAATAATATGTATTTAATATTAATTAATGTAATTAATGATTAAATATTTTTTTATTTAATTCTAATTTATTGGCAGCCCAACCTTAAGTGGGGCAACTCCCGGAGGAGAATGCCCATAGGGGGGAATTTCCCCCCAAGTGAGGCGCACCAAGGAGGAGGCCTAGGTGGGCTACAAGGGGCCCACCTAGGGCCGGCGGACCCTCTTGGGGCGTGGCTGGTTGTGGGATTAGTCCCACACCGCCTGGCCACGGTGGGTGGCAGCCCTCCTCCACCTATATAAGGAGGTGCCCTATGCCTTGGAAATTCACCCCAGAAATTCCTCTCTCTCTCTCTCTTTCTCTCATCTGTTTAAGTTGTGGCTCCGCAAATGGGGCTACGCACGGGTTGAGAGAGTTCTCTCCACCATACGCACACCGCCGTGCTGCTAGTTTTCTCCGGTCCAAGTCTTCTACTTCCACTGCTCGGCTGGATCGGAGCACGGAGGTCGTCATCTTCTTCGTACATGCGTAAGCTCTGCGAGGTGCCACGCTTGGGGCACTTGAAGGAGTTCATCCTCATCACCTTGAGGTCGGCGCTGCCGTCGTCTTTGCCGCTCGTCTTCATCACACGTCGTCATCGAAACATATCTTTTGATCGTCGACGCTTACGGTCTACAAGGGTATGTATATCGTTCCCTCCGTTACTTTATATCTGCATAGTAATAGATCCTGGCTATTTCAGTTATCGTTGTTAGGAAATTTTTTGTTTTCTGCACACGATCCCCTTCAGATCCTTCGGTAACTGCAGTGGCTCTTGTCGATAGCTTTCCATCAAAAGTGGTCTCGCATTATTTGGTGTCAAAATGCAAAAGTTATGGGGTTTACAGTTTACTGAGTGGCTGTTGGCAAACAGCCCGGAGACTCCGGTGCTGCCAGGCCAGAGACTCCGGTCACCGGAGTTTTGAACTCAGGGCAGTCGGAGACTCCGGCCTATGTTTTTCTGGGTTGGGTTCATTTTCGCCAGCGCTTGGTGTAAGCCTCTTGTGCCCAGTCCGGAGACTGGCCAGAGACTGTTGGAAGTCTCTGGTCTGGCCGGAATTTCCGGTCCCCTCGTGGGCCGGATATTCTGCCCAGGCCAGAGACTCCGGTCCTCTAGGCCGGAGACTCCGGGGTTAAGTTTCCTGCAACGGCTCTATTTCGTGGGGACCTATAATAGTCCCCCTTCTTCCCCAATGAGACTTGCGTTGCTGAGTATGAAATTGACCTCCGTTGTTGACCTTCTTGAGCTTAGCTAACTCTCTGTCCCTCCATGATTCTTGCCTCAAATTAGAGGGAAAAGAGAGAGGAGATCTAGATCTACATTTTCACCAATCCATCTCTCCTCTAAGTGAGGGGAAGCCTTTGGACCTAGATCTTGGAGTTTCATTTGTTGAATTCTTCTTTGTTCTTCCTCTTTCTCTCCCAATAAGCATTAGTTGCTTTGGTGGAATTTGAGAGTGAAGGATTTGACCACTTCTAGTGGTTTTGCCTCATTGCATCGGTTGCATTGATTCGAGTTCGCCACGGTGATTTGAGAAGCTTGTTACTCTTGGGTACTTGGAGTGCCCTATAGATTGTCCTCTTGGGTACTTGGAGTTCCCTAGACGGTCATTGGTGGTCTTCGTGGTTTTGGTAGCCACGGGGACAAGTCGGGAGCCTCCAATTGAGCTGTGGATGCGTGCCTCGACCTTGTGATTCTTGTGGCTTTGGGAGCCGCGGGAATTCGGTGGGAGCCTCCAATTAAGTTATGGAGTATGCCTCATCCTTTTACGGGTTCGGTGACCACCCTCAAGTGTCTCATATTGGTTCGTGGTACTCTACATTGGTAGAGGCACGCAGGAGTTTTCGGTGTGTCATTTGACGGCTATTCGGGGATCACTTTGTGACTCCGCACCGCTCCAACGGAGACTAGCTTTCATTGGGAAGTGAACTTTGGGATAAATCATTGTCTCCAGGTGCCTCGGTATTTCAATACCCGAGCTTCTTACTTATGCAATTTACTTTGTGATAGCCATCCAGCTTCAAGTAATATATTTTGCTATCACATAGTTGCTTGTTTTGTTTAGCGTAAGGTGTTGGTGCACGTAGGTAAACCTAGCTTACTTAGGTTTTTTGCTTGATAAATTAAACGCTAGTTTTATTCCGCATTTATTCAAACCTAATCCGCAAAGAATTTTAATCGCCTATTCCCCAAGCAGCGACGGCACCGACCAAGTTCATTTAAGCGATCGGCTTACTTAGGCAACACGACAACGGTGCGCCTCTCCGACGTGCGTGTCGTTGACGTTAATGCATGCCACCTACCTTCCCAGGCCGGTTTTATATACAAAGTACGCACTAGCCCCGTCACCACACTTCGCCTCCTCGTCGTTTTCTTCCTCCTCGCCACACACCACGACCTTGCCCTCCTCGGCCTCCTTGCCAAGGCGCACAACCATGGAGTGGGTGGCATCGAAAATGAAGGATATAGGAGCAGCCTCAGCATCACCTCAGCGACGGTGTTCGCTGAGCACAACTTGCTCGTGTGGCGGGCATTACGTCTCCCTAGCGAGTGGGGCATCAGGCAGGCTACTTGGACGCCTTCCGCTCCCCCAAGCAGGCGCTGATCTGCTAGCGACGATGGGAGCTCACGCCGAAGAAGCAGGCGTACCCCTCCTTTAGCGCCCAAGGCGAGTTTCTGGCTGGCGCTCTTTTGGCAGTAGCGCGACTAGACCATCGCGTGCTTCGTCGAGCCTCCTCCATCTGACCGGCATGGTGGAGGAACCTGCGCTAGATTTAGAATTAGGTTTAGTTTAGTTTAAATTTCTCAAAACTTATAAAATATCCTAACATTGAATAAAATATAGCCGGTTTATTTGGTAGCCCAACTTGAAAATATTTTGCAAAAATTGCTCAATACGCCGACAACGTGTGACTGCGCTCGTAATAGCGGTCATCCTGTAAAGTTGCTACATCGGCTATTGAGAGCCCCGTTGGAGATGCTTTTAGTGATTATTTCTTTTTGTCCGTCGTAATTTTTGGCACAAGGTCGGTCGTATTTTCGAATTCACGATCACGATCACCAGAACCCACAACAGAACGGAGTCTACTGTGTCCAGCAAAGCAATACGAGGACGCGTGGTCCCTTGACAGCCAATTTCCAAATCTGAACCGAGTTCAACTTGAATTCGCTGGCGCGTCATCTTGCCGCCTTTTCTGCCCTAAACTTGCCCGCCACTCTCTCTTTCTCCCGCACCTTCTTCCTGCTCCTCTCAATCCCAATCCCCCGATAGATTTCCACGATCTTGTCTCGCGTGCCCTGATCTTGTGCGCCTGACGCCGACCATGGGTGCCACGGTCCATCCCCGTTCCCTGACCTCGCGCGGATCCGCCGCAGCCGTCGTCCGTGCCTGCGCGTCCACCAGCAACATCCGCATCAACCCAGCCTGCGTAGCCAAGCCCACCGCCGCCGTCGCCAAGAAACCGAAGCGCCCTGGATCCTTCCACGACGGGGATCCTCCGGCGAAGCGCGCGCGCGGTGCTTGCGGCGCGGTCGACCCCGATGCCGTCACCAAGACCAAGACACGCCCGCATTCCAACAGTGACGAGGACCGGTGCCCCCTGGGATCGCTGCGGAACGGCGTCGAAGCAAGCTGCGTTGCCAAGAACCAGGCCTGCTCCTCGCCGGTCCGTCTTCCCGAGCTCGCGGAGGCGCCCCGAAGCCCCCGGCCTCCACCATGCGCGAGCTCCTCGAGAGGGCCCGTCTTGCGAAGGCTCGCGCTGATGCCCCTGCCGCAGCTGATGCGGAGGCCGTCCGCCGGCGCGAGATCGAGCGGCGGAGGGCCGAGGCTCGCCGGGAGAGGGAGCAGATGGTGCCGACGGTGGAGTTCAATGACCCTTTCATTGATTTCATGGATTTTTTCAAGTGAAGATCGGGATGCATCTCGCGGCAGAGGACAGAACAACGAGAGGATCGATCCCGTGCAAGAGCTGATCAAGTTAATCAAAGCTTGATTAATTACTCTGAGCAAACAGATGTCTTATGTCTATGTAGTGTTGATACGGAGTACTTGATAGCTGATACGAGGTACTCCTACTAGATATTATTAGGTTACATTCTTAATTACATTATTAGTTGACTGAATCGCCTGCAGTTTTTTTTGTTAGTGCGGAGCGATTTCCTGAGCAATTGAGTTGAGAAACATTTGCTCTTGTTGTCGGGTGTTGCCCATATGCTCTTCTTGTTTTTGGTATTATTAGCTAAGCTAATCTTGTCCCATTTAATGAAAGATCTGCTCATGTCTTTCCCCTTTTTCTGAGTTAATTATGTTCATGTTACCAACAGCAGTCCAGGCAGCCAACATTGTATCCATACATGCTGCAGTTTTGTTTTTTACTGGAATGTCAAAACTCGAAAGTTCCCTGACCCAGAGTGAAAATGATCAATAATTAAATCTAATCAATTCCAAAAGAAGATAATGAAAGTGATCTAATATTGAATGCAAGTTGGAGCCAAACCTACATATCTAGTTGTTCTGCCAGGAGAACAAAGAAAACTTCCTTTTTTTAACATGACAAAGTAAATTAATTCATTCTAAAAAAAAAAAGCGTAAATAAACTACTAGTAATTGAGTAGAAGTTGTTTATACTGTCAAAGAAGAAAAAAAGGGAATCATAAGAAAAGTTATCAATTAGTTAGAAGGCCGATTGCTATTAGGAAGAATACTGGGATACATAAGAAATTACCTGATAGGTCGGTTTTCTGACTTCTTTCATAGAGCTTGGTAGTTTAAACTCACGTGAGATGTAATTCTAGCTTCTCTAGGTGGGTGCGTTTAGCTACACTAGCAAGTGTGCTTGTTAAAACTTTGATCTGCCTTCTACAAAAATATGGTACGCCACTTGAAACTCTAGGAAAAAATTCTTCCGCGTCAACAATCTTATTAAATTTACTTGCCATCTACTAGAAAACAGTGTGCTTTGACAGTGAATATCACATTAAGCAAATAAAACGAGTGATGAAGTGAGTCTGGTATTGATACAGCTTCAATTTGACCATATCCCACAACACACATGAGGATCTGAGCATTATCTCATCAGATAAATTCAGTCTGATGATAAATATGTACTACATGATGGCCATTTCCCGCTTTCAAGTTTCAAGATCCCTCTGAAATTAATACGAACCTCAGCGGATTACAAAGTCAGTGTTACATTCATTAGGAAACCAAAATACAACTACATGAAGCCTTTCTCAACAATCTCTCGGGTTCAAGCAATAGCTGATCTCACTTAAACGACAACAGCATCGACTTCCTTCTGCGCATTTTGTTCGGTAAATGTCCAAATAACAGATTCAATGGTTGCCCTCGGACGGTTGTGCATAGGAGAATGCAGCCTGCGGAGGAGCCACCGGGGCTGGAGCGCCAGAAGCTGGGCCTGCACTTGGTGGTTGATTTGGTTGATACATTTGTGGAGGGCCTGGAGGTGCTGCGCTGTTGGACATGGGTGCACCTGGGGCTCCAGATGTTGGAGGCGGAAGCGTTGGAGGCCTTGGGAGAGGTGCCATCTGCATAGGCATGGAACCAGGAGGGCCCCCTGGTTGTGGCATCTGCATAGGCATGGAACCAGGAGGCCCCCCTGGTTGTGGCATCTGCTGCATGGTCGGGGCACCTGGATAACCTGATGAACATTTGCAGAAAAGCAGTCACATAAAATGATCCTTATTTTATTTCAGTGCATGAATGGATCAGAGGTTAAGTGTTTCACTTAAAATATAATTTCAATTCTTCAAAAGAACAGCCAGTTCTTCTTAGATACAGTGAGTGTTTCCCTGTAAGTGCACTCCGTAGGAAAGTGATAGCATCAATAGCTGTGTTTCTGCCTTTGACTGGTAAGTGGTGACACGTCTTATGAGCTTTGCATATGATGATACTAGAGTATCAACGTATCATGATCGAACTGGATGCACAGCTCACCTCTTTAACCATTTAGTTGAACCAATTCCACAGCAAAAAGATATGCTGAATACCACTAAACCACAGAGCTAAAGTACATTGCTCAGAAATATCACAGATGCCATTTGGAATATCTAGTTACCCCTTACAAGAACCAACATCTTTGAGCACTTGATATAGCAAAAAGTTCCAAGACAAGCATGGCATATTTTTACAGTAATTGAAAGCAGATTATGTCTAATATAATACAAAGTTGATATATCAATAAGCCCATGAAAGGATGCAAACTACAATGACTCAGGTGTGTAAAAATAATTTATGTACAGTCTAGTGACTAATCTAGAGAAATATCACACTATTCTAAGATAAACTTATCGCACTGCCAAGGATCACTGATTTGGCAATAGAAAAAGAAACATTTGAATCAGGTATCTATTTTTAAAGATACTTTTATAGAATGTTTCGAACAGTTTGCCTTCATTTTGTTTGCATGCAGAAAGTATCTGTTTTTACATGAGTGACTGTTAAAGGTCAGTTAGGGTTTCAGCTTAAGCTGGTCATTTGTGTCTCACTATGGCCAAAGCTGACACAAAGCCTAAACATATGCTGAAGAAGCAGAATAAAACTATAAAAATAGCTCTAAGTTATCCACATGATATCTGTCTTTCAAGTTATCCACGTGATATGAAAAATAGCTCAAGTTATCCACGGAATACCAAGTGATAGTTTTTTCATCTTATATGGAAGAGCAATAATAAGTTATCGACTTCACAGAATGGGAGCTCAAAATACAGAAGTTATGAACTGTACAATTTAAACAAAGTTTGTGATAAGAGATATACAAATAAAGATAAAAAAGTAATGGAGTTTACCTTGACCACCAGGAGGAACGGGTAAAATAGGAGGCCTAACTCCTACGAACGGTCCACCAGGTTGTTGCATATAACCATGTGGCATCATAGGTGTGGGCAGAATCGGAAGCCGGGGACGGGCCATATTTCCAGGAAACTGCATCATGTGTTGGTTGAAAGGGGCACCGACTTGGAAAGCTGCAGCTTGTCCCAGATGTTCCTTGATCCTTTGATCAATCAAACTTTGAGTTTGCTGCTCCTCAAATTGCTGATAGTAGTTTCGAACATTTGCCTAAAAAAAGTTACACATGAAAAAATGTAGATACAAGAATAAACTAAGACTATGAAGATCAAAAAGATGAATACCTTATGTTTGTATCCAGCATTGTGCTGCTTACGGACAGATGGCTGCACAATGTATGAGAAGTAGTTAAGTTAACATACAGATATATAAACAAACAAAAAAACCATAGGAAAGGACAAAAAAAAGTTCGTAAGGCACTACTGGATTCAATAGTTTATGAATAAAAATATGTACATGTCAGTGTATGGCATTTCAGTGTCTCATCAACAACAAAGTCATGGTTTTAAAGGCGTCCGCCTAGGCGTCTAAGGTGTCCGCCTAGGCGTCAAGGCGCCCCCCCTCCGCCTTGGAAAAACGACCGCCTTAGGCGCCTAGGCGCCTAAAGCGTCCGCCTAGGCATCGCCTAGGCGCCAAGGAGCCCCCACTTCGCCTTAGGACGCCTTAACGCCTTAAAAACCATGAACAAAGTTAACCAACTAAAGTTCGTTTCTAGTGAACATCGCACAGGACCCGAATGCAGCAAGGTTAACCTACTAAAAAACACATACACACAGTTGTAGCCTGCACGTATATTATTGCACATTGTTGATGTATACATTAATAGATGGCCACGTATTGCACAATTTATGTTGGCTATACAAAAAACAGGGTAGAGCAGTCTACTGCTCTGTTAACTGAACATAAATTATCTCAAGACTACGTCTGTAAACAAAATACCCTGGAATTGTTAAGTGCCACATATTTTTCTAGAGATTTATACATGAATATGACACTATATCCTACAAGGACACAGAAAGTGTAGATGTTCCGGGAAGCAAATGTCTATCATAGGGCTGACATAGTTACCACGTTCGGTAGTGCCAACTAGGCTAAGATCAGATCACCGCACATAGCCATATCATATGGAACCTAAAATTCAGTTAAAACCGCATCTATTCTTGTTTATTGTGTCCCATTGTAGATATTGGTAGAAGGAAATACTAACCGAGTCATGGGTCAGGTATGTGTCGCAGTAATCGCAATAATACCTGCAAGCAAAGAAAAAAACGGGATGTCAACTGAAGTGAGAACATAAGCATCAAAGTAAACTATAGAGTAACCTATTTACGACCAGGGCATGGCAGGAAGAACTAAAGCATCGACGCACAGAGCAAGCAGACATCTACTCGACTGATTCTCAACGGCAAGCCCCAAATTCCTTCCCTAGCACGAATCTATCTACCTAACAACGCGATCGAAGACCCAATCGCAAAATCGCACAGCCATCTTCTCCAATCGTGGAGCCGCCCCGACCCCCGAAAGGTAGCAATTGGCGCATCTTCTAGCTTTTCCCCGCTCCTCATTCAATACAAAATCCCCTTCCCGCCGGTCCCTCGCGGTTCCTACAGGCGCTCCCGCACAGAAAATCCCACGAGCAACCATCGGGCACTTAAGCTAGGGTTTCAGATCAGCAGCCCGCCTGCCTACGACCCCACCCCGCCTACCCGAGCTACCGCCGCTGCACCTACACCTAGAGAGGCAAGCACTCACCGAGGCATCGCAGCGGCCGATGAAGTCGACGGCGGCGTCGGGCGGCGAAGAGAATCGCAGGCGAGGTCGGAGAGGAGGACGAATACACGTCGCGATTTGTTTTGCGCCCTTAAACCCTCGCGTATAATCTGCTCGAAATTGCCGGTGGCTGGGCTGGGCCCCAGCCCACGGCCCAGATCCGGCCCGGCTTCCTCTAACATCCTGTAGGGCCCACAGGCCAGTGACTGCGTGCGCGTCCTCCTCCCCACACTCCTCTTCCTCCGCCCGCCGCAGAGCAGGCCGCCGGCGGCTGGAGATGGCGCGCCTCCTCGCCGTCCGGGGCATCTCCTCGTCGCCGCACCTCGCGTGGAGGGTGAAGCAAACAGGTGACGCGCGCATATTTGTTTCCCCTTATATTTCCTCCTTTCGGTCCGCTCTCTCCAGTTGAGGAATGTGCTGAGCGTGGTCTCTCTCGATGTATGTATAAGTTCTAGCGGAGAATTTAGTTAAACTGCTGAATGTCAGTGGCATTAGCCAGGTAGAATAACTTACTGTATTTCCATAGAAGATGTGTTCACAAATGTTTTATTACTGTACGAACTTGATATGAGATTAAATCCCATGTGAGTTGCATTCCGTAGTTCTTTTCAGTTTTGTGGAGCAGACGACCCGTCATGCTGCCTCAAATGACATATTTATGCTAATGTCTTTTTTATTTTGTTTGAAAATCTCGGCTTGCTGGCACGCAGAAAATGAGATTGTTCAGATGTTCCGGCCCCCGGTTCCTCGGGGCGAGGATGTGGTAGCAGCAACCATCGAGCGAAGGTACACGCGCTCTGTGCGAGTCATGGATGAGAGGTTCATTAGGATCCTCAAGATATTCAAGTGGGGCCCTGATGCGGAGAAGGCACTGGAGGTCCTCATGATGAAAGTTGATCACTGGTTGGTGCGGGAGGTTATGAAAACCGATGTTGGGGTCAATGTGAAGATGCAGTTTTTTAGATGGGCAGCAAAGAAGAGGAATTACGAGCACGACACGTCCACTTACATGGCACTGATACGTTGTTTGGAGGCAGTCGAGCAGTATGGCGAGATGTGGAAAATGATCCTGGAAATGGTGCGGAATCCTGTATGTGTTGTCACCCCGGTGGAGCTGTCAGACATCATCCGGATGCTGGGTTATGCAAAGATGATTGGTAAGGCAGTTGCAATCTTCTACCAAATCAAGGCACGCAAGTGTCAACCAACTTCTCAGGCATACAACAACATGATAATTATGTTGATGCATGAGGGCCAATATGAGAAGGTGCATGAGCTTTACAATGAGATGAGCAACGAGGGGCATTGTTTCCCAGACACCGTGACTTATAGTGCACTCATTTCTGCTTTCTGCAAACTTGGTCGCCAGGATTCAGCGATTCGCTTGTTGAATGAGATGAAGCACAACGGAATGCAGCCAACTGCTAAGATATATACCATGTTAATAGCTCTGTTCTTTAAATCGGACAATGTTCATGGAGCATTGGGTTTGTTTGAAGAGATGAAGCATCAGTACTGCCAACCAGATGTATTTACTTACACTGAGTTAATCAGGGGACTTGGTAAAGCTGGGAGATTTGACGAAGCATATAACTTCTTCCATGAAATGCGACGAGAAGGCTGCAGGCCAGACACAGTTGTTATGAATAACATGATAAATTTCTTGGGCAAGGCTGGTCGTCTGGATGATGCTATGAAGTTATTTGAGGAGATGGGTACATTGCGGTGTATTCCTAGCGTGGTCACATACAATACTATAATAAAAGCACTTTTTGAATCTAAATCTCCTGTTTCTGAGATTTCATCATGGTTTGAGAGAATGAAGGGAAGTGGAATCTCCCCTAGTCCATTCACCTACTCAATTTTGATTGATGGATTCTGCAAAACCAACAGGACAGAGAAGGCTATGATGCTACTGGAGGAGATGGACGAGAAGGGCTTCCCTCCATGTCCAGCGGCATATTGCAGCCTGATCGATGCTCTTGGAAGAGCTAAACGGTATGATCTTGCACAGGAGCTATTTCAGGAACTAAAAGAAAATTGTGGCTCCTCCAGTGCTCGAGTGTATGCAGTGATGATAAAACACTTAGGGAAGGCTGGACGGCTTGATGATGCTGTAGATCTTTTTGATGAGATGAACAAACTTGGATGCACACCTAATGTTTATGCTTACAACGCTCTCATGGCTGGGTTAGCAAGAGCAGGGATGCTTGATGAGGCTCTTACTACAATGAGGAGAATGCAAGAGCATGGCTGTATTCCTGATATAAATTCATACAATATTATCCTAAATGGACTGTCAAAAACAGGAGGTCCTCATCGTGCAATGGAGATGCTTTCTAACATGAAGCAGTCTGCAATGAAACCAGATGCAGTGTCATATAATACTGTTCTTGGTGCCTTGAGTCATGCAGGCATGTTTGAGGACGCAGCTAAATTGATGAAAGAGATGAATGTGTTGGGATTTGAATATGATCTTATCACATATTCATCTATACTCGAGGCGATTGGAAAGGTTGATCAAGAATGAACTCAAAAAGTTCACGTAAGAACATAATGCATAGCTTTGTTAGTGTTCTACGTAAAGCATCTTGATCCAAAATTTGACCTGTTTGAAAGATTCTCTCAATGTTTTGTGCAGTATTGCATCTGTTAGGTAACAAAAGCTATGCCTCCTTTTGTGCTACTCAAGTGAACTTTTACATGGTGAAATCATGGAAGACAGCAGGGGAGTCAAACGTAGAAGCCTAGAAGGTATGTATTTCACCATTCTAATCGCCCTACGTCCCGCCATATTTGCATTTTGATCATCTACAGCTGCCTAAATATATTCATTTTGTGGACGTTTTCAGAAATGAATTGTGTTCTTCAAGGTACAGCATAGGAGCCAGACTGGGGGTGTGTTGGACAAGGGGAAACTGCTAGGGCGTGCTGTGCTCCCAGAGAAGAATCCGACTGGGAGAAGGAGCAAGGCCGCCACCGCCCACCGGCGGCACGGGGTTTTCACAGGAACTTTACGGATTTGGACATTGAGAAAATATTACGGCCTTCCAAGACTGGCACCACCAGCAAATGTACTGAATATTTCGAGGTACTGTCCACAGGGGCCTACCTATGGGCTGCCATTACTTCATGGCAAAGTATTCGTCGCCTTCGTAGACCAGCAAAGAACCTACAAAGTTCAGTGACAACATCAAGGCCAAGTCCAGAATCCAGATTGGTCCAAATGACCAACTCAAAACTAACATTGTACAATATTTGTCCATGCATTTGTAAAAATTGCAAAAAATAAATAATACCTCCTTTATGAACTTGGGCACAGCTCATTCCATGTGCATGACCCTATTGTTTTTAGAAAGTGAAAGTCGTCACATGTGATGCAAGGCTTGTGCACTTGTTCTTATGCATGACCACGTAGGCGAGTAAATTCCTGGCTGTGGAAGTAAGCAAGATTCCTTTTGGTCATTTGCATGTGACACTCCACTGTATCTACTATAGCTTCCAGGCAGCAATCAAATTTCCAGGATCATGGAGCTTGTGGATAGGATTCAGGAGGAGAGCGCGCAATGGAGATTAGCAGGAGTATGAGGGAGTACAAATGTTGTAGGAGAGTAGGTTTTCTTCTTTTTTCGGTGTAACCTGATGCAGCTGTTCGCAGCTGACATTGCAGGATCTTGTAAAATGTTTTTCTCTCCTTCTATAAAGCTATTGTACGCAGTCGCTACCCTCGAAAAAAAAATCTGCTCAGGAATTGGAACAATATATACCACTGCAGGATCAATCTCCGGCATCTAGAAACTGTTTCATGGTGCAAAGAATGGTATATACACATGTTCTATATACCTCACGGACAATTAACCATGACCAGCTCAGAGCGAACGACTACACATGCGTACCAGTGCTACTACTCAATGAACATCAGATACAACAGAAATGAATACCCAAAACAATGGATTGGTCGAATACCCGAAATTTCCTTCTATCAAAACTCCTGAGACTTGCTACATCACCCTCATTTTACCAAGAAAAGGGTGGTCCAGATGTGTCGGTCACCGCAACTGCCGCTGCTTCGAGATCTGCCTGAGGCCTGCCTCCAGGTCTTCCAGTGTGATCGTGATCATCGTCTCGGCATTGTCGCAGCTGAAATCAAGACGGAGGTCAAGATTTTCACGTGCGTTGACGAGCAGCGTGTCCACCAGCCCTCCATTCATCTGTTTGCGTCGCTCCTTGGTGGTCTCCCTGGAGATCAGCTCTCCGACAGCCTCGATGCTGCAGCTTGGGTGCAGCTTGAACCCGTAGAGCAGACTGGTGTCGCTCGGGCTGTTCATCTTCAGATGCATGATCTCTGCTAATTCTGTCGTGGTGAAGTCCTCGAAGTCAAAGAACTTTGTGACCCTCCTGCAGAAACCATCGTTCGAGGCAATGACACGCTTCATTGGCTCACAGTACCCAGCAAATATGACAACTAATTTTCCACTGTCCATTACTGACATTATCTCCTCCAAGGCCTCCAAACCATAATCCTTATCATCGGATTTTTGCGTTGGTATCAACCTGTAAGCTTCATCCACGAACAGAATTCCCCCCTCGGCATCTTTTATCTGTAGAGTTTAGACACAGTTATAATGACAATGAATTACTCGGAGAGAAAACACGCTAAAAATCATAACTCTTAGGGAGGCAAAAAGCCTATTATCTTCGATGGCCAATGTAGCGCATTTTATTGTTAATTGAGATTTTGAATGTCTTCCCGGTAAGGGTCAAAGAACTAAGCACCTCTCTTACGAGAAAAAATAATACAGAAATAGCAAAAATCATCAGTAATAACCCCCCTCACAAAAAAAACTGAGCTTGTAGTACTACTATTTCTAAATCAAACAAATAATTTTGTGCATACGAAGGTAGGTGCAGCAGAATGTCAGAACTGAAAAATATGGGTACCTTCCGCCTTGTCTTCGGTCCAGTATGCCCCACAAATTCTCCAACAAGATCAGTTCGCTGAACTTCAGTAACTTTGTCAGTAGGGAGAATCCCAACCATATGAAGAAGCTTTCCAAGAATCCGAGCAACCATTGTTTTACCTACATTAGAGGTTCAATATTATACACTGAGTAGTGACTGGTGAGTATTGATATCTTTGGCACCTCTATCGAAAAGTAAAACCACTTGTATGATGTGAATTGTATTTACAAGTGCATAGTGTAACATGGCAGTAAAGTAACGGTCACATCGGTGAGGCCCGTAAGGTTTAAACTTTAAAACATGTTTAACCAAGCTCCGGGTCAAGTTCTTTGAGCTCACATTCAAAGTACGATGCCATAAAAAAAGTTCACTAAGGCATAGCTATTTTAAATGTACATACCAACTCAATTTATCAAGGGATAACATTATAACACTGTATACCATAATGACAAATCATGCTGAGAACTGAAAAGGATTATGGTAATCTTTTGGTAATAGGAAAATTGGCTTCATTTAGAGATCATTACCTGTTCCTGGATTTCCGAGAAATGCCATATGAGGAACTCTTCTGGTAGCAATCCCTAAGCCCATAGCTCGTCGCTTCTCATCAAAAAGCATTCCTCTGGCCCATCGACGTAACTGCATTTTCAGCTCTTGCAATCCTACGATTTGTGATATTGCTTCTTCAAACTCCACCATTGCCTGCCGTTCATGGCATGTCATGAGGGCTTTTCGTTTTCTTTGTTCTTCCATATGGCGAGTGAGGAGCTGCAGCAGCTTCGCATTGCCAGCTCCTCCTGGGATATGATTTAAGGGGATTTTGCCCTCCTGGTGGCAACATGTCATAGAGCCATGTTTAGTATATCTAATACAGTTGCACTGAAAGCAATTGAACCATTATTATGAACCAAGTGTATGTACATCATCTTTAGCATAGCAATCCGCATTGTAGCTTAGCAACACACTGACGGTGCTGCAATCTTCAGTTTGAAGTGCATGCCAGACAGCTAAATGCAATGGTGACATGCCATTCTGCAACAATATGAGTTAAGCATATTAAATGTGGGAATGTACTCAAATAAGGTGGCCTAGAAGAGAATTAGAAACTAAATGGGTAGATCTTACATTTGTTTTGGCTCCTGTATCTACACCACGTTCAAGTAGCAATTTTGCCGATTCACAAGAACTATTTTTTACTGCCATATGCAGGGGTGTCTCTCCGTACTGAAGAACAATGTAATCAGTAGTTTATATGTTAATAACAAGTAGGCAGATGATCGAATAAAGCACTAGAAAATGTGGTACTTCAATTACCATGTTCGTAGCCTCCACTTCAGCGGTTTCTGCACCTTGCCAATCAAGCAGGAATTTGACTATGTCAGTATTGTTGTATCCAGCTGCGACATGAAGTGGTGTTTGGCACATCTGCATGGTGCATCGGAAAAATGTAAGCAAGTGCGCAGTTTGTGGACGACATTACACATGGATAAATTCATAGTGGCATAGGCAAAGAAGTTATAGGTACAGTTGTTTGTGAACCAGTCAAATTCCATGCAATTCAGCTCTGTCATTCACATTATCTCAATTAGAAGTTTTCTATTTGGCCACAGTGAGGGATATGACATTTCAGAAAATGATGGTTGCAAAATTTATCATATGCTGTCGGTTCTCCTTTGAGATGCAAAGGGAAAAAGACTGCCGGGACATTCTGGACAAAGCCATGCACATGACAACTTGCTATTGACCAGCAAGAGGACCAATCAGGAAATGCAGATGACATGAATTAGACAAACATATCAAGACAATTGGGAGGCCAAATTATCTCTCAGGTGTAGTTACAACGACGACGTTGTAAAATATATATTATAAGACTCGGTCCTTGCTAATTTGTTTTGAGAATTAAGCCAGACGCGTGCATATATCAAGGCTCTTGTAACAGGGTACAGGACACCAGGACAGGATATCTAAATCTAGTCAGTTCACTAAAGGAATGCCATAATGTGCACAGGAAAGCGACCCGCCTAAGAAGGGGGGCGAAACCAAGACAAATGGACAATTGACGGAACAAAGTAATGAAGACAAACCAATCAAGAGGAATTTATCACACTCCAAGGAATGGAAATGGTAAAAGGAGAATATGCAATTCTAAAATGGGCACCAGGGAAATTCAGAACCATCGCTATTGCGCTGTCTTGGTTCCGGAAAGGAACTTGTATCCATAGACCAAAATGCAAGAAAGAGACGGCAAAGAAGCACATGAACTCAACTACACAAGAGGAGCAAGCAAACAGGGTGGCGATGCAAATTAACTGTACCAGAATCCAAGCAGGTTAGCGCTGGGGGGTGGAATTCAAGAGCGAGCTCAAGAAAACAAACCCCAACCAACCATACAGATACAATCTGATCAAAATCACACCGACAGAGGCCACTTCCCTAACGAATCTCGTTCGCGCACTCCACACTGCATGTGTCAAGAACGAGCAAAGATCGCGCATTCTGAAGCTAAAGAAAGGCAGGACGGGGGGAGCGCAGGCACGGACCACGGGGTTCTTGTCGTTGAGGAGGGCGGGGTTCTCCTGCAGCTTCCTCTGGACGCCGGCGAGGTCGCCGGTGCGCACGAGGCCGTGAATGGTCTCGGCCTTGGCCGGCCTCGGCCGTCCGTTCTGGCTACCCGGCCCCGGCATCTGCTGCTGCCGCCTCCCCACCGTGTGTGCGCGCTCTCCTCTGGCTATATGTGTGGTGTGAGGAGGAGCCGTCGAGGGAGGCCGTGGAGTGGAGGAGGAAGGAGGACGGGCCGACGGCGACGGGGACCAATCCTTCCGCTGTTCCTGCCCTGGGCCTCTTGAAGGGTGGAAAATCAAAGGAACAGGAAGTACAAAGGAATAGGATGTCATGACGGGACAGATCCTATGGACAAAGGAAATCTCACATTTGATGTTTGATTGCAACGTAGGAATTTTAACATGAGGTTGAAGCTCATGTTTGATTTCCCATGAAAACGTGCTAGGAAATTCCTACAGGATTGTTTCCTATAGGATAGCATCCTTTGAATCAAACATGAAAGGAAAAATTTCAGAGGAACCAAATCCTATAGAAATCCTATGAAAATCCTTCAAATCAAAGGAGGCCTAAAAATTCTTCTTTCTCTGCTTTATTTTTGGCATGTATCCCGGAACATCTGTTTATTGGTTAGTTGAAGCTGAAAAACAATCTCCTCTTCTTTGCGTTTTCACCGCACGTCAAGCTGTTGAAATTCACACAAACAAACTGATGATTCAAACTTTTCACACTCCCCACTGATGTATTTTGTATTTCTAGCGAATTGCCCATATTTGACTAAAATATTTTGACACCTGTTTTATTGACGTGTAGACGCTTCTTATACTCTGAATGTTGTTGATCTTGAAGAAAACTATAACAAAACATGTAAATGTGTACGCAAATGGTAATGTCAAATTAAACATATACTCAAACTTATGATACGACCGGAGGCGTATATAACTTGCACAGTAATTTTATAATTTCATGTTCCTGCACACTAACGTTAAATACTTGGAATAGGAGGCAAAACTATAACTAAAATACAAGTAAGAAGTAAATGATTACGTAAGGGTATGGCTTTCTCCCCCAACCGTCCGACCAATTGTTGTAAAATTGGATAAAAGACGGATTAATGCATCGCAATCTACTCATGCTTTTATATTGATAAAACGTGATTTTGTAACGCAGAATTGTACTTAGTCCACATCACACTTAAAAGGGGCCATTAGATCAAACATTGTTGAATTACACTTAGATCTCGAATGCTAATGGATGCTTTCATGGTAGCATTTTGGTTGAATGTGGGATACTCTATAGAACCGCTTCAATAGTTTCATGAATAGATTTTAATTGTTCTAAAAACATATATTTTGTGTGATCGGTTCAAAGAACACAAACTTTTTGACCACCAAAAAAAACCGAAGACCCAATCCATCAAACTCCCATCAACAACTCATGCATTGAGTTTATCATAGTGAATAGCACATACCACCACATTTGTGGTTCGGATTCATTTAAATGCCATCGCTTTCATTTTCTAGCGTAAAACTACCGTTCTATGTTAAACTTTACGAAAACAGCGATCAATCAATTAGCTCGGTGTAACGTTGCCACTGACCGGTGGTACCCAGTTTCATAGCGTTGAGGTGGTAGCACACGTGGATGTAAGTATGTAACAATTTAGGAACCCTGGCCGACGGTCGTTAATCCTGACAGATCTCTAGTACCTCTAGACTAGTTTTAACCTCAAGGTTCTACTGAGACGAGGTTCCAGAAAATAAGATGCATTTCTTGATATGAGGATTTCCATCAATCCTATTAAGCACTGGGTCGGGATGTCACAATGGACAACTTGACGAATTGGACGGCTCCCACTTGTCAGCCCTTATTAAGAAATCAACTTATCCCTAAAAAATAATGTCACAAATTCGTATGTAATACCCCCAAGATTTTAAAGAGTAGTTTCGACACACTTTGGGAGAGAGTTGGCCATATTTGCCCCCTTGTGATGTTGTCCACCTCGAAAATCGAGACCGTCCTCAAGTCCATCTCCTCGAACTCATCGAAAACGCATGTCTATTTTTCTGTATCAGAGTTCAAAAGAGTTTTGTGAAACCAGATTAATTTTGGCCTTTAGAAAAAACGCAACAATATCGTAGGATAGCATATGCAAAACAAAGGATTGTGAAGCGCAATAATTATATGAAATTTGGTGTTTGATTCGTGGGAATAAGAAAAACACGGGAATCCCAAAAAGCACAGCCAAATCAAGGCTAAGACATGTGCAGAAGTAGTATTAGATCATTATTCTCATGCAACTTATGGCCAAAAGAGGTTTGAATGGATTGTAAAATTTATTTGTTTTCCATTTGAAACTTTAGCCAAAGCAAAAAATTCCTCTATTTTTTCTATGGTCCATTCTTTTGAATCAAATAGATTTTTCTTCACCCTCCACCGTGAATAAAAAATCCCTTCTACTTCTTCATTAGTGTGGATATAGTTGCAAAATCTAGAGTGAAAGTGAAACGTTCGACAAAAGCATCCATAACAAACGCACGAAACATCGCATTTGGAGGTTTGACACATTTTCGCAAATACTTGGCATGGATACAGAAGGAGAGAATGGATTGTCCACACGTGACAGGATACATGAGTTTTTGTTACTACAATCTTCTTCAGGATACTATGACGGACCGCATAGTTGGCGTAAAGATAAGATGTGTTTTACGAGTGGAGATTTGGTGCTCCTGGCTCCAGTGATTTCGTTTATTTCAAAAAAATCTAAAACAAATTATGCATGTTCTCAATGATCCTACACGCATGTAAAATCTCAATCCAAAATGCTTTATAGTTCGAGCTACACAAAAATGACTAATGTAGACATCTGAATATAGTGGATAATATATAGTTTCAAATTTCCAACTTTAGTAATTTTTGTGTAGCTCACAATTTATTGTATTTTGCCTTGAGATTTTGCATGTTTGTAGGATATATCATTGAGAACATGCATGATATTTTTGAAACTTTCAAATATTTTTTTGATTTTTTTAAAACGAGATCACTGGAATTTGGGAGCCAAAATGATTTTCCTTGTGTTTTATTTATATTTATATGTTTGTGACATGGGAGTGCCTTCATTGTTGTCGGCGAGCACGTGCGGCACCGCGTCGCACAGCTGTTTTTCACGGAGCGGATGTCCTGCAACTTGCCAGCTCCCATTCGTGGCATCCGGACCGGAATGGAAGGACTACGGCCGTAGAGGACGCCACTGGCATGGCACCGGTAGTGAGCTCAGAGAGTGGGCGCTGCTTGATTTTGCAAACTGTTTGGCGATTGCAAAGCGTGCACGTCTCTACCTCTGGATTATAGGGATTCTAGACAGCAGACTTTCGTCATCCTAGTAGATTTGTTATTGAAAAAATACGGGCTTTACTATTTTTCTCCCAAATCACAGGAAGCAAAGGGTAGAGCCAGAAAAAAAAAGGAAGAACCACTATTTGTCATCTTCGAATCACATACTGCAATTCTTACTGATTTACTTATTTAAGGTTTTGCTAAATTTTATTTGTGTACACCAATGCTCATGTGCTGTCTCCTTCTGTCACTGCAGGAAACCATGATGGCCCTCAAGTGGAAACCTCTAGATATGAGATAATACCGTGTTTCGGGAAAGCTTCCACGCAGGGAAACATCCGGACCTGAGATGCACGGGCATCCGGTTGACAATCTAAATCTAAATTTATAATTTATATCTATACTACTATTAAAAGAGCAAATATGTTTGGGATACATTAAATTTGATCCGTTCAATAGCTGATCAACGCTCCAGATCGTTCTAATGTTTGACAACTCAACACACCTTTTCGTTTTGATGGTAATTACAAGGATTTGCCACCGCTCAAATAAACACCTCAACATAGTCGTCTCGTGTCGGCGCGTCCCATGGTGGTGCTAGCCACCGCGGTCGTCGTCTAAAAACTACTCCGTACATCCGAAGGCGGAGCATCGTCATGTGCGTCTTCTGGTGGTGCTCGCGTCGCGGAGGTTGAGCCATGCCCCGCCGCGCACACTGGCCATGGGCACGGACACGCGGAACACTCTCCCGGGCGGTGACACGCCATCCCCTGTGGCCGACGAGCTGTCCAGGATCCCCCCCCCCCCCCCCCCCCCCCCCCCCCCCCCCCCCCCCCCCGGTGGCTGCCGGCGTGCTTATCTCCGGTCGCCGGCGCCATCCGCCCCGCGCCCATCTCCGTCCGCCGAGCACCGCCCCTATTCCTCCGGTCCTCCCGTGGCGCCATGGACATGTCCTCGCCTCTCCTTGCCCAGCCGAGCGGTCGCAATTGGCTGGCGGTTTGCCAGGCTGGGCCTCCGACACGCGTGGCTCGTCGATCAACTTCGGCCCGGACGACCACCACTTGCCTGGGATCCACTGTTCACCGCCCTGCCGAAGCCGGCGCTGGGCTCAAGGACGTCAATCTCCGCACGACGCGGGAGGGCTCCACTGCGAGCCGCGCCGGCCGCGCGCCACGGACGCCAGACCGCGTTAATTTCTCGCGCCGGTAGCTTCACCGCCGCCTCCCTCGACCGATTCCCGGCCAAATTGAGCCCGCCCCACAACCCCTACCATTTACTCTCCAGCTGAATTCATTCGACTAGCAATACTGTTTTAGTTCTGTGGCCATTCACTGGGAAACTGGGATGTGAGTGCTTACCACACGAGCCGGTCCACGCGATTGGGTTTGGCGATCAAAGAGTGGCGGCGACGCCGCTGGGATTTCTGCCCGTTTCTGTTGACTGATCAAGCGGGGAGATGAGTGGACTGCTGGAGTATGCACATCGGCGGAGGGATAGGTTCGTGCCCGGTACTCCGTGGGAAGATTGAATTGGGGAAGACTGGTTAGATCTTAAGTTGATTGAATATGCGGTTGTTTGCATCCAAAATGCGCTATCTATCTCTGTGTGTACTTGTATTTCCACCTGCAGCAAACGCAGTTATGCCTAAAACGAGATAGTGGTTGCGTCAGTGAGTAACGGGTTTCATCCCTGATGTTCCACTTGGAATTATGCTGTGATTTTCAGTTTGAGGCGATATGGACAATTTTAATTAGTTTAATCGCTGATCTTAAGCAATTGGTGCTGGAATTGCTTGCTCTGTTTGGAAAATTCACTCTGACATATGGGAGTATATGCTCCTGCCACTCGAACAAATATTTTAAAATGTTAAAAAAATTCTAAACAAAAATTTGGAGCATATCCATCGACATTCTATGTGCATGTGCCAAGTTTCGCGGGAAACCGACATTTTTTGTGGCACGTGTGTAAAAAAGACAAAAAAAAAAGTTTCATGAGAAGTCTTTTTGTAGCACCAAATTTTGTCTTTTACACACGACACAAAAATGATGTTTTTCGCTACACGATTTTGTGAGCAATGTTAACATGTACGCGTAAATTTTTTGTCCGAATTTTGAACATGTGCCTTGTAGAGACGTGCGTTGCACGTGCAAATTTACTAGTATCTATAAAAGAAAATTTAGAACATAGTCACGATACAAATCTGCATTGTCACGAAAAAATCAGGTATAAATATGAAACATAAATTCAGTATAAAAAAGGTAATTATAGTGAATGGTTCAAATTGAAAGCCCAAGTTACACCAGCACTATTCATTGCCGATTTGTTTATTTTATTTCTCGCTCGGTGCTATGAATTTCTTTGTCATAATTCTATCTTTATTTTTATCTCAAAACTTGTCACCGTGTCTTGTGGTGCTACGTAAGAACAAAAACTCCTTATTCGGGATCAGGGAGGGCGATATCATCACTGCTTTTGCATGGGGGTCTGAGGGACAAACAGTTGATGAGTGATTTCGCATGAAACGACCTCAGTCTGTGAAGGAGCTCATATACATCGGCAACAACTACGCCACGGGCAACGGTGGTCCGGAGCCACAACCGGCTACCAAATCGAAGGGCAAGGGCGGCGACTCCTCTCGGTAGAAAGGCTAATCCGAATCGCCCAAGAAGAAGAAGGACAACAAGGAGCACAAAAACGACGAACATGTTGTCGCGACGAAGCGTGCGGATCACGATCCCAGCAACCGCTCCCAGCGTACCTACTATTAAACCAAGGAGGTCATGAATAAGTTGTGCACCATGCGCGACCTAAAATCCACGCACCTAACGCAGGCTTGCAAGATCCTAAGGGATCAATTAATGAGCGACAAGCCCAACAAAGCGACAAGCTCAAGAAGGACCCTCCCGCTGGGAGGGAGAAGTCTCCTAGGAGGAGGAAGTTCATCATCTTTGGTGGTCCCAAGGATACGAATCCAGGTGTCGTCGAAAGGTCACCCGAATACCTACGATGGTCGGTGACGCCAATCACCTTTGCCTGCAATCACCCAGACTATATCCACCATACTCGGTGCAACTCTCTAGTTTTGGATCCGATCATCTTCTAGCCGTGGATTTGATCACCATCGACATCGATTGTATCCGATCATCTCCAATTGTGAGGTTATCAGTATGATCCATAAATGTTTCTAAAACTTCTATTCACCCCCTCTAGGCGATACCTTGATATTTCACTTATGTCTCTTTGTATTCGTATTCTACCTCCTATCACGCTCTTCCTGTCGCGAAAAGTTTTTTTTAGTGGAAATTGCTGCGATTTTATTAAATCCTGGACATGTCCTGGGTCAAAATGTTCCCAATACAATCTGGATAAACCAGAAACCACGAATTACTTATTTCTAAACCGTAGCCTTCCCTCGCTAGAAGTTAGAAGGGGTATACATAGGTGATTTTAGATTAATATAGAGTCCTCAGCCGAAAGGCGACACAAATTGACGATCTAGCGGACCTAGATCCCCAAAGGCGAGTTGAGGGGTAGGTCGTGGCTTGTGTGATTCCGGTCCCCCACTTCGGTCTCTCGCGTGAATGTAATACAATTTAATGCATATATACATTTTGGACTTATGAGAGAGTCGTTGGCTCTCCCACGGTGTGAATAAGGTTGAAGGGGTGGGTGTGGTAAAAAAGATTTTCCTACAAAATTTGGGGATTGTGGATCGTTTAGGGGTTCCATTCCATGTTTTTCTATTTTTTAGGTGGTGACGGTTTTGATTGGGTTCAATATAGGAAAAGCCTTCTAGTCCCTCGGGGGATCGCGAGTTCGTATCCTCCCCCTCGCGAGCGTGACGCATGTCCACTTCATGGCGGGTCCCATATCTCCCCACGCGTTACCCTCTCCTCTACACGAACCAGGCCCTCTCCTCCACACGAACCAGGCCGAGGCCATGCCGCCGCCGTCCCTTGCCTCACTCCACCGCCTCCCTCCACCGCCGCCCTACCCTGCGCGCCGCTGCCGTCCGGCAGAGCACCCGCCTCCGGCCGCCGCCCTCGACTGCCGCCCTCCCGTCCGCGCCGCCTCCATCGGGACGACTCCCCATCGCACCACCGCTGCTGGGGACGGATACCCTGCGCGCCGTCGCCGTCGGGACGACTCTCCTACCTCACATCGGCCGCCGCCGCCCCTCCCCGACCTCCCACGCCGGCGCCGCCCCTCCAGGCCTCCACGACCTCCCGCACCGGCGCCGCTCCTCCCCGATCTCCCGCATCGTCCTCGGCTCGTGCCCGAGCAGCCCGAGCCACCGGCATCTCGACGAGCTTTGCGCCCGGCGTCGTCCTCGGCCCCTCCCGCCGTCGTCGCAATCCTCACCTCAAGCGCCCAATTATACTATAAGGGGAACAGTTGGGGATGCTCTGCAGCCGGAGCAGCAGCGCCCTGCAGAGGCCCGGACATGGGCGCCGCGCGGGGCAGCAGCAGCGCGAAGGCCGCGACCAGGCGTCCGTGTGCTCCTATGCTGTCAGTAGCCCGCCGGATGCTGCCGGAGGTGCTTTCCGTTGGTGGGCGCCTATGCTGCCAAGGAAAGGGCGGTATTGCTACCATAGGTGATGCGCGGTGCTACCATCGAAGGTCGTCGGTGCTACTATCGGTGGTGGGCGGTGCTGCCATCGGAGGACCTGGCCGGAATTTGTTGCTACGATACTGTAATATTTATATTTGTTTTTGCTGCAATAGTTTCGTGGTGTTGCTAAAATAGCACAATGTTTTTGCTACGAGGTCTTTGCCCATGTCTGAATTTTTGCACCATACGTTTTATGAATTTGCATTACAAGAAGAAATTTTTTGCTACAATTTGTTCTGCTGTTTTGCATCATAAGTCTTATCGGAGAACCTCGCCGGAAGAATTTTTGCTACGATGCTGCAATGTAACAATTTTTTTGCTATTATTGTTTTGTGGTTTTGCTACAATAGAACAAAACATTTGCTACGATGTCTCCGACGAGGTCTTCGTCGATGTCTCCAGCGTTGTTTCCGGCGAAGTCGATTTTGCTACAGTAGCATATTTTTGTAGCTACGAAATCTCCGGCGAGGTCTCCGGCAAAGTCAGTCTTTTTTTTTCTATTTTCTGCGCGAACCGTTTTTGCTACATAGGAAGCAAAAGCGGAGTGATTATTTGCTACACGGTAATAATAGCGGGATTTGGACAGAAAAAAGGGACACGTGTCGGCAGAGGAACCTGGGGATTTTTCCCCCAGATCCCCGGGACGCCTAGCACTGTCCTTGGCAGTTCTGGGCATTCTTTGGGCCGAGCCGGGCCTGAAAAACTTGAACTGCAAAATCCAGACCCGAGCCGAGCCTGGTTCTGTCAAAAAACAAAAAAAAAGCCGAGCCTGGTTCCCCAAGAAGCGAAGGAAAAACCCTTTCGTTATCTTTCTTTCCTTCCCCTCAACTCCGGCGATGCTCCTCCTGTCCTGCCGCCCCTTCCCCTCTCCCCGCCTCCCCCTTCGCCGCCTCTTACGATGCTGCTGCACCCATCCCCCCGCCTCCTCCTCCCCTATTGCTCCGTATCACCAATCCTTCGCCCGCCGCATGGCCCTCGCCGGCATCCACCCCCACCACCGCATTGGTACGCCGCCTCTACTCGCTACAAGTGCCTCCTTCTTCAGTGCTTCCTAGGCTCCTTACTTACCTCATACCCCCGTTTTCCTGCAGCGGTTGGGGTCTCCGGCGGGCCGGACTCCATGGCGCTGTGCGTCCTCGCGGCGGCCTGGAAGAAGGCGGTGGAGGGCGCGTCTGGGAGGAAGGCCGAGGAAGACGAATCCGTCGCCCCAGGGTTCGTGGACGGGCTCCTGGGGGTCGTGGTCGACCATGGGCTGCGGCTCGAGAGCGCCCAAGAGGCGCAGCTTGTGCGTGACAGGGTGCACGGCATGGGTAAGCTAATGGCATACGATTTCTCTAAGTGACTTCATATTTCTGAATGAAAACTTGTTTACAAGAACCTGCATACATTGCAAATGAGCGTGATGAGCCGGTGACACTCAGAGCATTGAGCTGCATTTGCATAAGCCTTGAAATGTGATGTTGAATCTTTGAGGTCTTACGACTCTGTTGTAGGTGTCATGTGCGAAATTGCTACATGTGAGTGGCCTAATGGGCGGCCAAATGTAGGGCATCTGCAAGAGGTGGCCCGTGAAATGAGGTATTTGTGTCTGTCCTCTTTTACCTGTTGTTGATATCAGAAAATTTTAACCAGGTGCTTGTGTCTATTTATATGTTGGAAACATTGTAATTAGAGTTAGTTGCGCTATGTTTCTTTGAACACGCAACAGTGGCGGAGAGCCCTACCTGAAATTTAATCCAGTATTCTACGTTTCCATGTAATGCTTTGTGTTCTTTTTCAACGGCATCCAGGTATGAACATACATGTGTGCTACAGAAGCCTGAGAATTGTAGAACATTCACCACATTGGTACTCTTTTAGTATAAAACCCTATGTTAGCCAAGTAGTCTTTAGCTGTGGCTTCTCATAAGACAAAATGTTTTTACTCAACATTTCATAGCTGTAACAGAGTCACACAATTTATTAAGGTGTATATGTAACTAAATTTTCTTCATCACCATTGACATACAGTGCTGCTGTGGCTAAGTGGCCGTCCTGACCCAGGTCACATTTGTCCTCCTACCAAGAAAGCTTTGAAGTACTAAAGAGTGACATGTTGCACACTGACCATTAAAATATGTAAATCTGTTAGTATATACCGATGTTATGGAAATGAGTGTTGTGTTCTTTGTGGAATATTCACCTATGTCTACCTAGTATAGTGTGTGCTCTTTCAATTATCTGTGCCAGTTTATTCGCAAATGCAGAACATCTGAGTCCATTTTAATAAAGCGTCATATAACAAGTTCTCATAAATCCAGGTACCAAAAACTATTGGACATTTGTATAAAGCAACAAATAGGAGTCTTGCTTATTGCACATCACTCTGATGACCAGGTCCGTTAAGATGAATATGTGTTCGTTTTTGTTTGGATGGGAAAGATCTCCACATTCACAAGGAATTATTCTTATTAAAGAACATCAAACTTAATGACACCTGTTGATCAATTTCAAAATTTCGGCTTATGCTAGTCAAGGTTTTTAAGGCGGTAAGGCATCATAAGGCGACCAACCCCCACCTTGCTGCCTAAGCGACGCCTAAGGTGGGCAGACTGGTAAGGCGCGTCCAGGGCTCCTTACCGCCAAAGCGTCCATAAGGCGACGCCTGAAAACCATGATGCTAGCACAAATCCTTCTAGAATTTGTATATAATGAGCTAGAGTTTCTACTGTGCATTCATGTAATTCTATTTTTCATGATCTGCAAGTCATACGTTGCCGCTGCAGATACATATCTATCTGAATGAATTCATCTTCTAACTGCAGGCAGAGCTCTTTGTTCTGAGACTATCTCGCAACAGCGGAGTTTTAGGTCTTGCTGGTACAGCCTTCGTGTCCCAATTGTTTGCACCTAATCTGAAGTATGATGGACATAATTTCCGTCGTTATGGAATCCTTCTTGTTCGGCCCATGCTTGAATTTTCGAAAGACGACATGTATAAGGTACGCTCTTGATCTCATCTCGTGCTGTTGGAATTATCGATTCATTTAACCAGAGTCAATGTGTTTTTGTATATAAAGGTCCACATCATATTCTTATTGTAACTAGGGATGTAATGCCACTTAAGCTAAATCAAATTTTAATCATGTGATCACATTTCGAAATCAATGAAACTTTTTTATATTTCAAGTTGATAATTCGATGAAGCTTTTCATGTGCCCTTGGACAGAATGAAAAGCTCTAGCTTTTCACATGTCGTTGACTCATTGGATAGATTGATAAGTTTTAGTTAGTCTTGTTGATCAAACCCATGGTCATACAATTATGAATTTATGATCATATTTGGTAATCAAATATGTTTAGGCCATTATTGACACACTTGCGCAAATTTAGGAGGTTTTAATGTGAAGTTTACTAACTCAAGTAATACGACAGCACAAATTGAGGGGCAGAGGCACACTTTATTCAAAACGATTAAACTCCTAATTTTCATCTTTAGACAGACATTTTACCAAGCCTTTTATTGTCAGATTTCATATAGTCGGCCTATCTTGAGTGAGTTGTATTATTACAAACTTTACAGGAAAATCCTAAGGAGAACGAAGACTTGATAAGCTTTTTTTTAGAAAAAAATGGATGTGCATCTCAAGTGATCTGAGCTGTCAGTTACTTTAAAATGACAATATTATGTGGCTGTTACTAATTGGAAAATCTTGCTCCACAGATATGTCAAGGAAGTAATCATTTGTGGGTTGAAGATCCAACAAATAATAGTATGAAGTATGCTAGGAACCGAATTCGGGTATCTTTGAAATGTTTATCCACAGATGGTATGCAGTTGCACTTACGCTGCCACTCGCGATTCGCTTTTGTAGTCCATGTGTGTTGTTTTCATGATCCTTTGTTTCTATTTTATTATAAAAAGGATATGCCGTGTGAGGTAGATGCTTGTCGTGAGATGTACATCTCATTTTTGTATCAATCAACTATACAATTGACTCGAAAGACGCTGTCCACAAACATTTGATAAATGTTTAGATTTTGGCTAGCATTCATAGTTTCTTATATTTAGACTTAATAAATTCTATCTGAGTTTGAGTCTTATGTTTCCTCATAATTACTCTGATTAACAATCATGCTTGGTTACTGGGACAAACTTGGTCCATTGCGCATCCACAGTTGTGTAATCCCTTTGAATAGTTGAAGAATAAATAAATTTGATATGTGCTTTTTAATGTCTCTTGCCTGGGTCTGATTCTGCTCCGGACAACTAAATATTTTATAGTGGAGCGTGTCAGCGTCTCAGTGACACAAAACAATATGGACTCTAACTAGGAAAACAATTTGTTTAAGCGAATCTTGCTTGTTTAAGATAGTTATAGAATCTGTAGTTCAAACAGCAGCATAATTATTTCTTCATGGTGTCAGATTCATGACAAAGTTGTCTGTGCTAAATAATACTCCTTTTGAATCATAATATAGGTCGTTTTAGGTTGAGCATGACATAAGGGAGTGAAATGCGCAAATGACATCGTTACCTTTCAATCATTTCCACATCATTTACCTACTGAACTCACACAATCTCTCGAGCATGCAACAATATTTGCATTAGTACAATTCTTATTTTTGTTAGAGTCGGTGTGAATTATATAGGGATATGGGGAGGGAGTAGAGTTATTAGCTTGAGGCATAAGGGGGGGGGGGGGGGCAAAATTGAAGGCCAGACATGTTTTACATATACCTTATAGAAATGCAAATATATTATTCAATTGACAAGCTCTTTTTATCTTCAGGCGCCTTTCAGTCAGAACTTCAGAAACTGATCTATGCATGCCGGTTGACACGAGTGTGTGTCAACAATGCCTGCAATATAGCTATCAAGCAGTCTGTAACAATAACAGAGGTTTGAGCTTCTTCTATACCTGGATTTGAAGTCTCCTAGTACCATGTGATTATTAAATTTCTTAGACTCACTATTTTCCGCTTGAAATTCATTTGTTGTGTTGCAGTATGGCTACGCTGTCATTGACCTGGAAAAACTTGACCCACAAAATGTTGATGATCTTTGTCTTTCACAATATTTGGCATACGTATTACAGGTACATCTTTGATTAATCATTGTTTCTTTGGATTTAGTTCTAATACATACCATCAATTTTTTTTCCATTCATCAGATTGTTTGTGAGATGGGACACTAATATTCAGTTATTTGTAGTTTGTTTCACAAAGGCACAGGCCAATCCGTGGAAGAGCTGCTCGATTGTTCATGGACTACATCCGTAATACACCTTGCAAGGTTCTTTCTTCTTAGCTGTTTCAGTATCGTCTTGCAAAATTTTGGAATTAGCCACATATATTGTTTTTTACCTTATGCTGTTAACTGATCAAGTTCAAAATAATTATTGCTAAAGCAGCACATATACATTGTCCAGAAAGGGTGGGCTATCAAGTAGGAAGGTTTATATTGAGCTGTTCTTTTTGGTGTGAACTACGAAGGGTGAGTTCAGACTTGTGAAAGAAGTGAGCCTGGCTCAGTCTCCCTTAAAAAAAGTTGAGACTCGTGATCCTGGCGGGTCTATCCTATCATATATCTAAGGATTTAATCTAGGTTCCAGTATTTTCTAATAAAATAAATTATGCAGTGGTAGACACTGTGTAATAGATTCTCTTTGAAATACTATGGGGCTCTATATGTATCCATGCCTCTCTGGGGCATAATTAATACATCTCCTATCATAAGACCCTGTCAACTCATCAATTAATACTTCAATCTCATGCAGGGTGCCCTCACTGTAGCTGGTTGCTACCTTTGTGCTTTTCCGAGGTCTAAAGGTACAAAAGTACTAGTCTGTTGCTCTGCTGACTCGATGGAGTCATTTTCTATTGAGATGTCCTACAAGTGTTCCTATGAAGAACAGCCACCACCGGTACCTGAGATTGATCATTTAGTACTTGAAGAGCGGTTAAACTCTAACCAAATTCTACGGTGCTCAAGCATACCTTTTGTGAGTTACAAATCTTCTACTGATGTTCTGAATAGAGCAAAGGATCTCAATATAATAGGTGATTTCTTGTTAGAAAAACTCCTTTACCTGCAAACAGAAGAACATCAGAAATTTACAACGACAACAGAACATAAACATGAGGAACAATACTTGGAGAAAACGAGCATTCCTGATGTGAAAGTTCTCTGTCTCTGGCCTGGTGAAACATGTCATTTTATGAGCAGGTTCTTGATTACATGGAGTGCTTTGGAAGCTGTTCCGAATGAAATATGTGCATATGACAGTCAAAAAGGCATATGCCAGCATTGTGCAGTGAATCCAGACGGAAGTCTTGCAGTTCGTCACATGTTTGATACCGATTGGTTGTTCCTTGCTGAAGTTTCTAGAATTCACTCAATGGAAGAGAACCAGAATTTCTCAAAAGTTTCCAGCAAGAAATTGAAGGACGATGAACAACTGAAGCACTCTAGATATTTGCAATTATCCGCGACGAAAGCTCTTGAGGTCCTGAGATCTGTTCCAGCTTCTGCAAGACGAACACTGCCAGTGCTGACCAATTCTCAAGGTGACGTACTGAGCATACCGGTAAGTGTCCATTCAAAATCCAAATACTTGTCTCCTTGCCTGTAATTTCGACTTGTTCCAAGATATTCATTTTTAAGAAAATCATCAATCCTTTTGATGCAGTTTTAGTGCATGCCATTTTAACTAATGTGTGGCAAGTAAAACAAACTATTGCCTTTATAATGGAATGTTGGCAGCCAGTGACTTGGCCTGAAAAGTACAGTTGTTTTTCATGATTTTATGGAATCCCAGATCTTGACTTTTGAGTGCTTTGAAGTTTGGCGTATTAGAGGTCATCATAAACTTACCAGATAAGAATTGGCCATGCTTCTGAAAATTGCCCAGAGCATTTAATCCGTTAACTGATCTGCAATATGTTATATCATTCTGCTATCTATTACCATGTGTTACACTAATAGAAATAACAGTAGCATCACGATTCAGGAAGGCCAGTAGATGGTTCAGGCACATGTAGGCGGTGTGGTAACGGAGAAAAACACTTCCCTTACTAAGAGATTTTCTGTTAGCTAAGACAAAATTTTGATTTGGCATCTCTAATGGAAGGATGGCATCAGCCATTGTACATGCCCTTAACAAATGGTGCATTCATGGGCTAATTTCTGTCAGAGAAGCTTTACTACTGTTGTACTAAGATTCTTCCTTTTTATTAGAGTATTGGCTTCCGATGCTGTCCTGGCCTATCAATCAAAGCAGTATTTCATCCAAGAGTACCACTTGGTGGGGGATACACTTCGTATTTATGATGGATCGAGCTTTATTTGTGGCAAAAAAGAAATGTCAAGCACACTGAGATATAAGGTAACTGCTGGTAATACCCGTTCAGAATTTTTTTGATCACGTCGCTCACTCCGTCCATCGTATTTGTGCTTATTCGGATCTCAATACATTGTCTTGCCAACATATTTCTGGTGCGGAATGACTACTGTCTGAACCTCGGCAACTCTGAATGTGCTAAATAAATTGTTTTCACACGAAACCATATTGTGCAAACAGATGTGGAACTGTACTGCTATAGAGCATTGGCCTGTTCATATGGCAGAGGAAGCCCATCTCTTGGCTTGATAGTTGTAAATCGCACGTGGCATCAATATTCCAGAAGGTGTACAACAGTAGAAGAGCTACAAAAACATGCTGAGAAGCTTGATTAGAATGGGAACTATACGAAAGGACACTATCCAGTGGCTGTAATGAATCACTACATCAATTTGAGGTGAAGTTGGTCCTGTATTTATCTCTTCAATAAAGGTTAATACATTATGCCCCCCCCCCCCCCCACACACACACACACAGTTTGTTTTCTCTTAAATACGATGGATTTGATTGACAAACACTACTAGGGTGATGAAGCGTAATCTGATGGTACGTTCTCCAATGTAGGTCAGGTATGGGGCCATAGCACAGCAACGTTAGCTCTAACCTTTGTGGGCCTGTGGATGCTAGCTGGGATGAGGCCACCGAGAAGTCAGCAAGTCATTGAGGGCATTAGACTTTGCTAACTGGCAAGCAGCATACTGGTCAGTCAAATCGCCAAAGATAATTGGAAAGGTTGAAGCTATAAAAAATTGCTGAGGAGTTCGGAGTTATTAACCAGATTTTACTTAGCTAAACGTGGACACCACAACGTCTGCAGTTTTTTGGGGCCAAGGATGGGTACCCTTGCTCAGTGGGTTATCCTGATCTGTTGTAGTGGGATATTATCTATTGGGTTGCTCTGTGATGATCTTAGCCCTTTTAAAATGCATGCCCATCTCCACTGAAGCTGGAGAGTTGAGAAGTGAAACTTTATGACCAAATATGGGAATTATGTCTTACTTCAGAAACCAGTCTTTTCAGAGTTCATAAATCAATTGTGGTGTGCAAGCAGTTTGCTGAGTTATTCCTGTAAGAGCACCGCTGTTTAAGGATTGAATGATGAATTTTGAGATTGAAGTTTCCTTTCTCTCCAATTTATTGTGCTTTATCGGGTCCAAACAACACTACGTTTTGGACATCGACCAGAATTCGCTAGGATACTTTTTATAGCGTGATGTCCAGGCATGATCATTTTCCAAAATGTTTCCATAACTTATTGAATTGGAAATGCATCTCAAGTATAGGTTGTGAATAGATTTGAGGGCAGATTTTGGAATCATCATCCACTGAAGGCTTGGAGGGCAGATTTTTGGAATCATCAGTCACTGAAGGCGCTACCAAGTACAGTATGATGGGACCCTGCAACCGGCCGGATTTAGATGCCTATCGATTGCTTGCTGGAACCCTATTCCCATTTCCAACCCAACGCAGCCTTGTCTACAAATCAACCTTGGGGACATCTCATGCAGTCTGCCCAAAGTACGGCTTAAATGGATAAAGCGGATTGAAATCTCGATGGGGACATTGAATATAGGTGTTCGCGTTGGACGTGCCAATAAATCTCGATGTTGAATTGTTGTGATTTTTGTCCTCGTATGATGTGCACCTCTAATTTCTCGCTAAGTGGAAACAAAGCGAGCTTTGTGGTTCAGAGTGGATGTAACAAAGGCGGGAAAAATATATCACTGAGAGAACCGTGGATGCGAAGAGTTGTCTTGGCGGGTTGGTCAAGGAGGCCAACAAAACATCGTCCTATTGGGTATACCGTGTTCTGCAACACGAAAAAGTCCAAGGAGTAGGCGATCTACCGACAAAGTTTGCAGTTCATGTTCACGAGAAGCAAACAGAACGTTCTGTGCAGATCAAACCGATGAGTTGGGAGCAAACCGATTGTGTGCGGTAGAGCGACGACTCTAGGCTAGGCGTAGTATTAGGACACCAAGCGAGCATTTAGAGATGTACTTCGAAGGTGGAGCTGGAATGTGCTGACGGAGGGGCTACGGTGTAAGTATCAAAAGCCTATTTAAATGGAAAAGCGAGAAACACATGACCTTATTGGAGCTCAAGGGTCCGAACGAGGCGTGGGTCTCGGCATCGGTAGGTTATAAACTTAGTATATCCGCAGATCTCTACAATGGTGCTTGAGGACGTTGGGAGGAATCCGTAGTCATGCTCCGCGGAACATGCATTTGCCGAATCTCGTCAACAAATTTCGGTGTTTTGTGCTGCAAGAATTCACAAACGTTGGAGAGGTCTTTCGTCCACCCACACTGGACGGCTACCACGAAGATTTCCAATGCACTTCGTGTCATATCGACTTCGATCAAAATATGGCGTATAGTCAAATTTCTTCCGTTTCTTTGGCCAAATTACAAATTCTAATGGCTGAATAAGAGAAAAGTCAAACAAAGTTCACTCGACCCCTCCAAGCCCACCCTCCCCGCCACTAGGCTTATCCCTCCCCAACCACAGCCGTATCGGCCGAGGCGAACGCCGGCGAGCTGCGCGGCGCCTTCTCGTCTGCCTGCCTCCGCAGCCATGTCCTCCGTACGCTTCTTCCCGGCCACCTCGACCGCTCCCGCCGCCACCTGCCTCCTCAAACCCTCCCCCAAACCTCCCCTCCACGGCCCCGTCTCGGCCACCGCCGTCTTCCGCCGCAGCAATGCCCGGAGCATCCCGCACCTCCGCCTCAGAAGGCGGGTTCGCTCCGCTCCGAAGACACCGACCGAAGCGCCGCCCGTGGGTCCCGACGGCGGCGGCGGCGGAGGAGGGGAGGGCGGTGGAGGTGGAGGGGACGGCGATGAGGGGGGGAGAACAAGGGGTTGCTGCCGGAGTGGCTTAACGTGACGACGGAGGACGCGAAGACGATCCTCGCGGCCATTGCCATCTCCCTCGCCTTCCGCTCTTTCGTCGCCGAGCCACGGTTCATCCCCTCGCTCTCCATGTTCCCTACCTACGACGTCGGCGACCGCATTGTGGCCGAGAAGGTCCGTCTGTCCTTCCTTCGTAACGTGTACTGTTTGTAAACATGGTGCCTTCGAATTTTGTGCATGAATTGGCCACTTTTGCTAGAACGAGGTATTGAACTCATGGGCGCCGTTGAAAGTGAAGATTTCAACTTTCTCTTCGTTTGGATGATTGTACATTTTTTTTGCTCATTTTTCAAATTGCACGGAGTTTTGGGTTGAAACTTGGAACTCTGATTGCTTCAGTGCCGTAGCATGTCTGATAATCTCATCTTAGTCATAAATGTTGCAAATTTATTATGACTGTGTTCAAATTGCGCGGAGTTTCTGGTTGAAACTTGGAACTCTGATTGCTTGAGTGCCGTAGCATACTAGCATGTCTTATAATCCCATCTTAGTCATAAATGTTGCAAATTTATTATGACTGGTCAAGTACTGTTGTTAGTAACTTTTTTTTAATAAATGGTTCTTGTCATGGTTTCAATTTTGTCTCAAAAATTGAAAATTAGGACATCTTTTATCCATTGTATTTTGTGCATGAGAGGGTCGATATTTATTTAGGATTACGCAGGATAGCAGCGGTGTGCTGAACAAGTGAACACGGACATAAGTTCTCCATTTCATTTCCCTCGTGCTTAGTTTTTTTTTTTGTAAGTTGAGATGAGATGTTTGCTTTTCTGATAAATGGGCCAACTTTTCTTAACTGATTCATAACCTGGGGAGTTCCATGTTTGTAAAAGGAAATGGTGCATATTAACAGCAATCTGCTAATGTATGCTATTTTGAAATTATTCTTGTTTTACGCGCAAAAAAGACAAACAAGTATTACCCTTTGGAATAGTGAACACTAACAAGTATTAGTTTCTTTGATCTAAAAAACAAGTATTATTCTTAGTGTGAAGTTCAGCCAGACTTCGTATGTTCACTACTTCACTTGAGCCCCTATTTATGTTAAACTCGAAATGGATGCTTTATAGTTTTCCAGAAAACTACAATTGATGTTTTTATAGAGTCCGAATTGCTGGCTTGCTGCTGCACTTACTGTACTCGGAATTTCACTTCCACAATGATTAACATGACATTGAATACCATATAAATTCACATTGGGGTACTAGGATTTCAGGCAATGGCTGGTTTATTGTTGTATTATTGGATGGGATCTTAACAGATGCAAATATAATATGGAAAATATGTACTAGTGATAATTTTTAGTTAGGACTTATTATGTGTTCTGTGGTCTATCTAACAGATCTAAAAATTTCATTTTTTTTGGCAAGATTGAAATTTTAGTTGTGTATATGAATGTAATATGTAAGGACAAATCATCTTGGGTTAGCTAATAATATGCTTTGATATATGCTATGTATGTCTCCTGCCAACAATATAGAAGTTGTGATATGAAGCTATTTACTCGGGATATAATTCACTTAGACTTAGACCATATTTTGATTGGTTGAAAACTATGTGATAACTATTGACTACATAGAAAATCTCTGTAAAAGGCCTGGAAGTAAGGATCTTCATCAATTGCACCAAGCTATTAGATGATCTCATGATCCTTAGTCCAAAGTACGTGTGGTCATCATGACAGGATGTTCTGGCTCTAGGAGTTTGTAGAGCAGCACATAATGCTATCTAGGTCATCCAAATATGCAAGATAATTCTGTAGACCACTATGGCACCTTCAATCATTATTCTTGTTTATGTTGGAGTTTTTGATATTTTATGAACTAAGAAATTTTCTATTCACTTCACCGCATAGATTTACCAACCGATATTTCTCAGGTTACATACTACTTTCGGAAACCTTGTGTAAATGATATCGTAATCTTCAAAAGCCCGCCAGTGCTACAGGTACTTACAAATCGTCCTCATGTGCAGCGTTTCCAGATGATATACGCTGTTTCCTGATATGAAATTGTCACTCTTCCTGTTCAGGAGGTCGGGTATACTGATAATGATGTTTTCATCAAAAGAGTAGTTGCCAGGGCGGGAGATATTGTTGAGGTTAGTTTCCGAACCACAAGTAAACTTTTAGGTGAATACCTACATCTCTTCACTGATGTAGATCTTATTTGCTTTCTATCCATAAAATCATGTATGTTGTGTTTTTCTTCTTAAGTTTGAACAAGATAATGTTTCCAGCCCACTGGTTAGGATGTTATTAGTATCACCAGGCAACAGTTCTGGCTGCTTGTTTAATTGACCAGTTGCTTTTAGTATTCCAGTGAAGACATTCATTACTCAAAGTTATCTTGGTTATTTTTGTTTTTTAGGTAATCAAAGTCATCTTGTGTATAAACAAATAAAGTGCTACCAAGAAACTAATTAGGATAAAACATGCTAACAGTGGAGAATAATTTGAATAAATAGCATCAAAGAATCAAAAAGTGACTATACCCCATATGGCCAAGTATTTTCATGTTGCAGAACCAACCAGGGGTCAGGTTACAGTTAATGCAAATTGAAAAGTGGAGCATAACTGTGTATCTGCAATCTTGAGGAGTCACATAGGAAACACAGATAAGGATGAGAAAATATAAACATAATGCACATGTGAAAAAAGTCGCCCTTGGTAGCTCAAACTAAAGTGATTTTCTTCTGTTATAAGTTAGTTTAAATTTGAATAGCTGTACGGGTTATTAATTTGCTGGAAACTTTATTTGGAGTAGTTATTTCTCATGGAAATAGCAGAAATTCTCAAAATAAAAAATCTTAATGTTCCTTACCTGTTATGCTGCAGGTTCATAAAGGAAAACTAGTTGTGAATGGTGAGGCTAGAAATGAAGAGTTCATCCTTGAGCCGCCTTCTTATGACATGAACCCAGTGGTAAAACATTTCTTACACTGCAAATGAACGATATATGAGAACTCTACATAAATTATATCCTTTTATGACACCTTTTCTAGGAGATATTGTTGATTTATCTCAGAAACAATTTTTTGTTTGGCATGTTAGAAGGACCATTTGACCTTCCAGAGATATTGTTCTTATTTTTTTTCGAGGTTGAGATATTGTTCTTATTTTTTTGTCACATTGATTATTGTGTTTGGGTCATATTTGTGTGTTCCTCCTTTTCGAACAAAAAACTGGGGATGGGAGCTGTATTGTACATCTATCTACTGGAGTGCCACTAAAACCTCAACCCATATTTGTAGTTCTCCTTAGATTTTGGTAAGCACACTATCCAAGTATCCATATATTTTCTACAGCTAAAGGAAAAAAGTCCACTTCCAATCCTGAACAGTGCAAGGCCTACTTCAAGTTTTAACTTTCAAACCTTCTTGTCAAACTATTGAAACCACCTGCTTTATCCTGCTAACTCGATCCAGGGTGATATTGAACCGAAGTTCGACTACATGTCTGCCAGTTTGGACTCTATTTTCTGCATCTCCCTCTTCTCAGTTTTTTATACCGGCCACTTACATGAGTCGGGCTAAAGGGGGAAAAGAGATGCAAATGCGTACAGGTTGCGGTCAAGATGGCTCAAGAGCACCCTTAACTGGGTCGAGGTTGAAATCCAGACGTTTTTTTATGTAGTGGCAGTGGCGGAGGCAGCACCCATGCCCGGTCTCTGTCAGTGCATTTCCTTGGATGTCTAGTGGAAGAGGCTGGGTCAACTAAGAGATTTTGGGAAAACAGTGATTAACTTGGCCTTACTTAGTTCTTGCCGTCACTGTTTTTTTTCTCTGAAACGAGGCAAAAGCTTTGACATGTATATTGATATAGGAGGAGCAAACAAGCGGCTGAAGCCGAGCAAACAAAAGAAAAAAAAAGACTTGAGACCCTTGTAATTTACGTTGGGTTCTTAGCATCCGCGAACATCCAGTTCCTGCCATCATCTCTAATTCTTTGGAATAGCACCGCCGGCATAGAAGATTTGTTGTTGAAGACCATTGCATTCTGCTCCTTCCAAATTTCCCAAGGGATCAAAGTGATGACTGCTTCGAGCTCCTTAGGGGAGTTATTCGGTGTACCAGCGATGGCATGCCAGTATTGGAGTACAGTTTGCCGACCAGTGCCAAGATTTTGCATAAGGGATGGGCACGGCAACCAGGAAGCCGGCGTGGTCAGATATGTTGGAATAACGACACTCGCAGAGAATGTAACTTGCCGTTTCAGGTTGACATTTGCAGAGCTGGCAAGGTGGGTTGGGTTGGTGAGGCCAACCCTGGATTGCCAGGCAGTCCGAAGTCCAAATCGTGTCAAAGAAGCGGCATTACTTAGTTCATTTTTTCCTTAAATATGGTCAACTTAGTTAATTTTTTGCTTAAATATTGTGCCAAATCATATTTGGTACTAACCCCAAATAAGTTGATTCACAGAAATAATAATTTCATCTTGCAGTCGCAGAGCATGGTGCCTGCCAAAATAATTTGCATGAGTAATTATGATTGATATTTCTTACAATCCTTGTAGAAAAATATATCACATCAGAAACAATGTCTTATGTTGTATGCATGTTGTGACTATTATTTACACATAGATGAATGCATGAACCTGAACTCGGGTTGGTTCTTTTAGGTCATGATGGTCTTTTGAGCTAGCTAACCATCTTTATTCTATGTTTTCCTTGCAGGAAGTACCTGAAAATGCAGTTTTTGTAATGGGAGATAACCGAAATAATAGTTATGATTCCCATGTGTGGTAATTTTGTCAACTTCATCGATCCTTCCGCAGTTTTGTTTTTCAAGTCACTGCTTACTCGTTATAATTTTACTTAATTAGCCTGTACAAATGCACCATTTATTTTCAGGGGTCCGCTTCCTGCAAAGAACATACTGGGAAGATCCATTTTCCGGTACTGGCCTCCCGGTCGGATAGGGAGCACTACCATTGATTGCGTTGGCCCCGAAACGAAACCAGATTCACTAATTGACGTCAAGGTGACGAAGTAGAAGTTCCATATTAGTTATTGTGGTGCGAAGTTCAAGCTTCACACCAGCTCGAGTATTTAGTTAACCCTTTATATTCCCTAGATTCGATAGGGGAATGTATTTGACAGCAGGTCTTCTAGAAATCAGAAAGGGGAACAGATCTGTTCCTCGTGAGATCGAAATTAGGAAGGATGGTCACAAGCATAGAAACCATTTTGTTCCAAGGTTTCTGCTTGCTTTTGCCCCTTGTTGTATGTATGTATATTAAGGAAAATTGTTGTTCATATTCCGCCAACTGGAAGGTTCTGAATTTCGATCCTAATGGAGCAGAAAAAAGTGATTATGCTGTTGATCTTCAAATTCTGTGACATCATGTGTGCTGGGCACATGATGTCAGAGATTTGATATGTCACTTTGCTTGCCCGTGTGCCATTCTGACTTCTGACTGGATCCCTTGCATATTGCTCATGCCCGATTAGTTTTCTTGGTCATTGGTTTCCGTTCAGAAGTTTACTCATGGATGGCATATAAAATTGAAACCTGCTGCCATTTTTTCTTGCGAACACGAAAGCTGCCACTTGAAAGTGCCTTAAATGGTATTCCTCCATCTCACAATATAAGACATTTATATTCTGGGACAGAGGAAATTCTGTTTTTTAGCCTTGTTCAGGCAATTCACTGAAAACTCGAGAAGCGCCTCAGTTGGTTGAAAAGAATATACAACTTTTTTTTACATATTCCGCAAAACTTATCACGTGAATGTGAATTACTTCGTATGCAAAATTTACGCAAGCAGCCGAGGAGTTGTAATGGTAGCGGGATAAAGGGACGCATATCACCTTGGCCGATCATACCAGGGCCGTCTCCAGAAATTCGGGGCCCCTGTGCGAAACGCAAAACGGGGCCCTAAACTTTTAAAAAAATCGCATTACAATAATAACTAAAACACACTTTCACTTTATAACATAACACCAATATGTGTTTTTCACAATATGTAGACATATCAAACATTAATTCTACTTATAGGTAAATACTCCAGCCATAAAATAACCTCATGTTCACTAACCTCATGTTCTACTAAAAAGCATCTGGTATTTCTTGAAACGAAATCTTCAATTATATCTTCATAATTAATCTTGTCTAGGATATCATTTTCAAGTGCTATTGTCGCCAATCCATTGAGCCTTTCTTGCGTCATAGTAGAACGCAAGTAAGATTTCAACAACTTGAGTTTGGAAAAGATCCTTTCCGCCGATGCAACCGTAAGAGGAATTGTTAACAAAATTCTGTATGCAATATTAGCAACAGGATAATAGGGGCGCTTCTTCAAAAAGTTCAAAATATCAATAGGACCCATGGATTTCTCAAGCAAATCCTGAAAAAAGATCAACTCAACAAACAATTCCGCTCCATCGATATCTTTTTGCTCTTTAATCTTATTCCCATGTTCATCTTCATGTTCTGGAATCTTAAGTGCATTCTCAAGATTAGTGCAAGCAGCCGACAAACTACCATCATCCATGGATTGCAGTCTATCTGAAGTAAACAAGAAACCAAATATTTTTTCATACCCTTGATACTGTTCAAATCTCCTGTTAAGTGAAGCTATAGCTTGATCAACAATAGGTATAAAATAGTTGACCCTGAATGACTCCTCTGCAGATTGTAAATCAATAGACGCATCATTTGCTTCCTCATCAAAATGTCTTTTTCTTTTAATTTTACGCTTGGTGCGGAACTCTGGAGGAATATCCATCTCCGTTACAATTTCTTTTGCAGATTCCAATGCTTTTGAGAAGCCATTATCTCTGTACTTAGTGAAAAACGAAATCAGCCCCTGTACAGACTCAATTGCAATATCAATAAGCATATCCTTTGACTGTAGATGCTTGCTGACCATATTGATAGCAGATAATATGTCATACCAGATGATTAATGACGATAGAAATTCGAAGTCACCAAGTTCATGTTCTGCCAATGATTGAGCTTGACTACTAGACAATGGATCCTTATCACTTTCAATCACTTGTAACAAAGCCTCTCTTACTCCTGAAATTTGAAATCTTATAGCCTTAACACTGTCAACACGACTCTCCCAACGAGTAGATGACAATGACTTGAGAGTCAATCCTGTAATATTATCTTTAAGAATTTGCCACCTCTTAGTGGAATTAGGAAATGTTGTATAGATGCGCTGAACAACTCCAAAAAATTCTGTTGCTTTACGACAAGAATTTGCCATATCACATAGTGTCAAATTCAGACTATGACAACCACAAGCAGAATAAAAGGCTCTTGGATTTATATCCAAAACTTTCTTTTGTATCCCTTGATGTTTTCCTTTCATAATCGACCCATTATGATATCCCTGCCGTCTCACATTGCCTATATCAAGGTCAAGACTCTTCAATTTCTCTGCTAGTGCATCACACAATCCTTCCCCAGTGGTATCTTTCACAACCAAAAATCCTAAGAACGATTCTTGAATGCAAGTAGAACCTGAAGATGTATCAACATACCTTATTATCAAAGACATTTGCTCTTCATGGCTTGCATCTGGAGTACAGTCAAGTATAACAGAAAATTACTTTGCTTCTTTTATCTTTCCGATGATCACATACCTTATTGCAACAACTAGCAAATTTATCAACTCATTTTGGATGGAAGGACCAAGATAATGATCACGAATTGTTTCATTGGTGATGCGGTCAATATGCTCTTTCATAATCGGGTCAAATTCAGCCAACATTTGAACTAGACCTAAGAAATTGCCATTGCTGTCTTCGTACACCTTGCTATTACTGCCACGAAATGCTAAGTTATGTTCCGCAAGAAATTTCACAATCAAAAGAATCCTAAACAAAAGTTTTCTCCAATGCTCCCTTTCCTTTTCAAGTTCTCTCTGAGCAACTTTGTTAATTGTTTGATTCTTATCAAACCTAAGACGGAAGTCATACCATGAAGTCATATTTGTGACATGTTCTCTGCTAGTTTCATGCTCTCTGAGTCTCTCACTAAGATGAACCCAGTCACTGAAACCATCATTAGCTAACTGGCCTCTCACACGTCCCTTTTTTAATAGTTTGCAGCAAAAACAAAATATTTTGTCAAGTTCTTTGCTATATACGAGCCATTCTCTGTCACACTTTTCTCCATTTGAGAGCTCTCTAGTGTATGATAATGTAGTAAATCTTCTGGATAATTTGCCTTTGGGACCATGCTCAATGGACAAGTCTCTTTTGGGCCCTTTTGCAGTAAAATATCAATCATTTTTTGATCAAGTCCATCCCAAGTTCTTGGATCAAATATATCAGGATGAAAAGAAGTATTGGTATCGTCGGCAATATTACCTTCATCACCAATATTAGGATCATCGTCGACATTAGGATCCTCACTTTCATCACCAATATTAGGAGAGAAGTGCTCCGGTGCTTTCCGGGAAGTTATTTTTCACGAAAATTAAAGCACACTAACGACTGTGATCATGGGTCTTCCCCAAGTCAAACACATATGGTGGGTTGGTTCTCTAATCAAGACCGTTCACGTGCTTTAATTTTCGTGCAAAATAACTTCCCGGAAAGTACCGGAGCACTAGTGATATTAGGATCATTGTCAATATTAAGATCCTCACTTTCATCACCAATATTAGGATCATCCGCAATATTAGGAGCCTCAACTTCTGCTGCTTGTGCTTGAGAATCCCTCACAATAAATTTATCAAGAGAACCCCTTTGAGACTCAGCTGCTGCTTGTAGTCTTCTTTTCTGATTACGCTTTGAAGCACCAGATTCATACTTTTACTTTCTAGAAGACATAATTCTTCCTGCTTTATAAACAGGCCCGTCGAAGGCCCAGTGCGAACTGTGCGACCGAACAGGCTAGCGTCTCATCCCCAAGCTAGCGTCTCATCCCCATCTTCTATTCCTGATCATCATACTATACCACTGTGCGGGAGTGCACAAGCTAGCGTCTCATCCCCATCTTCTATCACCGTCCGGCTCTGATAGTACGGCAGAAGAAAACCTCCTTTACTTCTCTGGTAATCAATAGATAGAACACTGAAACCGTACACCACATTTCTGGACAATAACAAACTAAGGACAAAACTGGCCATACACTCATACAAGGAAAGATCGGGTTTGTTAGAATATTTTGCATATCAAGCAGCAGGGGTTGATATATAAGCCAAATGGTTTTAGATTGCTCAGTTTTAGCTGGAGATCATGCGCATGTGTAGTTTCGAAGCAAGACAGAAATTTACACGGGTGGATACGCGTGCCGATCACATATGCGCGTACGCATCTTCAAAGATGTGCCACACGCGCAAGTCATGCGGATATGCATGTGCACTGCGTCGCGCTACCCTGTGATTTCTAAGCACCTACGCTAGCGTTTGTGTATATCATCGGCTTGCTCACCGTTCTTCCACCGGAGAAGACACCATTCGATCGAGCCATCTCCATAGCCACACAGGTACACATAAAAACGGTATTACTGTGTAAGAGAGAAGTGATTGTTTGCTGGTAAGCAGCCATGGCTGGAGCTAACGTGCGCACGTGGGTGGTGCTCGCACTGATCTGCTGCGTGCTGCCCATCGGTGCCGACGCCCTGGAGCCGAGCGGGTGGGTGAGGGCGCACGCCACGTTCTACGGCGGCAGCGACGCCTCCGGCACCATGGGTACGTACTAAGCCGGTGAGTGTTTTCCCATACGTGCCTAGCTAGCTAGCTAACGATCGAAGTACACTTTTGCATGATCATATATGCAGGCGGCGCGTGCGGGTACGGGAACCTGTACGCACAGGGCTACGGCACCCGGAGCACGGCGCTGAGCACGGCGCTGTTCAGCGACGGCATGGCGTGCGGGCAGTGCTACAAGCTCGTGTGCGACCGCAAGACGGACAAGACGTGGTGCAAGCCCGGCGTGTCCGTCACCGTCACGGCCACCAACTTCTGCCCGCCCAACTGGGATCTCCCCAGCGACAACGGCGGATGGTGCAACCCGCCGCGGCCCCACTTCGACATGGCGCAGCCCGCCTGGGAGAAGATCGGCGTCTACCGCGGCGGCATCATCCCGGTCATATACCAGAGGGTCCCCTGCGTCAAGAAGGGCGGGGTGAGGTTCACCGTCAGCGGCCACGACTACTTCCAGCTGGTGCTGCCGACCAATGTGGCGGCGGCGGGGTCGATCAAGGCCATGGATGTCATGGGCTCCAAGTCCGGGGCGGACTGGATGGCCATGGCGCACAACTGGGGCGCCAACTGGCACTCGCTTGCCTACCTCAACGGCCAGGCTCTCTCCTTCAGGGTCACCATCACCGACGGCCAGTCGCTCGTCTTCTCCAAGGTCGTGCGCGCCAGTTGGAGGTTCGGTCAGACGTTTGCGAGCAACCTGCAGTTCAAGTGAGCAACGCTCGTTAATTCACGGGGACAAGATTAGCTTATGCATAATTAAGATGTTACAGTTTGGGTGTGTGGTGGGAAGGTAATTTGTTAAGAGGAACAATGGGCTTTGCATGTGTGATGTAATTTTTTCGAAATGGAGAGTTACCCGGCCTCTGCATGGAAGAGGTGCATACTGCCTCATGTGATGTACATAAAGAGACGAATTTCTCAAGATTTCGAAGGTATTATATGTTCTGTGAAGATTTGAGTGAGTTATTTAAGTTTTATGACACCAGTATTAATTAGACAGTGCTGATTTGAGATAAAGATCATTGCAGGTGTATGCTAGAAAACAATTCTGATATAATCGCAAATGCATGCGTGCACTTTACAAGTAGAAAATTAAACTGCAAAATCATTTTGTTTATTACCAATCACTAGAGATTTGGGGTAGGCTGTTCCGGTCAACTCCCTCCTTTATGTAAAAAGGACTGCTCAGCTCGGCCTGTGAACTAGTAGATGGAGGCTGGACTTTTCTTTCTTACGCTGCAATCGAAAGCCAGCTAAAAATGTACAATCGAAATTGTGGGAAGAGCAAAACCGATACAAATCTTTGCAAGGAGATGTCACCTATCTAGCTTGAACAGTACGTGACGAGTGTTTGACTCCGTGGCCGGAAGCAACACATATAATTGATGCCTTGATGGTTTACTAAGGTGTTGACAACTTTTTCGTAGTTGCAGTAAACTACGCTAACTTGTTGGTCTTGCTACACGCGTAAGCATGATTTCGGCCCTCCTGACTATGTCACCTTTCACCCGTTTGTGCCCAAGAAGCGATACCCATACAGAGATGCAAACGGACCGGACCAGATCAGATTTTTCTCATACCATATCCTTTATAAAATTGCTGATTTCTGTTCGAAAATGTAAGGTTAATGTTCATTTAGCATATAGAATGTTCACTTAGTATGTGAAAATATTCTTGGTAAATCACAAAAAAGTACCCCAGGTGATAAAATATGCTTGAGATCTGTTTTGCCATCCAATCATCCATACAAAATGTACATGTATCGATAAAAAAGGTTCACATAACTTGAGTGTCGTTCGATATCCTTAAAGAAACCTTTCTTGTTTACCTTAAAACAATAAAAACTCAACATAAGAACAAAAAATTGTCTACTCGTGAAGAAAAAGTATTATATGAACATGTTTGCCAATCTAAGTCTATTGACTAAACATACTAGAAACAGTCGAAGTAGGAGGCCCAAACTTCACAAATCTCACCTTCTTCTCCTTGAGACTCCACCACGAAGTACGAGGCCAATCACTACTAGTGGCCTTAGGGAGACCTCCAATCCTTCTCAAACTTCCGGTGCAGATCACAACTTGGAAGCTTCTGGTGGCTCCTTACCCCTAGGAGCCCTCAACCTCCAAGAGTAAAAATATTTCAGCCACACGAGGGTGACATGAACACACGATACACCTTGATATGACTGGGAACAAGACGACTCCCGACAACGACCGATCCATGCCGAATGCCTCACCACCCTCATGGCCGAGGTAGCCGCCAACACCACATGTTGCGGGGCCTTCCACCACCATGCACACTGCACAAGGCCGCCGCCCCGACGTACCACCCTTGCCAAACTCCAAGGGCTTAAACCTACCTAGTTCCTCTTCCTAGGCGTATTGCTTTTTTTCTTTTCGGTATGTTCGGTACGGCATATCCTTGGTGTTGCGTCACCTATTCATTTTATTTTCCTAAGTTGTATGCCGCAGTAGTTGTATCTTGTTAACATGAACCTTGGTTGGCTTTATTAATATTAAGTCGGGGACCAAGTGTGATGCGGGTACAGTCCTGATGTTCACGGATTTGAGGGAGGCGACGAAGAACACGGAGAACGCACGAAGAACACGAGAGGAAACCCGGGGGGAAACACAAATCAAACAAGGGGGATAACTAGTAAAACCTGCAAGGATAATCAATCGGCAACACACCCCTAGGGTAGCCTCCGGTTCTCAAGTCCAAGCCAATCTTACTCTCTATTGAAACCGTTTCTCTTATCGGCCGGTCCATCGATCCAATAGAATCTCAAGGGAGAAATATTATTAAGTCTATTTGAATCTCTAAGAGAAAGAGTAGCTCATGAAGAGGTCTTAATTCATCTCCAAAAGGAGGCCTTGGTGTTTCACATGGGGAAAGGGTTGGAGCATAGCTCAACAAATTGTCTCAAATCTCAGTTAACCCTAACCCTAAGCATAGAGGAAGCTATTAATAGTCTAAGGCATGAAGGGGTAAGTTGGGAAGGATTACAGACGCTTCAGCCGTATTCTGCTATGTATCATGTCTCTTAGAAGACGTGTCCAACGGTACTACCGTTGCACACAACGAATATATTTGATGTTCGATTTGCAGCGGCAGTACTAGGTCGGGTATCGGGGCCTATCCAGAGGCGAAATCAGAGGTGAAGGTATCATGTCTCGTAGCTCCAGCAGTAGTACCAACCTGGGGATAGTTGTAGTACCGCTGCCTGACGCTTCAGCTGCTTTGCCTTGGCCATCTGGAGGCGGGCGGTAGTATCGCTTCTGGTTGGCTGTAGTACTCCTTCCTGGAGCTTGGTTTTCTTCAACACCATCTTCGTGTACCGTCTCTTGTCCATCTTCGGCACCTCCTCCGGGATCTTCATGGATGTCAAACATGAGTACGCACAAGGTATCAGAATGAAGTATCAATCCATCTAAGGGGGTTTCTAGATCACACATAGAGAGGAGCGGGTTCACCTTATCATGTAGGGCTTTGGCTTGTGCTCGAGTGAGGGGCCCTCTTGGTGGGTTTGTTGGTCTTGATGTGGATAAGTCCGAAGGGCGTTTCACATCACGGTGCCTTTAATCTAAGAATATAGCTTGGAACTTACTCAAATCACGAAACCAACCAGTCAGAATAGACGGGGTGAACCAAATCTTTGTAAGGTTAGCTCCTCTTTCAAATCCCTTAAAAAATTGCAAGAAATCAAGGAATTGAAGTAAGCATGGAGTAGGGAATGTTTTAATTAGATCCAGAAATGTTGGAGCGGTAGTGGTAGCCCTATCCATGAAGGGGTAGGGTCCTTTTATAGAGGGGTTGAAAACTAGCCGCTTTTGTGCCAAAATCGTACACCTGGAGTCTCCAGTACATAATTTCAGGAAGCTCGAGGTAGCTGTCGGTGACTGAACATCGGCTAGAAATGAGTAGCTTCTACGCTGCGTAGCGTCAAGCCCGGAGACTCTAGGCTGAAGCTGAGAGCAATCAAAAGACGAGCCGAAGGCTCGATTGGGGCATCACCCCATGACTAGAGCACCTGTAGGGATAGGTACCGGAGACTTCAGATCATGCCCTAGACACTCTGGGACGAACCCGAGAGCAGCCAGAAATAGTTTCGAAAGCTCTGAAAAACAACTATTGTGGTATGCAAATGCCTTTGTAGAGACTCCGACCACTTAGAAGTTGCACGTTTTCAGCTACTAGATTGGGTTGTTTTTGGACTTTTTGGTTTTGGACTTTGGACTTTACATTGAACACAAGGTTGAAGCGATACAAGATTTGAGCTTGTTCTTTTGCCTCCAAACGAACCCTTAGTAGTACGGGATCCCTATTATTATAGAAAAAAGTGTATTAAAGAAAGCCTTCATGAATACTCTGTTATTTTGTACAGTCATCCTCCTTGGCACTCAACGCACATAGAACTAATACTCTTAGCTCCCTAGATAATTTCTTTAATCTGTCACCATCAATACCAAAATATATTTAAGGGAATATTGCACTTTCACATTTTCCATCTTTCCTCACCGATTGTCGGCAAGTTGTGGTTGGGTTCTTCGAGATCCTTTGGGTAGTGTAAAAATAAAAGGCAAAATAAACTCCAAACTAGGTAAGTTGACATGATGTAAGCATGTTGGTTTCTACACCTATTTGATTCATACTTGCACTTTGCAAGATATGACCAACTTTATTCATGATACATGTCTTTTGATTTGTTCTTAGTGGTAAGGTCTACATCCAATTCCCTTTAAAAAGGTATACATGCCTACAAGACTTTGGCCCATGTAGTTGTTCGGAGGTTTTAAATTTAGATCCCCCATAGTCCTTTGTGGGTATGGTGTGTATGTTTAATTGTATTTTTTTTAGACCAAACTACCGTAGGGGAAGCCCCTACGGTTATTTTTTATATATAAATGAGGGGAACAGAACTTACATATTACAACAAAGAAAACGAAAATTGAGAGAGTCAAGAAGACATGACTCAACCAGTGGCGAGACAACAGTACTAATCAAAATAAATGGTAATTCGGTCTAAAAGTGGTTGGACTTGAGACGGTTTGACTCTGAATTGATGCAACAGAATATCTTGCTTGGTTCTCCTACGCCAGCTCTGAAAAGAGGGCAACACCCCATTGAAGATAAGATCATTGCGTTCCTTCCAAATGTTCCATGCAGCTGATGCAAAGAATTCCAGGAAGTTGGGGTGAGCAAAGGAGGTAGCAGCCTCGGAAACTCTGTCTCGAGGAGTTTTATTCAGGTTCCAAGTGACACCAATGCTGTCCCAGCAAGTACGGGCAAAGTCACAAGTAAAGAAAAGATGTTCGATATCTTCTAGGAAAGAGCGTTGACATAAAACACATTCCGAGCCCCCTCAACATGCCAATGTTTCCTCAACATCATGTCTTTGGTATTCAGGCGGTCGTTGATAAGTATCCAGCTAAAAACCTTCAGTTTCGCAGGCATCTTGACTTCCAAAATTTGGCAAGAACTACATCTTTCGGTACACAATCAAACATGTACTTGTAGTAATCAGCTGAAGTGTAGGTAGTTTTGCCCCATGCAAAGGATCTACTATCATGTTCCTGAGAGATTTCCACCTTGTCAGCACAAAGCTGCTGGAGTTCCTAATACTCTTCAAAGGCCTCCATTGATAAAGGGACAAAATACAGGGTGTGTTGCTCCTGGCAGGTGAGGACTTTATTAACACTAGTATCTGGATTGTTTACAAAGGAAAAAAGTCTGGGGAAACGATCCGCCAAGAGCATGTCATCCAACCAGAAATCCTTCCAAAAAAGTGCAGTGTGCCCATCACCCACTCTGCATTTGTGATACTCTGTAAATGTCAGAGAGATCAAAAATGTCTCTCCACCAAACGATCCTCTTTTCGCCTGGGCCTGCGCGGAGCATCGGAGTAGAGAGACCAAACTAATTGAACCCATGGGATATCTTTCTTCTCAAAGAATTTATACAGCTGTTTCAGGAGTAGAGCATTGCATTGTTTTGGAGTTCGAGGTTAATAACACCCAAACCCCCTTTATCCTTTGGTTGCAAACCATGTCCACACAGCTAGGCCGGCAAAGGATGTGGAGTCCTCCCTCTTGTCCCAAAGGCAGTGGCGTCTCGCACGGTCCACCGATTTAATGAAAGTTTTATTCAGTTTGAGAGAGCACATCAAGAATGTTGGCAAGGCCGACATGACAGAGTTCACTATCATTAATCTGCCACCATAAGGCAAGAAGCGCGCACAAGCATTAAGCCTTCTTTCAATCTGGTCACTAACCGAGCTAAAATCTTACGGTAGGTCTTGCCGTGCCAAGAGGCAAACCCAGATAAGTAAATGGTAAAGTGCCAATGGCACACTCAAAGGTTGCTGCAAGTTGCATCATCTTGGCCTCAGAGACATTAATGGGAAGAATACATGATTTCGCATAATTCACTTTCAAGCCTGTTGCTGCTGCAAATTCTTGGAGCAGAGCTTTCAGTCTAAGGAGTTGGTCTGGACATGCTTGCATGATCAACAAAGTATCGTCAGCATATTGGACAATGGGAAAGTCAGCTCCAGCCTCCAGGGATTGGCAGAGGTGCTTGAATGTGTCCTTCCTAGAAAAGAAGGTTGACCATAGATTGCAACAGGTCTGAACCGGCGACAAAAAGAGTTGGGGATAAAGGTCTTCTTGACGAACTCCCCTCTTGCAAACAAATTTCTTTCCTGGTGTACCATTGAGGAGGATAGAAGATGTGCCACTGCCGATAATGGAGCCAATCCAACCAATCCATCTATCATCAAAACCTTTACATTTTAGAATTTCCAAAATGGCCTTATGCTCAATGGTATCGAAAGCTTTTGCAAAATCCAATTTGAGAATAATGCATTCCTTTTTTGATTGCTTGCACTGGTGAATATATTCATATGCCCAACCCACACAGTCCTGATAGTCCGAGACTTCAAGAAACCATATTGGTTTACATGAATAAGCTTCAAGATTTTTGTTTGCAGCCGGTTTGCAACTATCTTTGTAAGAAACTTCAGGCTAGAATTTAGCAGTGATATAGGTCGAAAATCATTAGGCCCTTCAGGAGAGTTTGTTTTTGGAATGAGGGTGATAAAGGAGTCATGATGCTTTGTAGATTGACTTGCCCATTCCAGAAGTCTCGACAGAGGTCATAAAAATCCCACCGAATGATGTGCCAGCACTTCTTTAGGAATAACCCAGTGAAACCATCGGGTCCTGGTGCTTTTGCACTCGGCATGTGCCTAATAACTTCATCAATCTCATGCATTGTGAACGGAGCAGAGAGGCTTTCAAGATCCTCATTGGGAGTGATGAACCTAGAGAAATCAAAGTTCTCCTCAATATCCACAGTAACACCCAGTCTCTGTTTATAAGCATGCCAAAGAACCCTGCCTTTCCTCATGCTCCACAGCCAGAGAACCATCTTCACGGACCAAAGACGCAATTGTATTCTTGCGGTAACTGATAGTTGCCATGGAGTGATAATAGGAGGTGTTTTCCTCTGCAAGTTTTGCCCAACGTGCAGTACACCGTTGTTTCCAATAAGTTTGTTTGCACTTAAGCAAACTGTCTAAGTGTTTCTTAACGATTGCACGAAAATTCCATTCAGAAATGTGAAGAGGGCGCTGGTCTTCTAACTCATCGATCAGAAAGATGGTTTCATTGCAATTAACAATCAAAGTGTTGATGCGCGAGATACTTGTACTCCATTTCTTTTACCCTTTTCTCAGCAACTTAAACTTTGTGGATAACCGTTTGAAAGGACAAGGATGTCGCCTAGAGGGGGGGGGGGGTGAATAGGCGATTTAAACTTTTCCGGTTTAGGCTTGATAATAGCGGAATAAAACTAGGTGTTTAAATTAACAAGCCAACAACCTAAATATGCTAGGCTCACCTATGTGCACCAACAACTTATGCTAAGCAAGACAAGCAACAAAGTGATACCAATATAGAATACTTCAAGCATGAAGGCTATCACAATGTAAAGTGCATAAGTAAAGAGCTCGGTATAGAAATAACCGAGGCACGCGGAGACGAGGATGTATTCCCGAGTTCCTCCTTTTTAGGGGAGTACGTCTCGTTGGAGAGGTGTGAGATACCAAAAAGGTCAACTCAACATCACAAAGGCTTCACCTTCTTCTCCGATGAACCGCACCACAAAGGTTTGGTTCACCTTCCACTATCGGAATCCTTCAAGGCGGAATCCGGAGCCTTTACAACAACAATCCGAGGCACAACCCACAACTGGATTGGGGGCTCCCGAACGGCTACAAGACCACACAGGTCTCAACCACCACAAAGGCGTCTAGGGTCCAAAGACCCAAGAGTAACAAGCTCACATATTTTCAACTTCCACGAATCCTCGTGGAGGGCAAAAACCGATGCACAAATGCAATGGCAAGAGCACAGGTGCTCAAATCCTTCACTCTCAAATCCCACCAAAGCAACTAATGCTTATGGGGGAGAAGAGAGGAAGAACAAAGAAGAACCCAACAAATGGAACTCCAAGATCTAGATCTAAAAGCTTCCCCTCACTTAGAGGAGAGAATGATTGGTGGAATAGTAGATCTAGATCTCCTCTCTCTTTTCCCTCTAATTTGAGGCAAGAATCATGGAGGAATAGAGAGAAAGACAAGCTCAAGAAGCTCAACAATGATGGGCAATTTCGTGCTTAGGAGCTCTGCTCACTTTGGGGAAGAAGGGGTCCTTTATTAGGTCCCATGAAATCTTCCCGTTGAAAAACTGGTGCAGGAAAACTCGGACCGGATATTTCCGGGTCAAGGACCGGATATTTCCGGTGCACCGGAAATTTCCGGACCCCCGAAAAATGACTAAGTCACTTAAAAATTCGGTTCTGGACCCGGGCCAGAAATTTGGCCGGAAATATGCCCGGAAATGTCCGGGGGCCGGATATTTCCGGCCTAAGGCCGGAATTTCCGCCCCCAGAAAACTGCAGGAAAAGCGAAACAAAAACGGCAATAACTTCCTCATCCAGACTCCGATTCGATGATCTTGGGCTCGTTGGAATCGCAACGAAGAGCTCTTCAAGATTATGCAGAGAAACATCATAGTCCATCATGTGAGGTGGAAGCCAAAAGGAGAGAGTTTGACCTCTCTTAGAAAGGCAAACCGGTAAAACCTCCAACATAAAAACGACACAAGATATGTATATAAAATCCGTTTTTGATGAACTAGGGCTTGGTATGGAAATGAACACAAGCTCTAAATTCTCACATGGATAAAAGCCAAATAAGAACCAAGAAAGATGATATGCCAAGTATGCAAATGTTTGAGCTCTCCACAAAGATGCGATCAAGTTACTCACTTGAGAGCCCCTTTTGATAGTACGCCGTCTATCCTATAACCCGGTCTCCCACTAACACCATGAGACCGGTAAAATAGAAACCCTATCAAGATCATACCTTTGCCTTGCGCATTCCACTTGAGCTAGATGATGACGATCTTGACTCTCTCAAGTTGGAACACCTTTCTTGATTGTGCTTGCTAGCACATGCTTGATGAAGACTTCTCCAAATACTCCCCATACACCATTATGGGAGAGCCTTGCTAAGCTCCGTCTTCATGAATCCACTTGCACTTTATCTTCTTCTCTGGATAGATGATGGCTTGAAGATAAACATGAATGTTCACTCAATCTTCTTTTTCAAGCCATGCTTGCAATAAACTCAACTCTAGATGACCATTCTTCATATAAACCCTTAGATAGAACCTCGGTCATCATATAATCTTCTAGAGTCCAACACATGAACTCCAATCTTTTCCCATGGACAAGATCTATAAAGATATCTCAATGCAAACATTAGTCCATAGAGATTGTCATTAATTACCAAAACCACACATGAGGCACATGCACTTTCACCGTTTTGCACTGTCCCCCGGGCATCGAATATTCCAAATAGACTGCACAACATCAAAGAAACCAGGCAAATTGATCCAATGGTTTTCAAACCAAAACACTGCAGCCTTCGGAATCATGGTTCCAACTGACACCACACATGGAACAAGATCGGAGGTTGGTCGAGCTAAAGGAGTGACAACCGTGTTTGGGTATTTTTAAGGTCCAAGCAATAGAAGTAAAAAAACCAATCCAGCTGGACGAGCAGTGGATCAGATTGCATGTTGGACCAGGTGAAGGCTCTGCCCTTGATCGGCAACTCGACTAGACCATGATAGCTAATGACTTCATTGAAGGTTTCAATATCAGTTAGATTTGCTCCTTCTCGATTCCGGTTTTGTACTGAACGATAAAAGTTGAATTCACCCACTAGTAACCAAAGGTTGTCATTATCAATGTCTAGATGAAATAGCCAAGCAATGAAATCATCACGCGCAGGGCCAGCACAAGGGCCATAAATATGGCAAGGACGAAAGAGTCTTGAGAGAGCAAAGATTGGAAGGAGACCACAATATTCTTGCAGAACAATCTGCCCACTAAAAGTTTTACCCGACAGAGTATCAACAGACCACCTGATGCACCCTCCGAGGGAACAAAAGCATATTTGTCAAATCTTTTTGGTGCAAAACCCCTGATAAAAGCCGAATCAAAGTCAGCCCTTTTAGTCTCTTGGAGGCAGATGATGTTAGCGCCTGTCGGGGGAGTATCCCCGGGTAGGGTCAAGGCTTGGCATAAGGTGGAGTTCGAAGTTGTGCCGAGGTACGGAAAGGGCCGACCTGTTTGGGCCTGGGAAGGTCCGAGCTTCATCTTGACCTGGAGAATACAGGCCGACCTATTTGGCCCAGAGGGGTCCGAGGTATACTGTTGGCCAGGGCCGAGGTTCACTGTCCGAGCTATGTTCAGCCGACCTAACTACCTCAGTGCAGTGGTTTGTGTTGTGAGTGCAGGAGAAGCTGTGGGGAGGAAGTAAGATCCGACCTGGTAAAAGATATTAAGCGCAAGACCCGAGGTACGGAGCCCGTCACATCCGTGCCGAGCTAACCGAGGTGATGGGCTGTAGGTCGGGCAGGAGTCAATGCTCCTGTCACTTCCAGCCGGGTACAAGAGCGCCTGACACGGGAGCGTCTGTCAAGGAGCCTGGCAGAGGCGTGCTCCGGGTTCGGCGGGCCTGCACGTCTCTGACCGCTGACCACGCGGGATCTGGGAAAAGGCTACGAGGTAGCTCTGCCAGGCCACGTCCTGTCTCGGTCAGAGGGGACATGCTAGTTCTGCCGTTAGGCTACAGGAGATGGGCAAGCCACGTCTTGTCCCTGACCGAGGTACGGTGGTACGGTGGTGACCGTTGCAGAGGCATGGCAACAGTGTTCTGCGAGGGGCACAATGGTAACCCGGCTGGCCTATATAGTGGGCTTCACCCCCTCCTGCTAGAGAGATACCCCCCCCCCGCGCTGGAACTAGTTGATCAAGAGAAAAGAAAGAGAGAGGAAGCTCGGAACACCCCGGAAACACCTCGGATTCAGCTCGGAGTGCCTTCTTCCTCCCGTCTAGCTCCATCTTTTACCTCAAGTTCTCACCATTGTAGCATCATACAGCTCGAGGAGCAGCTTGTACTTGTCACTTTGAGCTATACACTGACTAGGATAGTGCTGCAGTAGGGGTGTTACCTCCACAAGAGGGCCCCGAAGCAGGGTACATCGTGGTGTGCTTTGTGTTCTTGCTTTCTTGGTTCTTCGTTCGTGTTCTTGCGTGTGCACTTCTTGAGTGCATAAACCCTCCCCGGATTCCCCCAACGACCATTCGGCCCCATCTTAGCCATACCTATGGCATCTGCCGTGATCCCACCACGACAGTTGGCGCCCACCGTGGGGCAGATTGAGGCGTTGGAGGGAGTTTTCATCCGGACGGGCTCAGGCGAGCGTGTTCTTTCCGGGCTTGTCGCCAAGATCGGAGAGTTCACCTTCATCAGCGACAACGCGGGGTGTTTCGCCGGCAAGCCCTTCCCCGAGCACGGCTTCACCATGATGCTCGGCAGCTTCGTCACATACGTTGCTGTCGAGGTTGTTCGCGGGTACCCGGAGCAGGTGCTCGTGGACGACGAAACTCCTCTCCTCGCGGCTTTAGGTCGGCGTATCACTCGCCCCGAGAGCTGCGTGGAGGTGATGATGACAGGTCCGGTTGACGCCGCTGGCAAAGTAGATGCCAGCCATCCAAGGCGGCCGAGGTTGCTAAGGTGAGATCTGCAAAGCCCAGGCTAGAGAAAGACTGCCTGGCACCCCAGAGCTGCAGGGCCGAGGTGCGACCCTGGTAGAGATAGTGGATACACTGGCAGACCCAGTAAATCCAGGAGTGGATATAGTGGTGACTGTGGCCGACCTAGAGGCAAAGCGTGTCCTGTTGCAGAAGGAGGCTGTAGCAATGATAACAGCTAGAGATGAGTTCAATAGAGATCTGCGTGAGTACAATGCGGCGAATGGCTTCACCCCGGTAGCAGTTGATACACATAGGGGAGCCGAGGTGCGGCAGAGAGGCAAGGGGCTCAATGATGAGATAAACAGGGAGGCTCGACCTACCACCTCGGCTAGGAGTGAGAGTCGCGTGTCAACTGGAAGGCCGGTGTATAGTTCCCCTGCTAAGAACCTCAGAGCTGCCGAGGCAGGCAGGGCCGAGCTATCCGGGTTACTGGAGATGCATGGCGTGCGCAGCAGAAGCGAGTCAATGAGTTAGTATATGTGGCTAACCAGCAGAATGAGGCTCTCCGCAGAGCATATGCCGGGGCTGGTGATTCAGAGATGGTTTATTCAGCTAGGCCAGTTAGTCAGGTGTCCAAGGGGCAAGCCTCGTCTCCACTCGTCGGAGGAGCCGATCGAGCCCGGAGTGTCACCTCGGGTCAGAACAAGCAGCTGCAGATGTATGATCCAGTCTAGCAGCAAAGCAGAAGGTGGGCCAGGGCAATGCTAGCCGAGCTAAGGGAAACCCCGGCCCAGGCAATGCAAGCCGAGCTAAGGGTAACTCCGGTCAGGGAAATCAGAATGGCGGGCAAGCAGCATCGGCTGGCCGAGGTAAACCACCTCCGCCCCCGAGGTATCAGCAACAACCTCGGCAGCAGGGGCAATATCAGCGAGAGCCGGAGTATGTTCAGCAACCTCAGAACGTCGGTCAAGGCGATGACCGATATGATGATGGAGACTCGGCCATGGCGCGAGCTGGATACCACAGAGTGGATGGGGCGTTGGGACCTCGGATAGGAGGTCGGATGTTAGCTCCAGGCGATGTCCGTAACAAGCTGGATAGAATCTACTTGTCTGAGCAACTGGAGGAGGAAGGCCCTCCTGGTCCGGCGTGTTTTGGACCTCGGATCATGAAGGAGCCACCACCACCAGTATCTCAGTTCCAGTTAGGTCGGAACACCAAGCCATACAATGGGAGCACCAAGCCACAAGATTGGCTGACAGATTATGTATCCTCGGTGCACATTGCGGGGGGCAATCGCCGATGGGCGGTCCGGTATCTCCCGCACATGTTGGAAGGTCCAGCTCGGATCTGGCTGAATAATTTGCCGGAGTATAGTATCAACTCCTGGATAGACTTGGAGCTGGCGTTTAACAGCAACTTTGCTAGTACATACAAGAGGCCAAACCGACCTCAGCTCCTGGCGGCATGTAAGCAAGATGATCATGAAACTGACCGAGAATTCTTAACTCGGTGGAGCAATGTTCGGAATTCCTGTGAAGGAGTGGTAGAGGCACAGGCCATTTCCTGGTTTGCAGATGGTTGTCGACATGGCAGCATGCTGTGGCAGAGGCTCCAGAGAGATATGCCGAGATCCCTAGCAGAAACAATCCGGGTTGCAGATTCTTATGCCTGGGTGATCCGATGCAGCCAGCAGCAGAGGCAGGAGCACGTAACAGAAGGAGGGAGCCAATAAACAACCGGCTCGGACCAAGGTGTAATGACCGTCAGGAGTTCGGACAGAAGAGGAGGGAGCCGGACTATCCATACACCTCGAACCAAGTTGCAGCGGTGAACCCGGATCAGCCCGGAGCTGGAGGTGTCCAGAGGCCAAAAATCAATGGTCCGGCATTTAGTCCGAACCCGGAGCCACCCATGACCTATGAATCAATGATAGATGGTCCGTGCTGTTACCATACGACCGACCCGCGCAAGCCAGCCAACCATTCAACCCGGCAGTGCAGCTGGAACCGCAGAATCAGAGAAGAAGGGGCAAGGCCGGAGGAATCAGAGCAGGACCACCACCTCAGAGATTTCAGCCGAGGTCCCACCCTAATCTGTCCGGAGCAAATGTTACCCCGATAACCACTGCACCTCTTCCGAGGCCTGCAGCAGCAAGACCCGTGAATGTTGTGAATGTCCGAGGTAATAACAACAACAATGGTGCCGGACCAAGTCAGCAGTATGAATACCCCGGAAATGACTATAGAGAGGTTCATGCGAGCTATGTGGTCTTTGTGACCGAGCCAACTGACAAGAAGAGCGTGCAGAGGCGTGCCATGGAGGTGAATGCAGTAATGCCGGTGGTGCCGACCTATATGAACTGGTCTGAGCAGGAGATCACTTGGAGCAGAAAGGACACACCTCGGATCATGCCGAGCCCTGGAAAGTATGCCCTGGTGGTAGATCCAACGTTGTGTGGGCCTACCAACAATGTGAGGTTCACCCGAGTTCTGGTGGACAATGGCAGTGCCATCAACATCATGTACCGAGACACAATGGTGAAATTGGGCATATCGCCTAATCAGTTGATGCCAAGCAGTTGTACTTTTCATGGGATTGTGCCGGCGTTTCCTGTGCACCCATGGGCAAGATATGGGTGGATGTAGCATTTGGAACCAAGGACAATTGCCGAGTTGAGAGTATCGAGTTCGAGGTGGTGGACTTGGAGAGTGCATACCATGCATTGCTTGGAAGGCCAGCTCTGGCCAAGTTCATGATTTCCACCCATGTTGCATACCTGAAGATGAAAATGCCAGGGCCTAATGGGATCATATCCATCTCGGGTGACTACAAGCGAGCCATTCAGTGTGCCTCGGCGGGGTCTAATCTGGCCGAGTCTTTGGTGATCGCAGCTGAGAAAAAGAAGCTGCATCAAGTGGTGGCAATGGCGCAGTCAACACAGCTCGGCCTGTCCGGACTGATGAGCCCGGACTCAACTGCGGCGTTCGAGGTGCCCAAGGAGACCAAGAAGATCCCCATTGACCCGGAGCACCCAGAGCATATGGCCATCATTGGGACCGGGCTGGGCGAGAAATAGGAAGGCGAGCTCTGTCACTTCCTCCGTGAGAATCGGGATATCTTTGCATGGTCGGCTAAGGACCTGCCTGGTGTTCCGAGGGAGTTGGCAGAGCACTCTTTATTTGTTAGGCCAGAGGTGAAACCGGTGAGGCAACCGACCCGTCGTCTCTCAGACGACCGGAGACAAGTGGTGCTGGACGAGCTGGCTAAGTTGCTTGCAGCCGGGTTCATTATGGAGGTGCTGCATCCGGACTGGATATCCAATCCGGTCTTGGTGGAAAAGAAGAAAGACGAGCCAGCCGTGGTCAAGGTGTGGCGCATGTGCATTGACTTCACTAACCTCAACAAGGCGTGCCCAAAAGATCCATTTCCATTACCTCGGATTGATCAAGTGATCGATTCCACTGCTGGTTGTGAACTGTTGTCTTTTATTGATGCGTACTCTGGTTTTCACCAGATACCACTGAACCCAAAGGATCAAATAAAGACTGCTTTTATTACCCCGTATGGGGCGTATTGCTATCGTGTCATGTGTTTTGGTCTGAGAAATGCCGGGGCAACTTATCAGAGGTGTATGCAGAAATGCCTGCACTCTCAGATGGGCAAAAATGTGCAAGTGTATGTCGATGATATTGTCATCAAAACTAAGGAGAAACATACTCTCCTCGAGGATCTCGAGGAGACATTTGTGAATTTGAGAAAGTATCGGTTGAAGCTTAACCCGGACAAGTGCACCTTTGGTGTCCCGGCTGGAAAGTTGCTCGGATTCCTGGTGTCTAGCCGAGGTATCGAGGTTAACCCGGCCAAATCCGAGCTATTGAGAGCATGAAGTTACCGAAGTGTTTGAAAGATGTGCAGAAGTTCACAGGGTGCCTAGCCTCGTTGAGCCGATTTGTAGCTCGGCTAGGAGAAAAAGCCTTGCCTTTGTACCAGCTCATGAAGAAAAGTACCGGGTTTACATGGACCCCGCAGGCCGACGTGGCGTTCGGTGAGCTGAAAAAGATGTTGTCCACTGCCCCGGTGTTGGCGTCACCATTGCACAATGAGCCGATGTTACTTTACATTGCGGCCACAAACCGAGTTGTAAGTGTGGCAGTGGTGGTGGAGCGCGAAGAAGGTGGCAGGTCGGTGCAGAGACCGGTGTATTACTTGAGCGAGGTGATCTCTACCTCGAAGCAGAACTATCCTCACTACCAGAAGATGACGTATGGTGTCTACCTGGCGGTCAAGAAGTTGAAGCATTATTTCCAGGAGCATCCCATGACGGTGGTGTGCGAAGCTCCAATCTCGGAGATCATCGGGTGCAAAGATGCAACTGGCCGAGTTGCCAAATGGGCGATTGAGGTGTCTCCATATGCACCACATTATGAGAGAAGAGACGCAATTAAATCCCAGGCGTTGCCGGACTTCTTTTGTGATTGGGCCGAGATGCAGTATGAGCCACCCAGGCCGGACTATAATTATTGGAAAATGCATTTTGATGGGTCCAAGACAAAGATCGGGCTGGGGGCTGGAATAGTCCTCACCTCGCCAAAGCGAGATCAGCTGAAGTACGTGCTGCAGATTCATTTCTCAGCATCAAACAATGTGGCGGAGTATGAGGCCTTAATCCATGGCCTCAAGGTGGCAAAGGAGATCGGTATCCGGCGTGTAGAGTGCTTCGGCGATTCCGACCTGGTGGTGCAACAATCTTCTGGAACTTGGGATGCTCTGGATGCCAACATGGCGTTATATCGGTTCCATGTGCAAAAGATATCCGGGTTCTTTGAAGGGTGTGAGTACAGGCATATACCTCGGGCAGAAAATGATGCTGCCGACGTGTTGTCAAAGCTCGGTTCATCGAAAGAGGCAGTACCACCAGGGGTAGCCCTGAATCACTTGAGAACTCCTTCAATCAAACCTTCTCCTGAATCCGAATCTATTTTCATCCCGGCGGAGCAAGAGCCCGGACCTGTTCCAATGGAGGTAGACGTCGGTGCGTTTGGTCGGACCCGGGGACTGCGTGGCAGAGCTCGGGGACTGCGCACCGAACCTCGGGGACTGCTCATCAAGACTCGGGGACTGGTCGCAGGATGGTGGAGGAAATAATGGAGGAGATTATGGTGGCCGAGCCAATGGAGGTGGACGAGGAACTTTTTCCTTTGCACCCGGTGCCGGAGTGGGCGGAGCAAATCATGAAGTTCATAACGGAGGGAAGCATGCCAAGTGACACAACCGAGGCTAGGAGAATTCAAAGGAGGGCCAAGGCGTACACCATCATCAACAAGGAGCTCTATAAAAGAAGCGTAACCGAGGTGTTGCAACGGTGTGTCGAGCCAGCTGAAGGCAAGGAGATGCTTTTGGAGATCCACCAAGGAGAGTGTGGTCATCATTGCAGCACAAGAGCTCTGGTGGCCAAGGTGTTCAGGCATGGGTTCTATTGGCCCACTGCTCTTGCTGATGCAGAGGCCATAGTCCGGAGATGTGAAGGATGCCAAAGGTTTGCCAAGCAAACGCATATGCCAGCCTCGGCGCTCAAAACAATTCCTATCACTTGGCCGTTTGCGGTATGGTGTTTGGATATGGTGGGAGAGTTCAAACCAGCCCGAGGTAACATGACGCACATATTGGTGATGGTGGACAATTCACCAAGTGGATCGAGGTGAAACCAATCCGGAAGTTGGATGGTCATTCAGCAGTGACTTTCTTGAAGGAGATTATTCTGCGATATGGCTACCCCCATAGCATTATCTCGGACAACGGCACAAACTTTGCTGTTGGAGAGTTCGCTCGGTTTTGCATGAACAAGGGAATCCGGCTGGACATAGCCTCGGTGGCACACCCGGAGTCTAATGGACAAGTGGAAAGATCAAATGCTCTAGTGTTGGCCGGCATCAAGGCTCGGCTCATTGAACCACTGCTGAAAACGCCGGGGTGTTGGATAGATGAGATACCAGCAGTACTGTGGGGTCTAAGGACCACGCCAAATCGATCAACTGGCTATACGCCATTTTTTATGGTCTATGGGGCAGAAGCTATGCTACCCACTGACATCGAGTATGATGCGCCCAGAGTGGCAATGTACACTGAAGCCGAGGCAAAAGAGGCTCGGGAGGATGCAGTAGATCTGCTTGAGGAAGCAAGAGAGTTGGCCTCATCTCGGTCAGCAATATACCAACAAGGTCTCCGACGTTATCATAGCCGGAGTATCAACCCTCGTGTGTTTCACGAGGGAGATTTGGTGCTGAGGTTGGTGCAGCGCAAGAAAGGCCGGCACAAGTTGTCACCTCCATGGGAGGGACCGTTCATTGTGACCCGAGCTCTGCTCAATGATTCCTACTATCTAATAGATGCGCAGGAACCAAGGGAAGATGGGCTGGACAACCCCGGATCAGAGGTCAGGCGACCATGGAACGTAGCTCTACTCCGACCTTTCTACTCATGAAAGGCGCAATGTATGTACCTCGGTTAATCCTTAATAAAATGTCGGCACTCCGAGGTTGAAGCTCGGGGACTGCCTCGCTCTTGTGCTTGTGTTTTATTTCTGTTTGTCAGTTTCGTTCATATGCCGAACTATTTTGAACCTCGTCTCAAACTTCAAGTAATGTATGCTGTGTAACTAATCTTGTGACTCGACTGGCATCTGCCTAAAATGGTAGTCAAGAGCAAAGATGAAAAAACGTGGGAGACATGAAAATGAACTCGGGGACTCGGTCCAAAAATATAGTTCGGCATGTGTCGTTTACTAACCCCTGTCTTTACCTTTCGTTTATGTCGGATGGTTTTGAAACACACTTCGAGATTTGCTAAGTACTGTATGCTATAAACAACAATCTTGTGACTCGACTGTCGAACGCCTAAATGGTAGACAAGAGCAAAGAATGCCAGATATAGTAAACACGAAAGTGAACTCGGGGACTCGTTCCAAAAGGGTTCGGCATAATTCTTAGAAAAGCTTGGTTCGGATAGCAAGTTAAAAGTAATGGTAGCAAAGCAAACTACTTAAGGTCTGTTACATCTGCACCCGGCATACCGGGGATTTAATGTTTTGCTTAAGATAAATTCAGGCCTCGGAACCAGAGACCTCGGTCGCGAAGTGGTGACAGTGGGAGCCTCGGGCGCAGCAACCTCGGTCGCGGAAGCAACCTCGGTTGTGGGAGTTGTTGCCGGGGTGTCCGTCACGTCGGAGGAAATCACCTCGGTGGCTACAGCTTTGCCGGACTTGCCCTTGGAGTTCGGAGGTTCGTCGAAGCTGAAGTCATCATCAGAGCCTTCAGCCACCTCGGTTGTTTTGCCAGCCTTGCCCTTGGAGCTCTCTGGCTCTTCAAAGTCAATGTCCTCGCCTTCAGAACTTTCTTCACCAGACGCTGCTTCCTCGTCCGAGCTCTCTTCGTCCTCAGAGTAGAGGCGCCCGTCATCAAAGGTCGGGTGTTTGCGTAACTAGCAAAGCGGTCGGCTGCTGCTTGGCGTTTCGCAATGCCATCCGGGTGGAGTTCCAAGGAGAGCCCCTGCGCAGGGAGGTAACAGTGTGGATCTCAACATCTCATACCAGGACAGCACGAACACCAGGCCTTGTCCGCTCCAGCCCGAGCTGACGAGCATCTCCACTCCCGAAGTCTAGCCTCGGCTCCTTTCAGCTTCGTGGCGAGCTCGTCGATGCAAGTGGGAGTCTTGACCTTGGGCCAGAGGGCACGGTGGACCTCGATGGCATCAACAAGTTTAGTTCCAATGGCTCGGAGCGGCCTGATCCGAGCATTAAGGGCGACAAGGTGGTCCTGGATGTCCCAGCTGTCGCTGAGAGTTTCTGTCTCAGCCCTCTTTGCCCGAGCTGCTTGAACTTCGCGGATAGCCTTGTCCTTGGAGTGCTCGAAGTTTTCTGAAGAGGACAAAAAGGCTGTCGCTGAAATAAGGCATACGGTGGCACGGGATGTAGGTCGGCAGAAAATAAGGAAAAGGTGAGAAGGAACTTACTGTCCATTTGATGATTAATCCGAGCGAGCTCGGACAACCAGCTTTTCGAGATAGCTCGGAGGGCGGTAAGTTCGGCTTCGGCCGAGGTGGCACGGCTCTCCAGGGTCTTGGCAAGATTTTGCTGCTGTTCGGCGGCCTGGTCCTTAACCTTCATAGCGTCCTCCGCAGCAGTCTTGGCTTCATTAGCCCGGTTCAGCTCTTGTTGCAGCCGAGCTATTTCATCCTCGGCTGTCTTCAACTTGGAGGCGTAATCCTTGTCGCTCTGCTCCTTAGCGGATAGAAGAGTCCGGTGAGACTTCTTCAGCCTGTTGTGATCCAGCAGGAGGTTCTTGAAGACCTTTGTCCGAGCATTGTTGCATTCCTGAAAAAAGAGAGAGATCAGTTCGGATAAATCCGAGGTATTTCTAGCACCCGAGGCCCAATTGAGTCCCGGGGACTTGGCATTGGCCTCGGGGACTCAGCATGGGAGAAATGACAAGTTTTTGAGATTCAAGCCGAGCAATTTTAACTCGGTGGAGTGTCAATTGCTCAACCCGAATCTCGGGGACTGGGAATAGTGTATGTTTGTCATTTGATTTCAAAGGAAGAAAGAGAGCTGTGTAAAGAAACTTACCGAGGCCTTCTTGCTGCAATCAAGGACTGCAGTCTGCATGTTATAGATAGATTGGAGCACGGCGCTGGGTCCAACTTGATGCTCAGAGCTCGGGTTGGAGGAGACCTCGACAGTGTCAGCCGAGTTCCAGTCCATGTCATAGTGCTTCTCCGAGCCTAGGCTGTTCCCGCTCTTGGTCCGGAGTTGCCCGACCTCCCAGCTGCTGATGTCCGGCTGGGTAGTAGCAGCGAATAAAGCTCGGGAGGTGGCGACCTGAGAGCTCGAGGGCGCGGCCTTGGTCAAGGTGGACCTCGGCGCAGAAGCGGGAACATGCGGCACCAGTTGGGTGCTCGCAGTCAAGGGGCCTGATGACGGTGGCGGCATCGGAGTTTGCTGTGGCTGTTTGGGGGGCTCAACGTTTTGAGCTGAATCTTTCTGCTGCTGCTGGAGCTTTTGCTTCTGCAGTTGTTGTTGTTGTTTCTTCTTTTGCTGCTGTTGCTGCTGGTTGCGCGCAGCTTGAGACTTGGGGGACAGCCGAGGCTCCTGCACGGCTTTAACCGGAGTCTTGGCGCGATCTGTCTCCGCATCCTTCTGAGGAGGTGGAGGAGTCTGATCTCGGCGGGGAGCAGAGTGCCCCAGGCCGGAGTCAGAGCTCGGCGGTGGAAGTTCGGCGGAGGAGACGCGCGCCGGGGAGGAATGGTCTTCTCCGGGCTGGTGAGGTCAATGGACGGTCCTGGAGGAGAGGCTCTGGCGGGGCTGCCGAGGTTAACCTCGACCTCGGTTGTCTGGGCTTCAACCACTGGAGGCAGTGGTGAGTGTATCGAGCTATGGCTCTGTTTGACCTGCCGAGCCGGGCTAGACGAAAGAGAAAGATTAAGTTAGAGTGTAAAAAGCTTAACCTTGGAGCAGCGTGAGAAGTAAGGAGGAGCAAAGGTCACTTACGCATCTTCCTCCACGGGACCTCGTTTCTTGCGCCGCGCCGAGGTCTTCTTGGCACGCTTGGCTTTGGGCGCTGCAGTCTCCGAGGTCTTGGAAGCCTCGGCATCCGAGGTACCAGGTCCTGGGCGCTTCCGGGAAGCTGCAGACGCTGGATGAAAGTTCTTATATGTTGGAGGAGCATATGAAATGGGAATAACGTTGACAGGTTCCAGAATTTGGCAATCGTCATCGTCATCATCGTCGTCAGACCAGTCTCTGATGGAACTGGGAACTTGTTTCTTACCCGGGTTGGAGGAGCCAGTCTTGGGGCGGACCTCGGAACGGCCTTAGGGATCGGAAGGTGATCCTCGTTGTCCGGGTCTTCAGTCTCTGAACCTTCCAGGGCGAGGCGGGCAGGAGCCCAGTTCGACGGCTCCGGCCGTCCTCGATCAGCTGCCGGGCGAACCGCTGCAGGAGTGGCAAAAAAGAATTGAGTTAAGAAGCAACCGAGGTGTGCAAGACCGGAGCGTAAGCTCGGAAATTTAGTAAGTACTCACTTGCTCCGGAAGATTTTCTCTGTTGTGAGGCTCCACGCCCCATGTCCACTCCTCGTCCATCTCAGTCTGGGCAACGGCTTTGACCCGGCGCCAAACTGAGGCCTTGGAGAGCGCCTTGCTGCTGATCCGAGTAGGATCGAGTAGACCTTCCATATGGCAGATCTTATGGGCTCGTTGTTGAAGGGGGCTGACTCTTCGATCCACAAAAGTCCGGAGGATGTCATCGGAACCCCACCCTCTTTTCTTGAGATCCAGCATGTATTCATGGATCTCTTGAACCTCGGCGTAGGCGTCCTCCGGGTTGAAATCCCAATTGAGTTGTGCAGTGGGAGGGCCGAGCTGGAAGTCCGGGAGGTTGATGAGGTCGACAGTATCGGGGTTCCTCACATAGAAAAAGGATCGATTCCACTTCTTGCAGCTCTCCAGGCCTTTGATCCGTGGGAACTCGGAGCCCAGCCGGGGTGAGATAGCGGCCGCACCACAGGCAGTCATATCCTTGTTCACGACCTCCTTGTTGGGGATGCTCTGTTTCTTCAGCTGGAAGTACTTGGCCCAGCCCTCAACGCTCGGCCAGAGGCCGAGTATCCTTCAGAGAAAGCTGCGTAGCACGACAGCTGTAGTATGGAGTTAGCTGGGAGGTGGTGCGGCTGCAAGCCGAAGAACTTCAGAAATTCTCGAAAGAACTTGCTGGCCGGAAGTCCGAATCCGCGCTCGAAGTGAGAGACAAACACCACTTTCTCGCCGGGGTTGGCGATCGGTTCGCCGTCCCCAGTGTGAAGCCGATACAGCAGTTCGGCTGGGATTCGATGAGTTTCTTTGAGCCATTTGATATCGTCGTCGGTGACGTCCGAGCCATCCCATCCACCTCTCTCGCTGGCAATTGCCGACATGTTGGCACTTTCCTGCAGAAAAGGGAGGTTCAACCGGGGTAAGTACCTCGGACAGTTCAGGATAGCCGGGGTAAAATACCTCGGATCAGTCAAAACAGCCGAGCTAAAGAGTTTTAGGCGGGAAACATGTTTCTACCATGGCGAGATGCTAGCAAAGATCTACCGATGAGCAAAAATGGAAATAAAATCAAGTTCATCCAGGGGCAAAACTGAAAGGGCAGTGCTACGGATGCATCTGGTACAAGTCTAGAGGAGATCTAAAAATGGCTAAGAGAGTGCAAAGATAGAGCATCGGGTTCCTCAAGTTCATCATATTCATCCAGATCCTCGAGTTCATCGAAGGATGAACCTGTTCATGGCTACGGCAACGGAGGGGAGATAAGGAACTCACCGGTGAGGTACTTGAGGATCGGGGAAAGATCGACGATGGAGTGGCGGCGCAAGGCGCGGTGCGCGTTCCGGCGAGATTCTTCGAGACGGCGAGGTTGCAGCGGCGAGTGCTCGACGGCGGCGATGGAGACAGAGGGCACGGTGCAGTGGGCGCGGAGCAATGGGCGATGGAGGAAGAAGATGGTGAAGTTACCCGTGGGGCCCTACTTATAGCCGCGTGCGGTAACTGCACGCATTAACTGCACCACTACCGCGCGGTTATCGGGAAGGCGCGGGATCGTGTGCGGGTGGGCGCACGGTTACGCGGTTTGTGGCCGCACGATCGGCCACATCGTGGGCCGCAGAGTGGCAACCGCCCACCCCGGATTTCCTGCGCTGGTCAGCGCGAGAATCGAGGGGTCGGGGGCGGTCAAGTACTTGAGTGCGCAGGTGCGCTGTTCGGTGGGTCCGGCTGACGAGGGCGGCGTGTGGTCAGAACCTGTCTTTCAGAGGTCCGGATTCCGAAGCCCGGGCAGAGATTCTTCGCCACGTGCCTCGGAAAATCTTGAGGCAAGATTGTGCTGAGTCAGATAGCTCGGAGAGTTCAGTTTGCATATCTACCTCGGATTGGATGGTGGTATGTGGGAAGTACCTCGGCGGAACTGTGTTGGAGGTCGGTTTAGGAGGTGGTGTCTTGCTTGTTTTGAACCTGCTACGGCCCTCCGTCCGAGGTCGTAGGACCGCACCAGCTTCGGGGACTAATGTCGGGGGAGTATCCCCGGGTAGGGTCAAGGCTTGGCATAAGGTGGAGTTCGAAGTTGTGCCGAGGTACGGAAAGGGCCGACCTGTTTGGGCCTGGGAAGGTCCGAGCTTCATCTTGACCTGGAGAATACAGGCCGACCTATCTTGGCCCAGAGGGGTCCGAGGTATACTGTTGGCCAGGGCCGAGGTTCACTGTCCGAGCTATGTTCAGCCGACCTAACTACCTCAGTGCAGTGGTTTGTGTTGTGAGAGCAGGAGAAGCTGTGGGGAGGAAGTAAGATCCGACCTGGTAAAAGATATTAAGCGCAAGACCCGAGGTACGGAGCCCGTCACATCCGTGCCGAGCTAACCGAGGTGATGGGCTGTAGGTCGGGCAGGAGTCAATGCTCCTGTCACTTCCAGCCGGGTACAAGAGCGCCTGACACGGGAGCGTCTGTCAAGGAGCCTGGCAGAGGCGTGCTCCGGGTTCGGCGGGCCTGCACGTCTCTGACCGCTGACCACGCGGGATCTGGGAAAAGGCTACGAGGTAGCTCTGCCAGGCCACGTCCTGTCTCGGTCAGAGGGGACATGCTAGTTCTGCCGTTAGGCTACAGGAGATGGGCAAGCCACGTCTTGTCCCTGACCGAGGTACGGTGGTACGGTGGTGACCGTTGCAGAGGCATGGCAACAGTGTTCGCGAGGGGCACAATGGTAACCCGGCTGGCCTATATAGTGGGCTTCACCCCCTCCTGCTAGAGAGATCCCCCCCCCCCCCGCGCTGGAACTAGTTGATCAAGAGAGAAAGAAAGAGAGAGGAAGCTCGGAACACCCCGGAAACACCTCGGATTCAGCTCGGAGTGCCTTCTTCCTCCCGTTTAGCTCCATCTTACCTCAAGTTCTCACCATTGTAGCATCATACAGCTCGAGGAGCAGCTTGTACTTGTCACTTTGAGCTATACAGGACTAGGATAGTGCTGCAGTAGGGGTGTTACCTCCACAAGAGGGCCCCGAAGCAGGGTACATCGTGGTGTGCTTTGTGTTCTTGCTTTCTTGGTTCTTCGTTCGTGTTCTTGCGTGTGCACTTCTTGAGTGCATAAACCCTCCCGGATTCCCCCAACGACCATTCGGCCCCATCTTAGCCATACCTATGGCATCTGCCGTGATCCCACTACGACAGCGCCACTCACCTCAATCTTGCTACGGATATGAGGCCATTTAGCAGAATCATTGATACCACGAATATTCCAACTCAGAACATTCCAGGATCTAGTTCTCAGAGTTGATTGCATCGAAGGAAATAAAACATCCAGGTTCTGCCACACCGGCATTAGACATAGAAATAAAGACTGACAACAGGTTCAGACAAGCCAATAAAGGATAAAAAAGATACATAAGACGATCAGAAGACAAAAGGGGCCCCGAGGTCATTAAACTTGGCGTGCCTGGAGAAGCTTCTCATCCGTGAGCTCCTCTGGATCAATGTTGCACTTCTCGATGCCCATGCGATGCATCTCCTCTAAACGTAGGGTATCAGGTTTCTTGGCCTTGGATGCAGTGCACTTTGGAGGATCATTTGGGATGGCTTCATGCTTGTATCTAGCATTGTGCTGCCTGGTGGTACGGCGAGCAGAGGGATCCACCATTTTTGGCGCCAGATCTTTCTTCTTTCCCTTGCCTCTGGTCTTGACTGTCGGCGCGCGGGAAGCAGTTTCATTTGAAGAGTGAGCGAGCAGATCATCCTCCATGCTACCAGAATGGGCCTCAGATGGGCCAAACCCATGTGAGCTCATAGAATCACTAGCCTCTGACCCAGATAAATCTGAGCAGGAAGAGAACAATGTTGGCGCCAAAACAGGTGTCATGACAAGTTCAGCTACTCTGTTTGTTCCAGCAGTCAGGAGGAGCTCAGGCAGCGAAGTAGATAACATTGCCGTGATAGACACCATCTCAGCCAAATCAAGTAAATCCACTGAGTGGAAGGCATGGAACATGATCCTGTGGAAGAACAGAGTTGCCATCTGGGCCCAAATCTCCACAGCATCGAGTGTGACGAAAAAGTTTTCAGACCGTGCCTCCGTAAAAGCTAGATAAGCCTTGGTAGAGTAAATGTATTGCATGAGGAAACTGCAAAACCTGAGAAAATTCTTTCCACTTAGGGCAAGTATGCCTCCCTTACTCATGATCAGAACATTAGGCAGAGGTGTGTGCTGAGCTGAAACAGTAGCTGGAACCAAGGCGCTAAGCTGAATATGAGGAACTGTGTCTAGTGCAATAGCACTGTCAGGAGCAGACAGATTCATCTGCAGAGTCAGTCCACCTCCATGGATGAACACCAAGTCACCTCCTACCACACTCGTCATGTGACGATCCGCAGCAGCTTCAACCTCAGCTAGCTCATCATCTGACACTCCAAACGCCCAGGTGCTTGGATCTTCAGTTGGGTTTCTCTCTGGTACAATGTCGTCCATCATCGACAGTCCCTCATAACCAGTATAACTTCGGAGACTGAAACCCTGATATCCAGGCTCCACCGGCTCTCCCACTGGCCACTGTCCCCATCCAGCTTGACCCTCATTGGCTTGTTGAGCTGCCTCTTCCCAAGGATTAGCAGCGTTCTGTTGCAGCCACTCCTGCATATGTAGGTGGTATTGCTGCGCCACCGTCAGGTAAGGGAGATGACGTGGATGAGGTGTGGTATTGAAAGGAGGTGCAGGCTCTTCCGTTGACACCCAATCATCATTGCTAGTACGACTGTTAAGAAAAATCACTGGGAAGGACCAGGACCTAGTTGTAGCACCTAAGAATTCAGCATTCCGTGTCATCACCACACTGAACGGCACCAGACGATCCTCCTTGATCAGAATCTTGGCCAACACACGGACCTTGTTCACACCCGGGCTATGCCACACTAAAAGGGTACCAAACAATGAAATCACCTTGTGCACATAATATTGGGTTTGATAGTCCAAAGGAAGTTCACCATCATGATCCAAAGTTCTCGAGAAAAAACAGGCCACCTCAGATTAATCCCTTCATCATGTGGAATCACAGAGAAAGTACCACCAACATCCCTATCTAATTCATGCGGACCAGTGTCAATGATGTGATCTCGAATAGCAGCATACCAAAACTCACCAGACCAACGCCCAAAGCAGACACAGCTCGGTAGGAAACATGGGCATCTAAATCTCTGTCAAGAATCAAGCAAACCTCATCCAGCATCTCTTGTTTGTCAGTGTCTAGGATGTCGTAGTCGATGAGGATGATGCCGTATTGGTCATGCTGCAGCGGTGGCGGGCCGACCATCACGTGGCAGCGCTGGAGGCGGTCAACTGGGCCATCTCCACCGCCAGCGGTCCCGGCAGGAACTGGTTTGGATTCACCGGGTAGTTCGCCATGCCGCCCTTGCTCGGCGGCGGATGAGGTGAGGGAGGTGGCGGAGGGGAATGCGGCGGAGGAGGTGTGGCAGGCAGAGGCTGGCTGGGTGGAAGCGGAGAGGACGAGGTGGAAAAGTGGTTTGGGGGCGGTGGTGTATCAGCCGAGCAAGGCAAGTGCCTAGGAGGATGATTTGCTGGGGAAACCTGCAGAACCGAATCGTCAATCACAATTACTGCTCGGGATTCTGTTTAGGTACCCAAATTTGTTTAGTTTGACAACTAAAAACGGAATGCCCAATGTCTCCGTAACGCAAACAGCGCACCACCTTGGCCCTTTTAGGACAGGATTTCCTACGGTGGCCCACGGCGTGACAAAACCCACAACTGGGCTCATTCTTGCAATTTCTTCTCGTGTGGCCCATTTCTCTGCAATTAAAACAGGTAATTTTGGAGCAGACAGGACAGATGCGGCCCAAATTAAAATAGGCTCGACAGCCAATTCCAGGGCAAGTAACTGCCAGATGACCAATCACACCGCATTTGGCGCATTTATTTAAAAGAGAATAAATTACGTCCAAGGGCGGGACAACCGGCAATTCAAACATGCAGCTGATTTCCAAATCGGAGTAACGCGCAGTTTTAGCGTCCATTAAGTCCAGCAATAATTTCGTTGACAATGATTTGAAAAATTCCATTTTTGTCTCGGCTGAATTCTGCATCTCTTCCATTGGACAGGAAATGGAGCCAATTTGAATATAATGAACACCAGAATGATCAGCCACCTTTGTAGACTCCTTAGGAGTAGGAATTGCAGCACTTGGACTTGATAAGGTGTAACAGCCCGAAGTTGTGAACCCCGAAAACCCGAGTAATTTTTTTCGCTTTTCGTTGCATTGCATCATGGCATCCACTTTCAACTTGCTAAACCACCCACAAATGAGTTTGGCACCAATTACAAACAAATGCCAAACTTGGTTCAACCAACTTCACAATCATGAGAGCATCCAACTCGCAAAATACAAATCCTTGTCATCTTATATTTGTCAAGGAAGTTCCAAGAGTTTGGAAATAATATTTCTCAATTGTAATAAATTTTCCAAAAGAGCAACCTTTTTGAATTTAGCAAAATGCCCTATTTTGAAACTATGAACAAATGTTGTCAAAAACATTTTATTTGGAGACATCAAAATTAGGGGAGCTTCATATTGAGTTTGGGAGGCTACTGGAATTTTTCTCACATTTTTACAAAATGTTTAAATGCCTCCTTTAATTCAAAACATGTGCTGATTTTAAATTTAAAACAGAAAATGACCTATTTGTAATTCCAGGAGGACCTGTCCGTGAGGTAAGAAATTCTGCCAGGGGCCTAATTGCAAAACCGGCGTCTTCTTCGCTGTAGCGACCGAGCAGAGCAGCTCGGCCGCACCAGCTCGACGCCGCTGCGTCCCCGATGCCGCGCCCGGGCCCCCTGCCCTGCCTTCACTACCAGGAGAGCCGCCCCACGAGCCCCCTCTCCCTATCTACTCGCTTCTCTCCCCGTTTCCCCCACTCTCTCTCTCCCCGGCGAGCTCCATAGCCGCCATGGCCACCGAGCTCCCCGCCGTCGGTTGAGCACGCGAGGAGCACATCGACGACCACTAGAAGCTCCGCCTCGACGTCCTCCCTCGCCTAGCCCGAGGAATCGAGCTGGTTCGCCCGCATTGCCGCGCACGAGCCCGCTTCCTCGCCGACCTCCGCCGCGGCTCCGCCACCTGATTCCGGCCATCTCCGTGCACCTCCGCCGTCCCCGCTGCCCGTACGTGCTTGAGGGTGAGGTTTCCGTGCCGTGGCACCCATTTCCCCTTCCCCTCCCTCGCTCGCCCGTGCTCCACCGCCGCCGTACGCCGGTGTTCGTCGCTCTTTTTTTTCTCTCCACGCGAGACCGGCCGCAGAACCGGTCGAACCGGCCTCAGTGCCGTTTGGCTCGGGCCCCTAACCGGCCTTGGGCCCGGTCTTAACCGGGCCACGAGCCGGACCGCTCTGCCGCATAGCCGGCCTCTCAGCCGGCCCAACCGGGCTGAGAGCCGGTGGGCTCTGTTAGCAGGCCGGCCTCACCACCGGCCCAGCCGGGCCACAGGCCGGCCACACAGTCTTTTCTTTTCTGTCTTTGTTTTTCTCATTTTCTCCCTCGTAGCACATGCTCCCCGCTACTCCCTCACGACGCTAGGGTTATCGAAACTCGATGATTCCTTAGTGATCTATCGCTCTAGCTCGAACTCGATTTATTATCACTATTTTTGTTGAATTTAATTAAGTAATTAAAATCATTTAATTAAAAGAGGAAATTCTAAAAATAATAACTTTTTATCGGGACCTCCGAAAAATGTGTTCTTCATATCAAAATGCTCAGAAAAATGTGCATTAATCCGTAGCATCATCTTCATGCATGTTTACATGATCTATAGCACATGAAAGCATAAAAACAAAGAAGGAGCTTTATTTTTCTCTCTTGTTGAATAGTTATCTCGCACCCCCTCTAAAATGGGTAGATCTCGCTATAATAAATTCAATGCACTAAATATGTCATGCCATCATGTGCTTGCGCATTGCATATGTTAAGCATGTATGGTGATTGATTGTTCTTCCGGTGTTGTTTGTGCATCGGTAGACCAAGGAGCTGAAGTGCCACCCCGTATCGTGACGATCTGTACTATCATCACCTTGATCAAGGCAAGCGTAATCCCCCTCTGAGCATATCTTACCCTATTTTCCGCAAGTATTTTCTCCACTATAATATTGCATGCGGTTCCAAATGTCAAATTATTGGATTAGAGTATCCTATAGTTGCATTAAGTTTCCGATGCCAATACCTGTTCCCCCTATTAACCATAGGTTTGTATTGTTGGCTTGAGCTACTTAACTATGCTATGTTGATGCTTAGCCATGCTTAGTAAATGTTTATCTGTACGATGGATGGTTGATGTTGGAGATAGGTGTTGAGATGTGTGTTTGACGGTGGAGAATTGTGGAGACAGGCAATAAAATGCTTAAAGGTGGGGATGAGAGGCCACTGTGGATGTGGTGTTTTGTCTCGTTCTCGCCGCCTAGGTGCGAGTTCTTTACCTCTTGAACCAAGACTGAGCGTGCAACCATGTGTGAGGCCTATGCAATTGCAGGAACCCTCATAGACTAAATAACTCGAGCGGGGCTAGCCAGGGTCCTCTAGTTCGGGCTTCCATTTGCGCGTGCGTGATGATGGTGGAATGAACTGAGATGAGGATGGTGGTGTTAGGAAAATGAGTGGCCGCGGGACAGGGTGCTGGAGGTACCTCTTGTCCTACCGCCACTGATGATCCTGGACAGTCCTTAACGGGGGAGAAGTCGACACCGCTCCCACCCAGCCGGCTCTCCAAGGAAGAGAGCTAAAAGCTAGGTAATGGGCCGGACGGTACGCGTGGCAAACATTTGTACACCCCTGCAGGGTTAAATCTTTTCGAAAAGCCGTGTCTGCGGTTATGGACGAACTTGGGAAGTGAAGGTAAGATCATAGAATAACTTTAACGGAATGATTAAAAACTGGGTACTAGAGGTACCACTCACAAATGCAAGGTGAGCTTCCTCGAGGGTGATTCGGGGAGGTGCCTTTGATGAACAGGTACAATGGTTGATGATGGTTGATGATGAGTAAGGTGATGAAAGAAAGAGTTACTCCTTACCTCTTTTGAAAATATTCTGATTAGTCGATGCCTTTGAGTTATGTTTTCATAAATAAAATCAGCTTTCCGCAAAACAGCCATAAAACCTTGAAAGCTTCATCGAGCTAAATCTCTATGTATAATCTTGCGAGTTCGTCGAACTCAACGTCGTTTGTTTTGTTTCATAGGAGGACTTCACCGACCTCGAAGGTGGGTTCTTTGTGGACGTCGACGAGTAGTCCGGGGTTCCCAGGTGGCAGCTTGGGACATCCCGGAACAGCTGGCGCTGTGATGTGTATCTGTAGGCCTCTTAGTCCATATTTTGGATCTTGTTGTTTAGAACAACCTAATTCGCTTCCGCTTGATGTAATGTTGGGTCTGTGACCTCTGGATGTCATTTGCTATCTTTCTCTATTATAAGAGTTGAACTATATGATTTGTGTCTTAGAGTCTGTGCTGTACCACTTGTTACACAAGTCTTGATCTCTCTATTATACATTGAGGGTTGTGCCTGTGTTAAGGCATCAATCGGGGTGTTGCGTTGCCGATGATCCATTCCGAGCAACGCCTGCCAAAGGTTTTGGCCGGGGATTGGTAAACCCGTAACCTCCGGTTGTATCGCTTAACCGGTGACACACGGCATCACTGTATAACAGTCGGGTCGGGGCGCCACAGAAGGAACCAAATTTAATAGAATCCAAAGGAGCATCCGATTCATCAGTATTCTTGAGGAAGTCCCAATTTGTGCGAATTGCCAAGTTGCCTCTAACAGAATGTCTCTTGGAGAAATAATTGCTAAACCATAAGTCGGCAGCATTGTTGACACATTCAGAGGGAAAAGCCTTCGGATCACCATGGAACAATTTGAAATGACAAGAGAAATCCGGCCAAACTCGATCCCGAAGACCATAGACAAAATGCTCAACTTTATTGGAAGCCACTGAGAATCGAAATCTTTTGTCCGAGAGTCTAAACACTCGAAAATCCGCAGCACAACCACCCAAACAACATTGCAAAGCAAGAGCAACATCATCTTCCGAGAGATGGAAGGAGGCAGAAGAGAAGGTGACGACCAAGAAGAACTCCTTGGATGACGCCGAGGGGGAGAAGGAGACCGAGGAACCAAACGGCGACGCACCTGTGCCTCAAACACAAGGCCGGGCGAGAAATCCCAGTGAAGAAGGCCCTCCATCTACACTAAGCTTGAGGAAATCCATGGTGAGGTGGGGTGGCGTGGTGGGAGGTGGGAGGAAAGGAGAGCCATGGATGAGAATTATCTATGATTGTTTAGCTTGGTAACTTGTTTAATTTGTATTCACTTGGATTCTTTTTCTTTTGCTAACCCCTTGTTGAACAATCTGGTTGCTCACCATATTCACATCCGATTATTAATGTTTAGTCATAGCGGAGTGCTCAGATTATTAATGTTTATTCATAGTGGATTGCTCGTCGTTTGGCAGGCAAGCGTGTGGCAAAACACGTCTCATATCAAGTGCCTTTATATGGAAAGCTATACATGTTATTGACCGTGCATACTTCCTCCAAGATACATTGTATCATTTCCTAATACTATCGTGTAATTAGACGAACATAAAAGAAAAGGTAATAGCAAATTCTATATCAACTTGAACAAAGAGAAACTAGAGCCACTCAATATTGCAATTCAATATCTCAGGATAATTTCCAAAATATTAGCAATGCAATTTGGCCCTTAATAACTCATACGTAATGCTGGATTTGGTTTGGTAAACTATGACAAGTTGTACCAAAGGAGCAATTCGAAACCAACATGCCAACGATTTCAGAGTTGAACAAAAGGAGCAATTCCACTTATTTTTCTATGATTTATTCGTTTTGTTCCTTACCCCCACACATTATCATCGAGATCAACGAAGACCAAACGACACCCAAGTACTCAACTAACTCACTCGCTCACCAGACACATCATCAAAATCTACTCATCATATCAAAAACAGAAGACCATGTCTAAAACGTCAAGAGACAGTGATAATAGCCGATGCACGACCTAAATGTTGTCAAGAAAGAACAGGTCCGCCAGCACCGACTCTTCTTCCTGGCCTACGCCCGGAGGCACCACTTCATCGTAGTCCCACACCATTGAGCTCCACAAATCATCGTTGGCCAAGTGATCATCCAGCCCCACCAGGTCCCACTCCATGACGGCTTTGTCAGCCAGAACCGTCTGGGCCAAGTCCTCCGACGGCCCACTGGCGTCGTCGTTGCAGCATCCAGGGTGGCCCAGCTCCATGGCGGCCTTGTCTCCAAGCTCTTTTTCCTGGCCAGCCGGTCCGCTCTCGTTGTCGTTGGAGCAGTCATGGTGGTGGTCCAACTCCATAATAACCATGCTGCCGCCCAGTAGATCATCATGGTCCACAGCCGCCGTGGGTGGCTCACTGTCGACCACGTTGATTGGCGTCACGTCGAGGTTTGGGCTCGACTGGCCCTTGAGCCCACTGAGCATCTCCTCGCACAAGCCCAGGGCGCCCTCCTCGAGCCCATCGTCAGATGTCACTCCGCTAGAGGAGGCATGCGCTTGCTCCTCGCCCTGCTGGGAGGCGGCAGTGCTCGACGTTGAGATGTCGTCGTTCGTGCTTTCCTTGCTGTCGTCGTCGTCTTCCTCCTTGCGATGATGATGATGGTGCTCCGTTTCTGCAGCGGCAGCAGCAGGCTTGTTCTTGGGTTTTCCAGTAGCCTTCTTCTTCCCTTTGCCCTTGGCGGCCTTTGTTGCGGCGTCACGGCTCGCCCGCCCGCCCCTCCGCTTGCCGCCGCCGGGCAGCTTGCTGAGGTCGACGTCGACGACGACGCCGTCGTCCCGCGCCCGCCTGCTGAGGTGCGAGTTCCAGTGGTTCTTGATCTCGTTGTCCGTCCGGCCGGGCAAGTGGCCGGCGATCAGGGACCACCTGACATGAAGCGAATCGAACAGGAAAATTAAATCACAGAGCGATGCTAGCTGCAGCACAGGAACATGGAAACATACAGCTTTTACAGGTTATGGCTGGCGCCCATGGGTGGCAGTGCATTACATGGCTGGAATCTCTAGCTTGCAGGAGTAATGGCGGTCAGGCCACATGCCAATTCAATACGATTGCCGGAACCCAACCACCGTACTCGAGGCGAGCTAGCACGTATACCTCGCAGAAGCTTCGTTTGCTATAGAGGAAAGTATACTCCACAGATCTTTGTGTGGTGTCAGCACAAGTCTTGTGCGTCTACACGGAGGACAGTAGAAGACAGAAATGTCCCTCCCTCCCTCACGTGAGAAACGAGTTCATGAAAAATATTCGGTCACGCGCGGTGCACGCACTAGCGACAAGGGGATACGGATCCGTGTCCACTAGCCGGTACGCATGTCAGAGACAGAATACAAAATAATGATGGGCTGATACACCTCACTGTCACTGGATTTTAAGACAGAGAGGCGCTGCCGTTGGCTACTTGTACATAAACATAACACTGGGGCTGGGGCCCAGCGTCAGAGAAATAATAATAAATTAAGAGCCATGATGCCTCTCTGTCCTCTGCCTGTCTCCCTCTCGTGGGCTGCGGCATGCAGGATACTGTGCCCACGAGGCACGAGCAGAACGAGGGACCATAAAAAAATAGGTACTGAATCACCCGATCAGTGTAAGCAAGACGACAACGGACTGAGATATGCGTGGCGAGTGACACAGGTGGGGCGGGCTTTTTCTTGGCACAGTGGCTAGTGAGATGTCAAAAAAACAAACTAGTCACTTCGGTTCTGTTGATGGTGTCTGTATTTTCCGGTAAGAAGAACCAAGCGAGGAGCTATAGCTAAAACCAAAACAAAAATAAAGAGGTTCCTTTGAAGCCTTGTTTTGTACTTAGCGTTTTGTCTTCTGATACAGAGAACACTTGTTTGTTTGGGCATAACGGAAAAGCATGGATGCTTAACTTGCGGAGCTCAGAGAACGCTTGTTTCTCTGCAGACGGTGCTACTGCTACCACCACAGTTCATAATGCCGAAATCCAAAGATACAGTTTGCAGCGGCAAGCATCGAGGAAGTACCGTTTCTCTGCAGACGGTGCTACTGCTACCACCACAGTTCATAATGCCGAAATCCAAAGATACAGTTTGCAGCGGCAAGCATCGAGGAAGTACCTGTTGCCAAGGGTGGCGTGGAGCTTGATGATCATCTCCTCCTCCTCCGCCGAGATGTTGCCCCTCTTCAGATCCGCTCGCAGGTAGTTTATCCATCTCAGCCTGCAGCTCTTCCCACACCTCAGCAACCCTAGTATCGAAATTTCTCATATTCATCAGAAATCCAGTGGTTTTGACTAGAAATTAAAGGTACTACAGCTGATCTACTTTCTTTACCATACCTGCATTCCTCGGCAACGATCTCCAGGCCCCTTCCCCGTGCTCCTCGATGTACCTGGCCAAGATGCCGTCCTCCTCCCTCGTCCACCTCCCCCTCTTCAGCCCCACCTTCTCACAGCACGGCGCCCTCCCCATGCTCTCGCCAGACACAGAAACGGAGGTCAAGGGCGAGAGGTAGAAGACGAAGGCCGAGGATGGCGGCTGGCTTGTAGCGTCAACTCTAGAGTGTGCGGGATGGGTTGGCTGGAAAAGTGCGAGTTTGGGAGGTCTGGGTCCTTGCTGCAAATATATTGTTGGGAACTGGAGACGAGACACCAATCGCCATCGATATTACTCCTGGGGCCATTCCCTGGGGACGCGTAACAACAAAAGCGTGGACACAGCTCGCATGCTTCCAATAATAAAGGATCGCGGGATCTCAGCTCCGTTCATGTCGCTCTACTGTTATTCTGCGTCGTTTCAAATAGGATGCTGGGGTGGCCGTGGTGCTTCAGATCAGCATGCGTGCTGTGCCAAAATAGTTTGTCATATATGCTTCTTAATATATTCAAGAAAGTTTCTCTATGGTAATTACGGATTTGATTTCTCTGGTATTTTGGAAACTAATTCCGGATTTATTGGGAAGCAATTACTTATTGTTCTAATGCACTGCAACAATTTTTTGCTTCAATGGTGAATGTAAATTTCTTCAATTTAATAGAAATATGTGTATTATGCCAAAAACAAAATGTTTTAGAAGCATCATAGTACCCCTTCCAACGAGCAAACCTGCTTCAAACATAATATGAACTAGGCAAAATGGCGCGTCGACACGCCGCGCCCGTGTGCAAAAATTCATATTTGGAAATGTCCACATTAAAAAAATTGTTCAGATTTTAAAACTATTGGAATCCAAAAAACTAAAAAATATTACATTTATTAATTGTTTAGATTTTAGAAAATTAGTAAATTTAGGAAGTTAGTTATGTTTGAATTGTTTTCACGTTTGCAAAGTGGTTAGCTTTGGAAGGTGTTTGTAAATTTGAAATATACATTATTTAGTAGTATTTGGAAAATTGTTTAAATATCTTAAAAATATATATTTAAATTGTTTAAATTATTTTGTTGGGCTTATCATATTGAATGATACTACTGATATTGTTTTCCTGGATATTTATTTGAGTTTGAAAGCAAATTATAAAATCCATATTTTTTATCAAATGGGCCTTTATGTACTATTTAAAATTGTTAAGATTTGAAATAATGTTGAAAAGGTCCCAATGTATTTAAAATGACTATTTTAATTTCTATAATTTGTAAAAGAAAAGCAGCAATTTGTATTTTTTTTCTCTGTAAATATGTATTTTAATTTTATAATTAGGGAGAATGCAATATGTGAGCATTTATAAAATTTGATTCAATGTAATTAGGGGAAATACATTTAGATTGTCTTGATATATTTTAGAGTATTTCCTTTTTTTAGCAAATTGAAATTTGAGTATGCTGATATTTTTTTTAAGAGCTTAAAAAAAATTCCTTTAGTAATTTGAAATGTTCAAATAAGTTGCATTTTTTATTTTTTTTGCGAGCATTTTGTCATATTTTAGCGTAATTCTAATTTTTTATAAAAGTGAAATGTGTCTTTTTTTATGTTCTTTAATAGTTTAAAATTTTCAAATTTGTTGCCTTTTTTCTAGTATTTTGATATATTTTACCGTATTTCAACATATTTAGCAAATTGAAAATATTCGAATAAGTTTGTATTTGTAGTCATTGATTTTAAAACATTTGTCTTTTTTTTAGCTAGTCCCACATGTCAGTAGTTTAGCCTTGATATATTTTTAAGTATTTCCTTTTTTTTAACAAATTGAATTTTGAGTGTGCTGATATTTTTTAAGATGTTGTAAAAAAAATTCCTTTAGCAATTTGAAATGTTAAAATAAGTTGCATTTTTTTTGCGAGCATTTTGACATATTTCAGCGTAGTTCTAAATTTTTATCAAATTAAATTGCTTTTTTCTTTTTCTTTCTTTAGTAGTTTGAAAAATTTCAAATTCGTTGCCTTTTTTTCCTTGAGCATTCTGATATATTTTACGTATTTCGAAATATTTAGCAAATTGAAAGTATTCAAATAAGTTCGTATATGTAGTTATCGATTTTAAAACATTTGTCATTTTTAGTCTGGTCCCACATGTCAGTACTTTAGTATTTTTTTAAAAAAAATTCTAAAAAAAGAAAACCTGACAGGGTGGGCCCATTGCGACGTCATAGTGACGTCAGCAATGGCCTCCACCACCGCGGCCACGTTGACGTCGCCGGCGACGTATCCATGCGATTTGGAGCGCGCGGCTGGAGGTGTCGGTGCGCGCGGCCGCGCTGAGCAAAATGGTGGCGGCGCTGGGTCCAAAAGGTGGCCGGAGACGGCGGGATCGACGGCGGCAACCGGCGGTCGGAGGCGACGAAGGAGAGCACATCGGCGGCGAATCCGGGCATCCTGGCAAGCGATCTTCAGCGAGGAGGTGGAGGGGACGACGGCGGAGACCGTGGTGGGCGTCAATCTGTCGGGGGAGGCGCGGTGGGGCGGCGGTGCGCGTCGGCGGCGTCGCCGAGCTCAAGCTCGCGCGGGGAGAGGAGAAGAGGGAGGGTGAAGTCTGCGGTTGTTTTTACACGGAGGTCCTCGACGTTTTCTGAAATTGCGTTTCGGTCCTTTTTGGGGGTTTCCGTAAAATATCGCGCCAAAAATCGTGTGGGAGGGGGTCACCGGTTGGTCACCGATTCCACCGGCCGCTCACCGGTGACGTGTCGCTTCCTGGTTGGTGCGCTCTGGTGCGCACTGTTGCTAGGAACAGTAACTCGCGGATGGGAAGACGTGGCTTCATCTGAGCCGTCCATCGCGGCGATCGAACGGCTGTGGAGAAGCGGGCGATGTGGCCTGCGGGAGACGCCGAGGCGATGTCGCCCTTTATATATAAAGGTATACTAGGCAACTTGGCGCGGCAATGCCGCGCCTGTGTCGTCAAAAGAAGAAATATCGCGGTGTAAAAAATTTAAAGTTGTTTAGATTTAATTCTGTTGAAATTCAAAAAGAAAAAGGTTGCACTTGTAAGTTGGTCAAATTTAAAAAATTGTTAAAATAGGTAAGTTATTCGTATTTAAATTCTTTTTATGTTTGCTAAATGATCAGATTTGAAAGGCATTTAAAATTCTGGAATATTCAAATTTAAATTTTGATCGTATGACATTAATAGTCAGTGTTTATTTTTTTTGTAGTCATGTATTTAAATTTAAATTTTGATCGTATGACATAAATAGTCAGTGTTTATTTTTTTTGTAGTCATGTTTTTTTTTGTCATATTTGTAAATACCGCGGTGTAAAGAATTCAAATTTGGAAATGTCGATATTCAAAAATTGTTTGGATTTAAATCTGTTGAAATTAAAAAAAATACATTTGTAAGATGTTCAATTGTTCAAATTTCAAAAATTGTTAAATTTGGGAAGTTATTTATATTTGGATTATGTTGATTCAAAATTTCAAAATATTCAGATTTGAAGGACATTTAAAATTTTAAAATAGTCAAGTTTAAACTTTGATCATGTGTTACAAATAGCCATCATTTTTTTTTCTTGTGATGATTTCGATATATCTATTATATTTTTCCGTTGGATATATTCAAAGTTATTGATTTTATACATGGTTCAAAGCAAATGACCTGGGACGTGCTTCTAAAGAAATAAATATTTACTCCTATCAAATGGACATTTGCTTCCATGGACAAATTATATTAATTTGAAATTACATGTTTACAATTATAGGTAATGAAACATGTCTACTTGCTTCGTCCACCATCACCATGCTTCTATGCATGTCACCGCCCTCGACCAATCACATCTTTTAGAAGACGAGTAATGACAAAAATTTTCATTGATTCTGCTGCTTGCTTCCTACTCTCCGTGCTTATTTCCACACAAAGCAGTAGTTATTCGTGATGCAAGTGGTGATTTTGTGTTGGCATCTTGCAAATATTTTAACCGCTGCCGGGATGTCTTGGAGGCCGAAGCACTTGCTTTTAGAGAGGGAGTTGGGGTTGCACTGGATTATACAGCTCAACCTTTGGTGATCCAAACGGACTGTACTAACCTCGCAAAGGCTTTGAAGGATGGAAATTTGGATAAATCGCACATAGGACACCTGGTTAATGATATCAAGAAGACGTTGGAGGGAGAGAGGAGCTTATTATTGAAGTGATACAGAGAACAACAAATAGGGTTGCAGATCGTCTAGCTTATACATCGCGAGCTGAGCATCAAACCGACTTGTGGTTACATGATGCTCCTGACGCTCTAGTAGACATTCTGGCTACTGATTGTAATCCTATTTTCAATTAATAAAGCTCCATATTGATCGATAAAAAAAAAAGTGGCTTCTAGGCTGCAGTTTCATGTCATCTACCACAATGCAGACTGCATCGATCAGGTGATGGTGCCAACATGCTTCCTTCAGATGGTTGTCGTGTTTCATTCCGATCGAGCCATGTGTCCTTCCGGCGGTAGCCGTGCTTCCTCTATATGGTGGTCATGCTTCCTTCATATTGTGGTTGTGCATCTTTCAGACGCACCTTCCGGTTTTGACCATGGCTTCCTACCGATGGTGGCCGTGCTTCCTATCGCGTCGGAGATAGGCAACAGATGCAATGGTTGAGGGATCAAACGTGAGACAACAGAGGTGGTTGTCAAAGCAACAAAGGTGACCGGTAGATCCAGGTCGCTGGGGCACGACGACGTGGAAGCTCAAATAATATATCTATACTACTATTAAAAGAGCAAACTTGTTGGGATACATTAAATCTGTACCGTTCAATATCCGATCAAACAGCCCAGATCGTCCCAATGTTTGACAACTCAACAATGTCCAGTTTGGACCGTTTTGCCCTCCCACCAAATCACATAATACAACCAAATTGCCACCGTACTTTTTCGTTTCTTTTGTTCTCCTCTCCCAGACGGAACGTCCCTCGTCCGGACCCTTCTATTTCAGGGCGGAGGTGTCCACTCCCTTAAACTTCGCACCATCGACCGGGCACTCTGCCGCCTCGCGTGGGCTGGCGAAAGAGAAGCATCGAGATCAATTCTGGATGGTTCCGTGCCGTGGACGGCGGCCTGGTGTCGCTCTGCTCTGCTCGCGGTTCAGGCGTTGCCGAGTTGCCTTGGTTCGGCGAGGCGACTAGGCGTCCGGTGAGGAAACGAGCTCTCACCTCTGCCTCGCTGGCTGCAAGTTGCAGTGCCGGCCCCTGCGCTGCCTCCTATGCAGCTCCTCCAAATTTAGTGTTCCAAGTTTCCAATGACAACTAGCGGGGGGCTGCAAGTTGCAGTGCCGGCCCCTGCGCTGCCTCCTATGCAGCTCCTCCAAATTTAGTGTTCCAAGTGCTGCACGCTCGCGCTGGACCTGCCCGCCCGCCGGTCGGCACCGCGCTGCATGCAGTTCCTGCCCAACGCCGCTTCCGCCTGCACTGATCCGCCGTCCGCCGTTAGCGATCACATTCCCTGCAGCCGGCTACCCGCTGCCTGAAGGCTGAAGCTATTTAAGGTTGTAGCAGTTCCTCTCGAAATTTGCTTGCAGTTGCGGTTGGAATAATTTGGAGAAGACACTGATTACATGAGTAAATAGTTACCCAAAGGAAAGAAGTGATTAGTAGAACACCTGGTCTTGATTAATAGAACACCTGGTCTCGAGTATTAGCAAAAACAGTATACTCCCGATTGTTTGATTGGTAATGATAGATACTCTGGCAGAATACTCCAATCCGATTCTTATTTACTTTCAAATGTCGATATTTGCATTGTTACTGTGACCTTTGGACATGATCGTGCAAATAATTAATGTCTCCATTTGACAAGACCCACACTCTAAACTATTGACTGTGTTCTTTATATCTGTGGGTTTGAGACCTCCAAAATTTTATGACAACCCATTTCACAAAATTTGCAAAAAGAAGTGGTGCGTTCATCTAATCAGTTTTGAACAGTTGTGCATAAAATATACAAATGAAAATATGCAGCAACATTTTGAGCCTTGTCGGCAAACTTCAATAACATTAATTCGTTACTATCTCCCCTGTGATAAGTGTGGACAAATATGAGAATTTATCGAGCACAATGGTGTTTGACGATCTGGAAAAAAATGAGGAAAACGAATATAGATGAAGAAGAATTAATTGGCTAGCTGCTCAAACTTAACCAAAACAACTTTTTAGAATTTTTTGTTTCAGCATATTGTACAAATATTTTTTTAAAAATTGCTTAAGAAATCTGATGATAAAAGAACTTGCTATATGACATCTATCTCAAAAATATTATAAAGATGTATTAGACGTGCATGGCACGTGCTCTTCTACTAGTACCCCTGAAAATGATGACATATACACATATAAGAAGCATAGCTAAGAAACAAATCGGTCTGCACATACGGGGTACCTAAGAAGCATGGATGACGTGACGATTTCTCTAATGCTACCGCTAGTTGGTGAAGATGAGGATGTGAGCCGCTACTTGATGGAGTCGATGCGCTCTCAACTGCTGCCTTCGAGATGACGGCGGCGGGGCAGGAGGGTGACGACGCGCAGATCGCTGTGGCTCTCGTCAGATTGTTGCGGGAGACCTTGGCAACGACGCCTTGATCATCTCTCGTCGGATGATGGAGTCCATGCGGCTTCTGCCGCTGTCTCCGAGATGATGATGATGATGATGATGAGGAGAAGAGCAGCGTCGGATCATCTCTCGTCGGAGATGGAGTCCACGCGCAGCTCGCCGAGGCTCTTCTCCGATTGGTGCCGGAACATGGTGAGGAGAGCAGCGTTCACGGTGTTGGGGGAGAGATTAACGGGAGCTATAATTCCGAGTCGTGCGGGCCCTTTTTTTAACGTGAGAATGATTCTGGTGCGTGAGATGAAGGTCAGATTGACGGCAAGAAATCGGTCCAATGATTTGATTCCCATCGGACTAGGATGTATAGTATTTATTAATTCATGAATTTTATTGCAGGGTCGAAACAAAACGATAACCATACAAACTAATAATCAAGGTCGGCGTCATCAATGTTCAGGATGACATCGCGTTCGATGTCCGGCCACGCCTCTGCGCAGCACTCATAGAACACGTCGTCCTGCGACTTCCGTGTCTCGCCGAAAAAGCGATTTTGGTGACCGCCGTTCCTCGCCATTCTTTTAAATTTTATTTTGAGGTTATACCTCTGCTGGCAGATAGTTTTGGCGTCGAGATCTTTACCACGGAAGCTATCCGTCTTCAGCAGTTCTTGGAGGAGCACGGCGGCGGCGACGCTCTTGCCGGCCAAGTTCTCCTTAAGGAGTCGACCGTCAGTCCTTACCAGCGTGAGGTCTTCCTCCTCCGTCCACTTGCGGTAACTTGTCGACCGCTTGCGCTTGCTGGAAACGCCACGGGCCGGGCCGGGCTTCGGGCCATTGGCAGCGTCGCTGCCGTTGCTGCTGGTGTTGCCATTGGCAGCGTCGCTGCCGTTGTCGCCGCCGTTGTCTTCGTCCTCTGCGTCATCATCAGAGGATATTAGGATGACCTGGTTGTCATCGTCGTCGGCCAAGTTAACGACGATAACTCTCTCGCTACGCTTGGGTTTGGACGAGCTTAGAAGAGGAAGGGTTGGCGCCATGGTGATCGGCTGTGTAGAAAATGTAGGATGAGTACTATACATTTATACCGGCGGGTGTGCGTGTTAAAATTTTTTGGCGGGCAGAGTCAAAGTATTGGCGCCAGGTTTGCTCTTAATAGTTACATGGGAAGGTGAATTAATAGTCGATCCATGATTGATACCATGCGGCCTGTGGTAACGCGGGACTATTTTTGCGGGGGCAATACCGATCCGATCGGATACGATTCCATCTCAGTTCCGTAATGCTTGCTTAGACAAATCCCCAGATCGGAAAGCGACCGGGAGCAATCTTTTTTTTCTTCTTGAACATTCCCGCCATTTATAATTTACCAGGAGAGTGAAAAGGCTCCAGGATTACAACGAGAGTTACAAACAGGGGAGCAAAAGATAAGGAAATTATTACTACAACACAGCTCCTGGATAACACACTAGCGCACCGCAAACCAACCACAGGTTGGATGGTTAGCAGGGTGGCGCTCAGCACACCGGATTTCAAACCACAGGGTTGACATTTGTGTGTTATATTTAGGCTAAATATACAACGACACGCCCGTGATGACTTCGTTAATTTCAAGACTCGATCCGCAGGCTCAGTATTTCGGACGTGCTCATAGGGATATGTCGTGCGTGTGTTTTGCAAAAAAAAAAACACACTAGCGCACCAAACTACACGGGCTGCACAACACACCTCAGACCGCCACGACGACACCAGCCGGGGAGCCAAAACAAAAGAACTGAAAGCATGCTCCTCCCCCAGGCCTGTTTCCCCAAACTGGGAAGGGGTTAGATCTGTAACTCTAGGGATTGATGGATTAGAACCAGGGCCGGCCCTGGAGGGTGGCAGGGTGGGCGGCCGCCCTGGGCCCCCAAAATCCAGGGGCCCCACACCAGGTACGTTGTAGACTTGTAGTATAGGTTAGTATAGATACGTCCATGCGTGTATTTAACAGTAAAAAAAGGAAATGGAGCGGCCAGTGTACAGTGGCCCATGGAAAGGGAGCAGATCGCATCGCTATTTGCACGCACAGGGCCCAGGATCCATCGCATCGCTGCTTGGACGCACGCTCACGATCCCGACGCCTCGGCTCTCTCGTGTATAGCTCTGTTCTGTTTTTTCCGCCTCCCCGCCTGTGAATCTGTGATTCCTCTCTACAATTGATCGATCGCGGCCGATCTAGCCATCCAGCGTGAGCGCAGCATCTAGGCGATCCCATCCCCGATCCCCAGGACACCGCCGCCCCAGGGCCTCGGCCGTCGCCGCTCGCCGCCACCGCCAGGATCTGACCACGGTAAATATTTTGCGCTCTTGCCATGAATCGAAGAGCACTGTATATACATGAGCTTTATTTTGAAGCAAATACAAGGTATCACACAATATTTTGAGCATTATAGAGATGATCAATTTTCTACTAGTTTGGTCATCGCCAAAGGTATTGCGACTGAAATGGGTGTAGACGTATTGTTTCCAGTAAGACGCCGCATTAGTAGGAGTCTAGGAAGACTGGGTTTGATGAAAGTAATTGCCGGAAGAAATTCTAGAAGCTGAGAAAGCATTTAAGGTTAAATATTTTTACGTTTTTGGTTGATATGGCGATCACTTCTTTGAAGGATAGATTTAAAGTACTCATGGTGTTTAAAAACATGTTCAGTTTTTTTAAAAAAAATTAAGGTAATTTGTATAATTTATTTGATATTCTTACCGTTTTGGATACATTCATATTTCACTAAAAAAAATACACATATATTCATTATTATGATGATGATGTCTACATTAAGAGCCCCAAGTTTAGTTTCGCCCCGGGCCCCGGAAATCTCAGGACCGGCCCTGATTAGAACGCCGGAATTGAAAATTTTGGGTAGCAAAAACCCGGCGAACACGAACAAAACAAAGACACAAAATTGAGAACCAACATGTGGTTGGATAGATAGGAGGATATATAGTTGTAGCCCCTAGCCAACTAGGGATCAAACCACAGATTTGACACGTGTGTGTTATAAAGGAGGAATAATTTAAAGTGTAAGGCGATGTTCCCGTCAATAAAAATGTATCTGGGGTGATTTTGTTAATCTCTAGACCCATCCCGCCATCTCAGTCTTTCGAATGTGCTCTTAGGAGTAAGGTGTGCGTATATGCGTATAATAGGGTGAGTGTATGTGCGTGTATGTGAGTATATGCGTCTGTACTGTGTTAGTAAAAATGTTACGCGGAATCTGACTCTCCATAACTGAATTTGTACAACAAAATATTCATACCGAGAAATTTTAGCGTACTGGAAAATTACTTATTGAAACATAGTGAAGGTGAATCGGTAGAAAAAAAACCTACTCCAATCATCCCAAAATTTAACAACTTCTCTATGAAACATACAAATCCCTAAGTAAAAGAAACATACTACCAATACGAGGAAATAAGCGAACTACATGATTGGACATTAGATGAGAAAATTTACAAAAAGCACAACTACTTCTTACCATAATCGATCCTTATGCCACTGCCCTAACAGCCACCAAGATTATTTTTTAATTTTGCTAACAAAATATTTTTATCTATTCCATTAAAAGGTTAATGTCGTGGGTAAACGTTGTTTTGTATGCACAAGTGAGTTTTCATTAAGTAATATTTATGGTGACTATAGAATCATGTTAATCCTAATCATATAAAATAAATTTCTATCGAACCATATAAATGATTTTAGATATATTCATACATTGCCGTTTCAAATAAAAATGATTTTAGACATATTCAGACATTGCCCTCGAATATGCGAGGGCCACAGCGGCTAGGTGGGGGTGCGCCTCTCGTCGTGGGGGGCAGCGGCGTGGCGGCGAGCACTCGCTCGCGGCGGCGTGGAGGCAGCGCGGATCTGCGCGCTCGACCGGCGGCGGCGCTTCACGGCATTGGTGCGGGCTCGGCGGGGCAGCGACTTCTTCCCGGTGGTTGGCCGTCAAGTGCCATGGCCGGGCGCATGCGTCGGCCTTGGCGGCAGTGGCTCAACGGCGGCGGCAGTAAGGGACAGCACGGCGGCAGGGGTGGGTGGAGCTCGGGTTGTTGCCATGGCTAGGGTTTCTCGGCCCAGATCTGGGCCTGGTGGGCCCAATCTGGGTTTTACGGAGCCCGGCCGGTGCGTACTCTCTGAGCCTTTCTGCCGGAGTGACAACTGCAACCTTGACGCTGCAGCGTGGCGGCGGGAATGGTCGGGCCTGATCCGGGCCTGTGAGGGCTGATCTGGGCCTGACCAGGCCTGCTACTGCGTCCGGTCTGCGACCGTCTCAAACGGTGTAGGATGCGATCTCCTCCAACAGGTTGCGGATGTCGCTCTCGTGGGCCTGGATCTTTCGCCGGCCCCACTTGTCCGTCACGGTGGCCTTGCAACTTATTGGTCCCTCGGCTCGAGGTCGCGGATGTCGGGGCGGCGGCCCTAGAAGGTGGACTGCACGGGCGTCTCTGCGGCGAGCGACGTGGCGGTGGTGATGGTCTCTCTCCTTGGCTGTTTGGGTGGCGAGGAGCGGACTTTGGGGGTCCCTGGTGTTGCGGCGCTTTGGCTTTGGCAGTTCCCATGTCGTGTCGGAGGCCGAGCTTGGAGGCAGTGGACGGGTCCTTTATACCGGGCGTGGTGGGAAGTGTCCTTCGAGCGAAAGCTCAGCACTTCGGTGCCAATGGCGACCATGCCTGCGGGTATGGCTACCCTCTTGGGGGCGCTGTTGTGGGTAACTTCGACACTTCATGGCTCCGGGTGAAAACCCTTGATCGTCGGACTCGACGATGGCGACGTGTCACGTTGTTACCCTCTTGGGGGCGTCTTCGTGGAGCCCCGGTATCCCACGGACATGTTTTGGTGTTCTCCGGTGGCAAGTTTGGTGTTCCTTGTTCTTTCTTTCTTATCTTTGATATGCTTTGTAAGAGGTTCCCCTTATCACATTGTATCGGTTCGACCGTTGGGTCTTTATTTATAAAGCGGGGCTACGGCCTATTTCGTCAAAACTTACAAAGATTTATTGGAAGGAGACAACTGCTAGAGGGCAGAGCTTCAGACCTAGCCGTGCCGTAACCGACGACAAAGAAGTCAGGGTCCGAAGGAGGTTCGGCGGCTCCTCCATGCTGACAAAGAACTCCACAACCTAGACGGCGTAAAGCCGAGAGACCAGGACACACCACGAAACGGTGGATTCTACAAAGAGTAGGGCGCCAAGCCCAGAGGGGCGTCAAGGAATCACTGGAAGAAAAGGAGGTCAAGGGTGAGAGCACGGCTGGGAGCTTCTCGGCTGATCAGGATGATGGATCCCAAGCACAAATAGTAGGAATTATCATTGGCACCTTTCATGATTAACTTTAATTGTTCTAATACTTTTTTCCCGAACTGATTGTCTGGTCCCCACTGTACAATGGAAATAGATCTGCATATGTTAAATTCTAAGATCTAAAGGAGCACAAATTCAGCAGATGAAGGTCCTCAATGTCAAGACCATATCACTGGTATTTCCTATCTACATGTATGACAAGGCGGAAGTGGGAGCGAGCCATCTTCTCTCTTCTGATGTGTATAGATAACTGGTAGAATTAAAACCGATGATAGGGCCTCACGTGTCTATGTATATATGCAGCTAGGACCTCACATCTAAGTAGGATTAGGAGAAAAAACCTATTCTACCCGGACAAGAGCTGCACACCGGGTTTAATTCTAACAGATTGAAGGTCCTTGCCGCTCATTTCTACAGCTTGAGCCCACTCTAAAGGTGTCAGCTCACAGCCACATTGTGTTTCTAGTCTACACTGAGTCTCCTCTAATTTCATAAGATCATGCGAAAGTTATCGTCTCTTCAATTAGCTACAAGGATCTGTGCAAAATGTTTATGAAAATAGCTGCTCGGCCCACTGACTCTGATGAATTCTGCTAATTGCGCAAGAGCAATTAGCACAAGATATGGAAAATAGTTTGAAAGCTAGAACTGATCTTGATTTGGCTAACTCCTCTACTTCAGAAGGTATGTACTAAATTGCTAATTTGCCCAGAGTATTGTGAAACTAAGACTTACCTTTATCTTTAAAGTTGCAGGACTGAACATGAATGCTAGCAGAATTTCAAAACATAACGAGGGGCTCGTCAAACCAATAGGAATCAACGTCAAGGAGAAGGCAGTCCGAGGATCAAGAAGACCCATTGGTGGCTCCGAGAAAGCAAAAACAAAGAAGAAGAAAATGTACACAGATGCTATTACGACTACAACCTCAATGCACCTCAACAATATAGAACTGTCTCGCTTGTTCCACATAGGTGTATGAATTTTACTTGCATTCTATAATTTACAGTGGACTTTATGGCAAATAAAATGGTGCATATCAATTACAGTGCGACCCCTTCCTAAATGCTTCATGCAGCCACCACTAGGTAATATCATCTCGATGTCAACCATACAATATAATAATGGTATGAGCATTCTACAGTGTCATGTTTATCATTTTGAAACATCTGTAACATTGAACTTTGCATGCATGGATGACGTGACGATTTCTCTAATGCTACCGCTAGTTGGTGAAGATGAGGATGTGAGCCGCTACTTGATGGAGTCGATGCGCGCTCAACTGCTGCCTTCGAGATGATGGTGCCAACATGCTTCCTTCAGATGGTTGTCGTGTTTCATTCCGATCGAGCCATGTGTCCTTCCGGCGGTAGCCGTGCTTCCTCTATATGGTGGTCATGCTTCCTTCATATTGTGGTTGTGCATCTTTCAGACGCACCTTCCGGTTTTGACCATGGCTTCCTACCGATGGTGGCCGTGCTTCCTATCGCGTCGGAGATAGGCAACAGATGCAATGGTTGAGGGATCAAACGTGAGACAACAGAGGTGGTTGTCAAAGCAACAAAGGTGACCGGTAGATCCAGGTCGCTGGGGCACGACGACGTGGAAGCTCAAATAATATATCTATACTACTATTAAAAGAGCAAACTTGTTGGGATACATTAAATCTGTACCGTTCAATATCCGATCAAACAGCCCAGATCGTCCCAATGTTTGACAACTCAACAATGTCCAGTTTGGACCGTTTTGCCCTCCCACCAAATCACATAATACAACCAAATTGCCACCGTACTTTTTCGTTTCTTTTGTTCTCCTCTCCCAGACGGAACGTCCCTCGTCCGGACCCTTCTATTTCAGGGCGGAGGTGTCCACTCCCTTAAACTTCGCACCATCGACCGGGCACTCTGCCGCCTCGCGTGGGCTGGCGAAAGAGAAGCATCGAGATCAATTCTGGATGGTTCCGTGCCGTGGACGGCGGCCTGGTGTCGCTCTGCTCTGCTCGCGGTTCAGGCGTTGCCGAGTTGCCTTGGTTCGGCGAGGCGACTAGGCGTCCGGTGAGGAAACGAGCTCTCACCTCTGCCTCGCTGGCTGCAAGTTGCAGTGCCGGCCCCTGCGCTGCCTCCTATGCAGCTCCTCCAAATTTAGTGTTCCAAGTTTCCAATGACAACTAGCGGGGGGCTGCAAGTTGCAGTGCCGGCCCCTGCGCTGCCTCCTATGCAGCTCCTCCAAATTTAGTGTTCCAAGTGCTGCACGCTCGCGCTGGACCTGCCCGCCCGCCGGTCGGCACCGCGCTGCATGCAGTTCCTGCCCAACGCCGCTTCCGCCTGCACTGATCCGCCGTCCGCCGTCAGCGATCACATTCCCTGCAGCCGGCTACCCGCTGCCTGAAGGCTGAAGCTATTTAAGGTTGTAGCAGTTCCTCTCGAAATTTGCTTGCAGTTGCGGTTGGAATAATTTGGAGAAGACACTGATTACATGAGTAAATAGTTACCCAAAGGAAAGAAGTGATTAGTAGAACACCTGGTCTTGATTAATAGAACACCTGGTCTCGAGTATTAGCAAAAACAGTATACTCCCGATTGTTTGATTGGTAATGATAGATACTCTGGCAGAATACTCCAATCCGATTCTTATTTACTTTCAAATGTCGATATTTGCATTGTTACTGTGACCTTTGGACATGATCGTGCAAATAATTAATGTCTCCATTTGACAAGACCCACACTCTAAACTATTGACTGTGTTCTTTATATCTGTGGGTTTGAGACCTCCAAAATTTTATGACAACCCATTTCACAAAATTTGCAAAAAGAAGTGGTGCGTTCATCTAATCAGTTTTGAACAGTTGTGCATAAAATATACAAATGAAAATATGCAGCAACATTTTGAGCCTTGTCGGCAAACTTCAATAACATTAATTCGTTACTATCTCCCCTGTGATAAGTGTGGACAAATATGAGAATTTATCGAGCACAATGGTGTTTGACGATCTGGAAAAAAATGAGGAAAACGAATATAGATGAAGAAGAATTAATTGGCTAGCTGCTCAAACTTAACCAAAACAACTTTTTAGAATTTTTTGTTTCAGCATATTGTACAAATATTTTTTTAAAAATTGCTTAAGAAATCTGATGATAAAAGAACTTGCTATATGACATCTATCTCAAAAATATTATAAAGATGTATTAGACGTGCATGGCACGTGCTCTTCTACTAGTACCCCTGAAAATGATGACATATACACATATAAGAAGCATAGCTAAGAAACAAATCGGTCTGCACATACGGGGTACCTAAGAAGCATGGATGACGTGACGATTTCTCTAATGCTACCGCTAGTTGGTGAAGATGAGGATGTGAGCCGCTACTTGATGGAGTCGATGCGCTCTCAACTGCTGCCTTCGAGATGACGGCGGCGGGGCAGGAGGGTGACGACGCGCAGATCGCTGTGGCTCTCGTCAGATTGTTGCGGGAGACCTTGGCAACGACGCCTTGATCATCTCTCGTCGGATGATGGAGTCCATGCGGCTTCTGCCGCTGTCTCCGAGATGATGATGATGATGATGATGAGGAGAAGAGCAGCGTCGGATCATCTCTCGTCGGAGATGGAGTCCACGCGCAGCTCGCCGAGGCTCTTCTCCGATTGGTGCCGGAACATGGTGAGGAGAGCAGCGTTCACGGTGTTGGGGGAGAGATTAACGGGGAGCTATAATTCCGAGTCGTGCGGGCCCTTTTTTTAACGTGAGAATGATTCTGGTGCGTGAGATGAAGGTCAGATTGACGGCAAGAAATCGGTCCAATGATTTGATTCCCATCGGACTAGGATGTATAGTATTTATTAATTCATGAATTTTATTGCAGGGTCGAAACAAAACGATAACCATACAAACTAATAATCAAGGTCGGCGTCATCAATGTTCAGGATGACATCGCGTTCGATGTCCGGCCACGCCTCTGCGCAGCACTCATAGAACACGTCGTCCTGCGACTTCCGTGTCTCGCCGAAAAAGCGATTTTGGTGACCGCCGTTCCTCGCCATTCTTTTAAATTTTATTTTGAGGTTATACCTCTGCTGGCAGATAGTTTTGGCGTCGAGATCTTTACCACGGAAGCTATCCGTCTTCAGCAGTTCTTGGAGGAGCACGGCGGCGGCGACGCTCTTGCCGGCCAAGTTCTCCTTAAGGAGTCGACCGTCAGTCCTTACCAGCGTGAGGTCTTCCTCCTCCGTCCACTTGCGGTAACTTGTCGACCGCTTGCGCTTGCTGGAAACGCCACGGGCCGGGCCGGGCTTCGGGCCATTGGCAGCGTCGCTGCCGTTGCTGCTGGTGTTGCCATTGGCAGCGTCGCTGCCGTTGTCGCCGCCGTTGTCTTCGTCCTCTGCGTCATCATCAGAGGATATTAGGATGACCTGGTCGTCATCGTCGTCGGCCAAGTTAACGACGATAACTCTCTCGCTACGCTTGGGTTTGGACGAGCTTAGAAGAGGAAGGGTTGGCGCCATGGTGATCGGCTGTGTAGAAAATGTAGGATGAGTACTATACATTTATACCGGCGGGTGTGCGTGTTAAAATTTTTTGGCGGGCAGAGTCAAAGTATTGGCGCCAGGTTTGCTCTTAATAGTTACATGGGAAGGTGAATTAATAGTCGATCCATGATTGATACCATGCGGCCTGTGGTAACGCGGGACTATTTTTGCGGGGGCAATACCGATCCGATCGGATACGATTCCATCTCAGTTCCGTAATGCTTGCTTAGACAAATCCCCAGATCGGAAAGCGACCGGGAGCAATCTTTTTTTTCTTCTTGAACATTCCCGCCATTTATAATTTACCAGGAGAGTGAAAAGGCTCCAGGATTACAACGAGAGTTACAAACAGGGGAGCAAAAGATAAGGAAATTATTACTACAACACAGCTCCTGGATAACACACTAGCGCACCGCAAACCAACCACAGGTTGGATGGTTAGCAGGGTGGCGCTCAGCACACCGGATTTCAAACCACAGGGTTGACATTTGTGTGTTATATTTAGGCGAAATATACAACGACACGCCCGTGGTGATTTCGTTAATCTCAAGACTCGATCCGCAGGCTCAGTATTTCGGACGTGCTCATAGGGATATGTCGTGCGTGTGTTTTGCAAAAAAAAAAAAAACACACTAGCGCACCAAACTACACGTGCTGCACAACACACCTCGGACCGCCACGACGACACCAGCCGGGGAGCCAAAACAAAAGAACTGAAAGCATGCTCCTCCCCCAGGCCTGTTTCCCCAAACTGGGAAGGGGTTTAGATCTGTAACTCTAGGGATTGATGGATTAGAACGCCGGAATTGAAAATTTTGGGTAGCAAAAACCCGGCGAACACGAACAAAACAAAGACACAAAATTGAGAACCAACATGTGGTTGGATAGATAGGAGGATATATAGTTGTAGCCCCTAGCCAACTAGGGATCAAACCACAGATTTGACACGTGTGTGTTATAAAGGAGGAATAATTTAAAGTGTAAGGCGATGTTCCCGTCAATAAAAATGTATCTGGGTGATTTTGTTAATCTCTAGACCCATCCCGCCATCTCAGTCTTTCGAATGTGCTCTTAGGAGTAAGGTGTGCATATATGCGTATAATAGGGTGAGTGTATGTGCGTGTATGTGAGTATATGCGTCTGTACTGTGTTAGTAAAAATGTTACGCGGAATCTGACTCTCCATAACTGAATTTGTACAACAAAATATTCATACCGAGAAATTTTAGCGTACTGGAAAATTACTTATTGAAACATAGTGAAGGTGAATCGGTAGAAAAAAAACCTACTCCAATCATCCCAAAATTTAACAACTTCTCTATGAAACATACAAATCCCTAAGTAAAAGAAACATACTACCAATACGAGGAAATAAGCGAACTACATGATTGGACATTAGATGAGAAAATTTACAAAAAGCACAACTACTTCTTACCATAATCGATCCTTATGCCACTGCCCTAACGGCCACCAAGATTATTTTTTAATTTTGCTAACAAAATATTTTTATCTATTCCATTAAAAGGTTAATGTCGTGGGTAAACGTTGTTTTGTATGCACAAGTGAGTTTTCATTAAGTAATATTTATGGTGACTATAGAATCATGTTAATCCTAATCATATAAAATAAATTTCTATCGAACCATATAAATGATTTTAGATATATTCATACATTGCCGTTTCAAATAAAAATGATTTTAGACATATTCAGACATTGCCCTCGAATATGCGAGGGCCACAGCGGCTAGGTGGGGGTGCGCCTCTCGTCGTGGGGGGCAGCGGCGTGGCGGCGAGCACTCGCTCGCGGCGGCGTGGAGGCAGCGCAGATCTGCGCGCTCGACCGGCGGCGGCGCTTCACGGCATTGGTGCGGGCTCGGCGGGGCAGCGACTTCTTCCCGGTGGTCGGCCATCAAGTGCCATGGCCGGGCGCTCGCGTCGGCCTTGGCGGCGGTGGCTCAACGGCGGCGGCAGTAAGAGACAGCACGGCGGCAGGGGTGGGTGGAGCTCGGGTTGTTGCCATGGCTAGGGTTTCTCGGCCCAGATCTGGGCCTGGTGGGCCCAATCTGGGTTTTACGGAGCCCGGCCGGTGCTTACGCTCTGAGCCTTTCTGCCGGAGTGACAACTGCAACCTTGACGCTGCAGCGTGGCGGCGGGAATGGTCGGGCCTGATCCAGGCCTGTGAGGGCTGATCTGGGCCTGACCAGGCCTGCTACTGCGTCCGGTCTGCGACCGTCTCAAACGGTGTAGGATGCGATCTCCTCCAACAGGTTGCGGATGTCGCTCTCGTGGGCCTGGATCTTTCGCCGGCCCCACTTGTCCGTCACGGTGGCCTTGCAACTTATTGGTCCCTCGGCTCGAGGTCGCGGATGTCGGGGCGGCGACCCTAGAAGGTGGACTGCACGGGCGTCTCTGCGGCGAGCGACGTGGCGGTGGTGATGGTCTCTCTCCTTGGCTGTTTGGGTGGCGAGGAGCGGACTTTGGGGGTCCCTGGTGTTGCGGCGCTTTGGCTTTGGCAACTCCCATGTCGTGTCGGAGGCCGAGCTTGGAGGCAGTGGACGGGTCCTTTATACCGGGCGTGGTGGGAAGTTTCCTTCGAGCGAAAGCTCAGCACTTCGGTGCCAATGGCGACCATGCCTGCGGGTATGGCTACCCTCTTGGGGGCGCTGTTGTGGGTAACTTCGACACTTCATGGCTCCGGGTGAAAACCCTTGATCGTCGGACTCGACGATGGCGACGTGTCACGTTGTTACCCTCTTGGGGGCGTCTTCGTGGAGCCCCGGTATCCCACGGACATGTTTTGGTGTTCTCCGGTGGCAAGTTTGGTGTTCCTTGTTCTTTCTTTCTTATCTTTGATATGCTTTGTAAGAGGTTCCCCTTATCACATTGTATCGGTTCGACCGTTGGGTCTTTATTTATAAAGCGGGGTTACGGCCTATTTCGTCAAATCTTACAAAGATTTATTGGAAGGAGACAACTGCTAGAGGGCAGAGCTTCAGACCTAGCCGTGCCGTAACCGACGACAAAGAACTCAGGGTCCGAAGGAGGTTCGGCGGCTCCTCCATGCTGACAAAGAACTCCACAACCTAGACGGCATAAAGCCGAGAGACCAGGACACACCACGAAACGGTGGATTCTACAAAGAGGAGTAGGGCGCCAAGCCCAGAGGGGCGTCAAGGAATCGCTGGAAGAAAAGGAGGTCAAGGGTGAGAGCACGACTGGGAGCTTCTCGGCTGATCAGGATGATGGATCCCAAGCACAAATAGTAGGAATTATCATTGGCACCTTTCATGATTAACTTTAATTGTTCTAATACTTTTTTTCCCGAACTGATTGTCTGGTCCCCACTGTACAATGGAAATAGATCTGCATATGTTAAATTCTAAGATCTAAAGGAGCACAAATTCAGCAGATGAAGGTCCTCAATGTCAAGACCATATCACTGGTATTTCCTATCTACATGTATGACAAGGCGGAAGTGGGAGCGAGCCATCTTCTCTCTTCTGATGTGTATAGATAACTGGTAGAATTAAAACCGATGATAGGGCCTCACGTGTCTATGTATATATGCAGCTAGGACCTCACATCTAAGTAGGATTAGGAGAAAAAACCTATTCTACCCGGACAAGAGCTGCACACCGGGTTTAATTCTAACAAATTGAAGGTCCTTGCCGCTCATTTCTACAGCTTGAGCCCACTCTAAAGGTGTCAGCTCACAGCCACATTGTGTTTCTAGTCTACACTGAGTCTCCTCTAATTTCATAAGATCATGCGAAAGTTATCGTCTCTTCAATTAGCTACAAGGATCTGTGCAAAATGTTTATGAAAATAGCTGCTCGGCCCACTGACTCTGATGAATTCTGCTAATTGCGCAAGAGCAATTAGCACAAGATATGGAAAACAGTTTGAAAGCTAGAACTGATCTTGATTTGGCTAACTCCTCTACTTCAGAAGGTATGTACTAAATTGCTAATTTGCCCAGAGTATTGTGAAACTAAGACTTACCTTTATCTTTAAAGTTGCAGGACTGAACATGAATGCTAGCAGAATTTCAAAACATAACGAGGGGCTCGTCAAACCAATAGGAATCAACGTCAAGGAGAAGGCAGTCCGAGGATCAAGAAGACCCATTGGTGGCTCCGAGAAAGCAAAAACAAAGAAGAAGAAAATGTACACAGATGCTATTACGACTACAACCTCAATGCACCTCAACAATATAGAACTGTCTCGCTTGTTCCACATAGGTGTATGAATTTTACTTGCATTCTATAATTTACAGTGGACTTTATGGCAAATAAAATGGTGCATATCAATTACAGTGCGACCCCTTCCTAAATGCTTCATGCAGCCACCACTAGGTAATATCATCTCGATGTCAACCATACAATATAATAATGGTATGAGCATTCTACAGTGTCATGTTTATCATTTTGAAACATCTGTAACATTGAACTTTGCATGCATGGATGACGTGACGATTTCTCTAATGCTACCGCTAGTTGGTGAAGATGAGGATGTGAGCCGCTACCTGATGGAGTCGATGCGCGCTCAACTGCTGCCTTCGAGATGATGGCGGCGGGGCAGGAGGGTGACGACGCGCAGATCGCTATGGCTCTCGTCAGATTGTTGCGGGAGACCTTGGCAACGACGCCTTGATCATCTCTCGTCGGATGATAGAGTCCATGCGGCTTCTGCCGCTGTCTCCGAGATGATGATGATGAGGAGAGCAGCGTCGGATCATCTCTCGTCGGAGATGGAGTCCACGCGCAGCTCGCCGAGGCTCTTCTCAGATTGGTGCCTGAAAGCAGTGGCCGCATGGTGAGGAGAGCAGCGTTCACGGTGTTGGGGGAGAGATTAACGGGGAGCAATAATTCCGGGTCGTGCGGGCCCCTTTTTTTAACGTGAGAATGATTCTGGTGCGTGAGATGAAGGTCAGATTGACGGCAAGAAATCGGTCCGATGATTTGATTCCCATCGGACTAGGATGTATAGTATTTATTAATTCATGAATTTTATTGCTGGGTCGAAACAAAACGATAACCATACAAACTAATAATCAAGGTCGGCGTCATCAATGTTCAGGATGACATCACGTTCTATGTCCGGCCACGCCTCTGCGCAGCACTCATAGAACACGTCGTCCTGCGACTTCCGTGTCTCGCCGAAAAAGCGATTTTGGTGGCCGCCGTTCTTCGCCATTCTTTTAAATTTTATTTTGAGGTTATACCTCTGCTGGCAGATAGTTTTGGAGTCGATATCTTTACCACGGAAGCTATCCGTCTTCAGCAGTTCTTGGAGGAGCACGGCGGCGGCGACGCTCTTGCCGGCCAAGTTCTCCTTAAGGAGTCGACCGTCAGTCCTTACCAGCGTGAGGTCTTCCTCGTCCGTCCACTTGCGGTAACTTGTCGACCGCTTGCGCTTGCTCGAAACGCCACGGGCCGGGCCGGGCTTCGGGCCATTGGCAGCGTCGCTGCCGTTGTTGCTGGTGTTGCCATTGGCAGCGTCGCTGCCGTTGTCGCCGCCGTTGTCTTCGTCCTCTGCGTCATCATCAGAGGAGATTAGGATGACCTGGTTGTCATCGTCGTCGGCCAAGTTAACGATAACTCTCTCGCTACGCTTGGGTTTGGACGAGCTTAGAAGAGGGAGGGTTGGCGCCATGGTGATCGGCTGGGTAGAAAATGTAGGATGAACATTTATACCGGCGGGTGTGCGTGTTAAAAAAATTTGGCGGGCAGAGTCAAAGTATTGGCGCCAGGTTTGCTCTTAATAGTTATAGTCCATGGGAAGGTGAATTAATAGCCGATCCATGATTGATACCATGCGGCCTGTGGTAACGCGGGACTATTTTTGCGGGGGCAATACCGATCCGATCGGATACGATTCCATCTCAGTTCCGTAATGCTTGCTTAGACAAATCCCCAGATCGGAAAGCGACCGGGAGCAATCTTTTTTTTTCTTTTTGAACATTCCCGCCATTAATAATTTACCAGGAGAGTGAAAAGGCTCCAGGATTACAACGAGATCGAGTTACAAACTGGGGAGCAAAAGATAAGGATGGGAATGGGCCGACCCGGCCCTGGCCTTGGACCTGGCCCTGTGGCCTCGAGGCCAATTTTAGGGGCCACAGGTCGGCCCATTCGAAGGAAAGTGATTGGCCTCGCTGCCCCGTTGGGCATCTCGGATCGGGCCGAAATCACAATTATTTTCCAGCGCGAGTCAGCAGACGAGGGGAGATAGGGGAACTGACGTGCCTTCGTCCAAGCCGCCGAGCTGCAAATCCACGGGCGACCACCAGAAGGCCCTCGACCTCGCCCTCGATGCGCCATGGACCCTGCCCGTCGCGCGCGCCCTCAGCCTCGCCGGTGCCGTGGCCTCCCGCCTCGGCCGACTCACCGACAACTTCGACGCCGAGGTGGCCACCATCGCCGCTGCCCTGCACGAGAGTCCCACGCACCAAGACGACCATGGGACGCCAGTGGGACGCGGTGGCCGACCAGCGCCGCGCCATGGTACCTTGACCAAAGCTGCAGGGATTTGGGCGATGCCTACAGGGACGTCGTCGTGGCCTACGTGGTGGCGGGCGGCGGATGGAGCAGCGGTGAGCCGCCCGGGGGATGAGGGATCTATTTCTAGGCGGCGCATCAGCAGGGTGGCTCGTGGCGAGCCTGGGATAGGCGGAGGAGCGCTGCCGACGGAGCAAAGAATAGGGGCAGCGAGCCTGGGATAGCCGGAGGAGCGCCGCTGCAGCAAAGAACAGGGGCGGCGACCATTAGAATAGAGGCGAATAGATCGATCGGGAGATATGGAAACCTCCGAGCTGGCGAGGTGGGTCGACCTGCGAGACCCTTTGGGTCACGGAGAGCCGGCCTCGCTGGCCCATTTAGAGTTTGGGGCCGACCCAGCTGCCCCAATGGCCTTGAATTTTTGGGCCAGGCCATTGACCCGCTGGGTCGACCCGGCCCATTCCCATCCTGAGCAAAAGATATGGAAATTATTACTACAACACAGCTCCTGGATAACACACTAGCGCACCGCAAACCAACCACAGGTTGGATGGTTAGCAGGGTGGCCCTCAGCCCACCAGATTTCAAACCACAGGTTTGACATTTGTGTGTTGTATTTAGGCGGAATATACAACGAGACGCCCATGGTGATTTCGTTAATCTCAAGACTCGATCCGCCGGCTCAGTATTTCGGACGTGCTCATAGGAATATGGCGTGCGTGTGTTTTGCGAAAAAAAAACACACTAGCGCACCAAACTACACGTGTTGCACAACACACCTCGGACCACCACGACGACACCAGCCGGGGAGCCAAAACAAACGAACTGAAAGTATGCTCCTCCCCCAGGCCAGTTTCCCAACTGGGAAGGGGTTAGATTTGTATCTCTAGAGATTGATGGATTAGAACGCCGGAATTGAAATTTTTGGGTAGCTAAAAACCGGCGAACACGAACAAAACAAAGACACAAAATTGAGAACCAACATGTGGTTGGATAGATAGGATGATATATAGTTGTAGCCCTAGCCAACTAGGGATCAAACCGCAGATTTGACACGTGTGTGTTAAAGGAGGAATAATTTAAAGTGTAAGGCGACGTTCCCGTCAATAAAAATGTATCTGGGGTGATTTTGTTAATCTGTAGACCCATCCCGCCATCTCAATCTTTCGAATGTGCTCTTAGGAGTAAGGTGATGTAGGTTGGTCCCGATTTTCACGGATTTGTGCGGAGGGAACGATGAACACGAAGAACACGGGATGAACTCAAGAACACAAAGAGGGAAAATCAACAACACAAGGGTAAAAAGCAAGTAGCAACTCGGCAAGACTCAATTGGTAACAAATCCCCGAGGGTAGCCCCCAATTCTCCTCTCCCAAGCACACCTTACTCTTAGAATTGTTTGTCCAATTGGTCAATCCAACCAATCCAATCTAGCCACTCAAAGAGGAAAGATTAGCAAGTAATCGCAACTACAAGCGGAAGCCTTGGTATCCACGCAGGGATCTTCTCCTCAAGAGGAGACCTTGGTTCATCTCCACAAGGGGAGGCATTGATTCATCTACATAGGAGGAAAGAGACACTTTGAGAAGAAGGAGGAAGGCTCTACTTTAGTTCTCAAATCATAGTCTAACCCTAGATCAAGATGGGGAGCGTCTATTTATAGTCTAGAGGCAAAAGAGGAAAGTTAGGTGGGGTAGGTGGGAGTTACAAGGCTCAACAGCCCGACTGGATCCCGCAGCAGCGGTAGTACCGCCCGTCCTAGCGGTAGTACCACTGGGCGGCCAGAGTATCGTTGACTTCGCGGGGGCGGTAGTACCGCTCGTCAGAGCGGTATTACCGCTTTGGCGGGCGGTAGTACCGCCCATACTGCCGCACATGGACGCAGAGGCGGGTTTTCGGCGGCACTGGGGGCGGTAGTACCGCCCTGTCTCTTATTTCTCTTCTTCTTCTTGGCTATCTACTTGGGTCTTCTCTTGATCATCTTCTTGGGTCTTCTCTTGGTCATCTTCTCCAACATCTTGGACCTTCTCTTGCTCCTCTTCTCCACTCCATTGTGGGCCGTCATCATGGTGGTTCCTGAGTATGCACAAAGTATCCGAATGAAGTTGCAACCCATTCAAAGGAGTATCGAGATCACACATAGATGGAGTGAATTCACCTTATCATGTAGAGTTTGACTCTTGCTCTTGTCATTGGTCCACTTGTTGTAGGAGCCGTAGGTTGGGCTACATCATCTCCCCCCCCCCCCCTTGGAAAAGAGTCGTCCTCGACTCTTGGTCATCCTCATCGCTTGATGTTCCAAGGTACGGCGATAGGTCGGCGACGTTGAAGGTGTCATGGACCAAGTGTTTGGATTGGGAGATGTCGATCTTGTAGGCATTGTCGTTGATGCGCTTGATAACCTTGAAAGGTCCGTCTCCACGAGGTGAAGCTTGGACTTCCTTGCATCCGGAAAGCGATCTTTGCGAAGGTGTAGCCAAACAAGGTCTCCTTCTTCAAATATCATGGCGCGCTTGTGTTTGTTCATCTTCGTAGCATGGTCTTTGTTGTGCTTCTCGAAGTAGTTCTTGTTTCCTCATGGAGCTTCTTCATGTAAGCGGCTCGCTTGTCGAAGTCCATGTTAACTTGCTCACGGAGTGGAAGTGGTAGCATGTCGAGCGCGGTGTAGGGGTTGGAGCCATAGACGATCTCGAAGGGTGTTCTCTTTGTTGCGCGGTGTAGTGCTCGATTGTAGGCGAACTCGGCGTGTGGGATGCACTCTTCCCAATTCTTCAAGTTAGGCTTGATCAACACACGAAGGAGTGTAGATAGGCTTCGGTTCACCACTTCGGTTTGGCCATCGGTTTGAGGGTGGTATGCGGTGGAGAATAGTTGCTTGATTCCCATCTTGGCCATCAAAGTCTTCCAAAAATAGCTCACGAACTTGATGTCACGATCCGACACAATGGTCTTGGGCACTCCATGAAGACGGACGATTTCCCTGAAAAAAAAGTAGCAATGTGTGAAGCATCGTCGCTCTTGTTGCAAGGTATAAAGTGTGCCATTTTAGAGAAGCGATCAATGACGACAAAGATGGAATCCTTGTTTGTTTTAGTGCGTGGGAGTCCTAAGACAAAATCCATAGCTATATCGGACCATTGGCGATGTGGAATAGGCAAAGGTGTATATAAGCCATGAGAGTTTAGAGTAGACTTAGCTTTGAGACATGTAGAACATCGTCGAACTAGGCGTTCCACGTCACGCTTCATTCTGGCCAATAGTAGTTGGTGGCGAGCATGGCGTAGGTCTTGTCGCGGCCAAAGTGACCCATGAGTGATCCTCCATGAGATTCCTTCAAAAGGACCAAACGAAGCGAAGACTCGGGTATACATAGTTTGTTAGCCTTAAACAAGAAACCTTGGTGCAAATAGAAATCACCAATTCCTTTGTGCTCCGAACATTGAGCGAAAATGTCTCCAAGAAAGCATCGGTAGCATACAACTCTTTATCTCATCCAAACCCAAGACACTAATGTCAAGACGTGTAAGTAGGTTGGCCTTGCGGGATAGAGCATCCGCGACCACATTGTCTTTACCTTTCTTGTATTTGATTACAAAGTGAAAGACTCAATGAACTCAACCCACTTAGCATGTCTTTTGTTCAAATTTGTTTGACTTTTCAAATATTTCAAGGATTCATGGTCGGAATGAATGACAAATTCCTTAGGACGAAGGTAATGTTGCCACACATCCAAAACACGAACCAAAGCAAATAACTCTTTGTCATAAATGGGGTAATTCAAGCGAGCTCCATCTAGTTTCTCACTATGGTATGCGATGGGTCTACCATTTTGCATAAGCACTCCACCAATGCCCAATCCACTTGCATCGCATTCAATCTCAAATGTCTTAGAGAAATCCGGAAGGGCAAGGAGTGGTGCTTCGGTTAATAACCGTTTGAGCTCATTGAAAGCAAAATCATGTGCATTGCCCCAAATGAAAGGTACATTTTCTTTGTAAGTTCATGGAGGGGGCAAGCAATTGTGGAAAAATCCTTGATGAAACGGCGGTAAAATCCGGCAAAACCAAGAAAACGTCTCAACTCCTCAAGTGACATCGGAAAAGGCCAAGTCCGAATTGCTTGTATCTTTGCTTCATCGACTTCGACTCCATCCGAAGAAACAACAAAACCCAAGAAAACAAGTTTGTTGGTGGCAAAAGTGCACTTAGAAAGATTTGCATAAAGCTTTTCATTGCGAAGAACCAACAAAACTTGAGCAACATGAGAAGTGTGCTCTTCCAAAGATTTGCTATAGATAAGGATGTCGTCAAAGTATACCACAACAAATTTCCCAATGAAAGGACGCAAAACATGATTCATGAGACGCATAAAAGTAGAAGGTGCATTGGAAAGACCAAATGGCATGACAAGCCATTCATAAAGACCAAGCTTTGTTTTAAATGCGGTCTTCCATTCATCACCTTCACACATCTTATTTGATGGTATCCACTTTTAAGATCAATTTTGGAGAATATAGCGGAACCACAAAGCTCATCAAGCATATCATCAAGTCGAGGGATAGGATGGCGATACCGAACGGTTATGGCGTTGATGGGGCGACAATCCATGCAAAGGCGAAGAGTGTTGTCGTGCTTGGGTACCAAGATGACGGGCACGGCACACGGACTCAAGCTCTCGCGGATATGTCCCATGGCAAGAAGTTCTTGTATTTGCCGCTCGATCTCCTTTGTCTCTCGGGGTTGGTGCGGTAAGGAGCGCGGTTTGGTAGCGGTGCGCCGGGAACAAGGTCGATGCGGTGCTCGATTCCGCGTAGAGGAGGTAGTCCCGGTGGCACTTCTTGAGGGAAACATCTTCAAAGTCCTTCAAAAGAGACAACAAAGAAGGAGGAAGGTTTGTGAAAGTGTTAGTCATAGAAACTTCACCCTTGCATATGAGCACATAGTGGAGGGTGGATGGGTTCTCTCTCAACTCCCTCATCTCTCTCTTTGTGGCAAATAGTGTAAGTTTTGTGGGAACTCTCTTTGAAGTGTCACTCTCATTTGGCTTGTGGCTCTCACTCACTTTATGGTGGGTCTCTCGCTCACCACTCATCTCACTAGACGAACGATCTTGTTGTGCCCTTGCAATAGTCTTGGCGTTGTCGGCGATGACTTGACTTGGTGTCATGGGACGAAGGACGAAGGTCTTGTCGTTGTTCTTGAAGCTATAGTAATTTGTCCTTCCATCATGCATAGCACCCTTATCAAATTGCCAAGGACGCCAAGAAGTAAGTGACAAACGTCATAGGCACAACATCACAATCAACCGTATCTTCATAGGCTCCAATCTTGAAGGACACTTGCACCATGTGTTGAATCTTGACGGCTCCGGTATCACTCAACCATTGCACATGGTAAGGATGTGGGTGCTTCTTGAACTTCAAGTTGAGCTTATCACAAAGTTCTTTGCTCGCTAGTTGTGGCAACTTCCACCATCTATGATGACCTTGATGGACTTTCCATTGATTCCCGCTCTTGTTTGAAACAAGTTGCATCTTTGGTCTTCTTCCACTTGAACATTGGTGGTTAAGCTCTTGCCACAACCAAGGAAGGGTTGTTGTCGCCATCACAATATATCTCATTTCTTCTTCTTGAGCACTTTGCATTGTGGCGACCTTGTTCAAAGCATTGTACTCATCTTCACTATAGATTCATACTCTCCCATGTCATTGATGATCATGACCTTCTTGTTGGTGCACTCAAAAGATTTGTGCCCTTGTCCGCCGCACTTGTAACATTGCAAGAGTCTTGTGCCGGACGAAGATCCTTGAGGCGCCTTGGTAGAGGGAGGTACTTTCTTGAAAGGTTGAGGCGCTTGAGATGTCGATGTAGAGACTCTTGGAGGACCTCGATGTTCGCTTGAGGAAGAGCTTGTGAAGGTGTAGGAGTTGACGAAGAAGGCTTGTTGGCGAAGAATGCCTTTGTCTTGATGTATTTGAGCTCTTCAAGCACGTGGCGCTCGGCCTTGGAAGCTTGATGTACTAGCTCAACCAAAGAGGTATATGGTTGGAACTCCACGATCTTCTTGATTGGATAGTTGAGGCCATTCATGAAACGAGCCATGGATTGCTCTTCGTACTCGTTGACATTGGCTCTCATCATGGAGATTTCCATCTCTTTGTAGTACTCGTCAACCGACTTCAACCCTTGCTTCAACTCTTGCAACTTCTTGTACAAGTCTCTAGTGTAATGGCTTGGCACGAAGCGCTTGTACATTTTTCTTTCATTTCAACCCAAGTGTCGATTGGTTGTTGGTGGTTAGCGACGCGAGCATCTTGTAGTTGTTCCCACCACAAGAGGGCATACTCTTCAAACTCCATCGAGGCTAAGGCAACCTTCTTTTGTCGGAGAAGCTTTGTACACGGAAGATCTTGTCAACCTTGAGTACCCATGAGAAGTAAGCTTCCGGATCACTTGTGCCGTAGAACTTGGGTATGTCAAAGCGGACGTTGGTCAAGTCGTCATAGTTGTCACGAGGAGCACCACGTGGGAATGTACGTCCACGTCTCCTTCGATTTAGTCCATCGCCATTGTGTTGGCTTGACTCGCTATCACTTGACTCGGAGCGTTGGTGTTGGTGACGATTGACGAGGTGTACCCTCATCAAATCCCATGGTTAAGGACCTAGGTTGAGATTATGGGGAGAGAACGTGGTAGTACTGGTAGTTTCGTCGGGTGACAAGCAGAGGCAAAGATTTACCCAGGTTCAGGCCCCTCGGGTGGAGGTAAAGACCCTACTTCCTGCTTGTCTGGTATTGATTGTGGATTATGCGATTACAGGGAGACTCCGGCGAGTTGATGATCTCGCAAGAGCTTTGGTGGTTCGTGTATGGCTTGGTCCCAGATCGGTACCCCTCCCAGCCTTTAAATAGGCTGGGTCTCGGGAGTTTGTAACCGACCTAGTTTACACATAAGGAAAGCCTAAACCGACTATGCCTATGTCTAGTCTTGGAGGGTACTCCATCTTCTTGGGCCTCTTGTCTTGGGCTTCGAGTAGGCTCTTCGATATTGGGCCTTAGTCGTCACGTGCACCAGGTACCCTCATGTAGGGTACCCGATATGTATACCCATGTCAGTAGCCCCCGAGTACTTGGCTGACTCGAAGAATCGGGCATGGACTCTTTCGTAAGTGCACGTCATATGCTTTGTATTCTGTATATATAATTTGGAATTCCTGTATGAATAGCACACGTTTGGCTATGTCGAGTATCTCATCGACTGTGTTTTATGATGATCAAGGGATAATAGCTTAGCAGGCCCAGTACACTCGACGGATCGGGACTGGTTAACTACACATTCGGGTAAAACCTTACTAGCTTTCAATCAAACTCGAGTCCCCGGACTCGAATCTGGAACAAACTGGTCAGATTCGACTAGGCCGCTGAGGTCTTACTGAGTCGATCTGCAGTATAACTTTGAATTTTACCCAACGCGTCCGTCGGGATTTTTCATCATGTCTGCTGACACGGAAAGTGTAAGGATTAACGTTGCTGGAACGGTCCTTAGCCCAGCTCGAAAGTTCGGCGGGTCTTACCTTTGCACTATGCATGCAGCATCCGAGGTATTTGCGACTGACGCAACTCGGGAATGTTTCGAGTATGATTTCTGAACTTTGTTGGACGAGTCATGCCCTTTGTCGACTGATATTTGCTTTATGCTATCGGGTGCGCGACAGCGCTCCCGATGGGAGTAGCCCCCGAGATTGTGCTTTATTGCTTTGCAATGGAGGATAATCTCAAAAACTCTTCTTACTCTGCATATGTTAATCGAAGAAATTTGTGCCATAATTCTATCGGGTGCACGACAGTGCTCCCGATGGGAGTAGCCCCCGAGATTATGCTGTATTACTTGTAAATGGAGGATAATCTCAATCATTATCCTAAGCATCTTCAGTCGAAGAATTTTTTGAACATGCTCCCGATGGGAGTAATATGACTTAGTCGAAGGAACGGTCGAGTGACCAATTTTGCCTTAAGAAATCGAGTGACCAATATGCGTTGAGCATACTCGAACGTATTTTCTGAACAGATGCTCAATGACGTCAGGGATGACGTTTATTTCGACTGCGATTTCTGACACGCGTGGCGTGCGTTATGCTGCGATTGATGGGACGTGACACGTAGTGGGCCCATTTGTGCAGAGCTGACCGAAGACGGTGCCGTTTGGACTTGATTTGACTATACGGGCCCACTTTTTCCGCAAGCGTGATGATGGCTCCTCTTTTTACGTGCGTAGTGGGCGGAGTGGCCGGCGACGGTTGCCCTCCGCGTTTGCCACGTGTACGGTCAGATTGCGTGCGTAACGCACGATTTGGATCTGAACGGCTGTGATTGCTTTTGTCTTGTGGTAAATAGGGGAACGGCGCTGGCATTTGTTTTTTACCTGCCATTTGCTCTGCGCGCCGCCCCTGTTCCATCGTCTTCCTGCGCTCTGCCTCCATTGCTCCTGCTAAAGCTTTGCGCGCTCTCCCACCTGCTCGTTGACGATGAAGAAAGCGGCGGGCAACAAGCGCTCCGCCTCGACTGCTGCCGCCGCGCCCGATGCGGCGGCGAAGAAGGGGAAGAAGATTGCGGCTAGCACATCTGCGGCCGCCGTCGACCTCAAGAAGACCAATGGGGATTGGATGAAATCCACCCTGAAGGATGCGCAGCTGGACAAGCTGCGCGAGGAAGGATTGCTGCCACCTTCCGACCAACTCCTCGTCCGCGCACCTTCGCCCAAGGAGGTACTTCCCGAGCCTCGCGCTAACGAGCGCGTCTGTTTCGCGGAGTTTTTGCCTAGGGGTTTCTCGCTCCCCCTCCATGATTTTGTTCGAGGTTTGCTTTTTGCCTACGGGGTGCAGATCCATGATCTCACCCCGAACGGTATTCTGCACATTGCGTGTTTCATCACGCTGTGCGAGTGTTTTTTGGGTGTTGCTCCGAGTTGGGCATTATGGAAGTCCATCTTCATGGTCCGGCCAAACAACCGAGGTGGCCGAACCTACCAGTCGGAGGCCTGCAGATCCAAGTGCGCAGCGACACCCGGTACTTCGCCCTGAAGCCAGTCGACTCGGCGCAGGGGTGGAGGAAGAGGTGGTTCTATGTGCAAGTGGACCAAAATGTGGCCCCAGCATTTTCGACTGCTGGTATAGCCGCTAGGACGAAAGCCTGGAACCATGAGCTTTCGACTGAAGAAGTGGCGGAAGCAGCGCCTATGCTGGAGACAATTGGAGGGCTCCTGAACAGCATCACGGGTGTGCATCTGATTGCCACCTTTGTGAAGAGGCGGGTATGGCCACTCCGCGCTCGTGCCCACCCAATGTGGGAGTACGAAGGTCCCCTCGACTCCACTCGAATGAGCAAGGAGGAGCTGTCGAGGAGTGAACTGGTGACACATGTGCGGTCCATCACCAGTACTAAACAGAGCGAGCCCTGCAACGTCGACTGCCCAGTCGATCCTTATGGGGCTGAAAAGCCTTTGCAGAGGTTAGTGAATCTTTCGAGTATATGATCTTCTGTTTTTGTTATCCTTCTGTGCATCTTTTTGACTTTCGACTGCTATATCTTGTATGCAGGGCCACTCGACTGCCTCCACTCTTCCTCCTCTTCCCGAAGATGGGCCAACTTATGAAACAGAGGTGACAGTAGAAGCGAAGGGAGGGGATGAATCGCCTTTACCTTCGGCTACCACTTCACCCACAGAAGAGGTTGAAGAGGAAGGGGTAGAGGAAGCACAGGCAAGGAGCCTGCCGTGAGTGAGGATGTTAGCGAGGTTCCTCTTCGCAAGCGTCGTCGGGCAGCCCAAGTTTTGTCTTCTTCCACGAGCTCACCCGCGAGGGAATCGGATGTGAGGGATGATGGAAACTCAGCTCCGTCTCCTACGACCACAGCTGCTCCCTTGGACGTGAGTCCTTTGAGCTCGGCTCCCCTCCTCCTCAGTCGAGTGGGCAGCTTCCTTTTGGAGGCCCAAACTTTGACGAGCTCGACACTGAGGATGAAGAAGAGCACAGGTTTGCTCCTTTTTGCACTTATAATATTTTTTGTGAGTTATGTACTTTTGCTTATGTTGTATGCCTTTCGGTCACTTGTAGTGCCGAGACTGTGCGACCTCCAACTCCTCCAACCGTGAGAGCCTCGACTCCAGATCAGCCTGAAGCCTCTCCTGTTGCGGCTGAGGTTGTGAAAACAATAGCCACGACCACTTCCATTGAGGCTGCCAATATTGCGAGTACATCGACTCCGCAAATTGGAACTTCTGCTGCCAAGCCCGCGCCTTGGATTGAACACGTAAGTGTCTTTTTGTCGAGTCTTCCTTCTGGACCTATTTGTGTATAGCTTATGTTGGTTTCGTGTGCGTGCAGCCCTTCTACCTCAACCTGGTGGAATCAGGTAAAGCATTTGTCCAGGTTGAACAGGAGAGGGATAATCTGCGCGCTGTTATGGAGCAGCTCACCCGTAAGTATCTTGGGTTTCTGTAAGTCTTTGCCTTGTCGATTGTGAATGACATCTGCCCATCTATCTCAGGTGACAAGGCAAACGCTGAATCTCGGGTTAAAGAGTTAGAAGAGACACTCGCCAAGGAGCGCGAGGAGTCGAAGAAGGCCTTGATGATGCCAAGGACTCCGCCGCTTTGCGCGAGAAGAATTATGCTGAGCGCCTGGCGAGCCTCACCCGAGACGTAGGCGGTGAGTCGAGCCTTTCACTTTTTGCCTACTTCTTTTGCCACTGAATAGTATGTAACATTTTTGTTACTTCTGCTTTTTTGAAGGAGCTGTTGGGGCATCGACACCTGTAGATCAACCGAGTGTCGATTTGTCCCTTGACCGCGCAATCGGCGACCTGGATGTCGTCTCTACCCAAGCCAAGGACGCACTCGCCAAATCTACGAGCACGCTCGGCGCCGTGTTCAAGGATGTGTTCCCCTCCAGCCAACCTCCTTCGACTGTGGATGGCTTCGCAGACGTCCTGGGCCCGGGAACTTCGACTATGACGAATTTGCTCGCGCTTTGACGGTACGCGGCTCAGAGACCACCCTCAAACTCCTTTTAGGTCATGGGATAGAGGGTGACTTCGAAGCCGCTCTGTCTGCTTTCCCTCGTAAGCCTGGCGGGAAATTGGTGTCCCTAAAGCATTTGAACGAGCCAGCCGCAAAGTTGGCTGAAACTTTTATGGCCACCATGGAGCGCCGGGCAGAAGAGGTCGCCGCTCGTGCGAGTAGGGCTAGGTCAGAGTCAATGTCTGAGAAGTAGGGCAGCCGCGCCTTTGATGTCTTGTAATTAAACTTATGACCATGCGAGTATGCATGTGCTTTTGCTACCTTTGTATGAATTTATGCTCCTCGTTATGATTCTGTTTGTAAAGCTGTATGTTGTTGCTCGTCTGAGCTTTGTGACTAGTTTCTCATGAAACTTTTATGATGCTTGGAACAGAAACGGCCAGCCGCCACTTCATCCAGTTCGTCGCGGCATCATACCCCTTCTCGATCTCGAGCTCAGGCGTCAAATGATGCCGCGGTAATACGTTATATGAAGGCGAGTGCCCGAAGCGAGCTGGAAAGGATGAGGGCAAGGCCTGCTTTACCCACCCAACGGGAGGAGTATGTGCTTGGCGAGATGGAGATCGTGAACAGACAGCTCGAGTGTAAGCATGACTGCCTTGATCTTATGAGTTCACAGCCTGTTCTTTTTTGTTCACCCAACTTGTGTTGTTGCAGGTTTTGTTCAAGATTTCCAGGCGGAGCAGGCTCGCGTGGATGAGCAGTTGAACATGGCAACTGACGAACCCACGACTGGCCGCCAGCACTTTCGATTGGACAAGCACCGAGCACGCATACTTGCGACTCTGCAAGATCGGGTGTGGCGGAGCACTATGCTTCTTGAATTGTGCAGGTCGGCCTTCAGTCGAATCAACCAGATGGTTTTTCCGACTGGGCCACAACCTCAAGGAATCCACGCGTTGCTCGATCTCTTCCGGTCAACAGGTTCCATTCGAGGCTTCATCACCCAGAAGCTTGTGGACGGTGCCAACGCAACCATGGCGTATCTCCGAAGTCAACGTCCAAATTTGCAGCTACGTCCACCCGTGCCTGGATCGTCTTTGTCCCAGTCGAATCTTGACGAAACATTCGATCACGCGAGGACATTGGTTGATTGCTATCAAGCGCAACTTATGGGCCCTGTTCTTCCAGCAAAGGATGAACCAGAAGATTAGGGTATTTATGTATAGGGAACAGCCCCCGAGTGTAAATTTGCCACTTAGTACATATTTGTTCACTTGTATGTATGCAGCCCCCGAGTGTATCGAGTGGGGTTTATGAAAAACAGTTTACATAGATCATGAATTACATAGCCCCCGAGTGCTCGAGTGAGGTTATGAATTTTATGAGAGTTGAAGCTTCAACTTATGCCTGCAGGCTCAGCCCCCGAGTGATTGATTGGGGTTGAGCAACTTTTCCTTTGTGTTTAGTGTTACGATCCAGCCCCCGAGTATTCGAGTGTGGCTGGAGTATTGTGTTTGAAGAGCAAAAGCTTTTATGTTTTGAGGTAGCTCAGCCCCCGAGCATACGGGTGAGGCTAAGTTTTGTGCTGATAAGCTATGCGAGTAGTAAGCAGGAAAAGTATGAGGAATTTATTGACTATATTCCATTTATGAATGTTAGGCTGCAGGCCGCCTCATTAAAAACCTTCCAGTCCCCTTAGGTACCCTGGTAAGGAAAAGAGCGCGTCTGAAACCTGCAGCCATCCGACATATGAGCCTATTACATTATGCGACTGAGCAATCTAAGCATAGAAACGGCGCAGCTGCGCAACGTTCCAAGGATTGTGGAGAGTTCGCCGGTCTTCGCATGCTTCAGTCTGTATGCTCCACCACCTATGACCTCGGTGATGATGAAGGGTCCTTCCCATGGAGAAGCAAGTTTATGCACCTTCTTTGCTTCAGTCGAAGTACCAAGTCACCCACCTCGAAGGACCTGGTACGCAGTCGACGGCTGTGATAGTTGCGTAGATCTTGCTGGTAGACAGCTGTACGTGCTAGCGCTGTGTTGCGTGCTTCTTCGAGCAAGTCGACTGCATCTTCGAGTGCCTCTGCATCTTCTTCATTGTATGCTTCGACCTTGGTGCGTTGAACCTTACGTCTGATGGCAGGATTGCCTCTGCGCCGTAGACCATGAAGAATGGAGTGAATTGCGTTGAGGCGTTGGGTGTTGTGCGTAGGCTCCATAGCACAGACGGGAGCTCTTCTACCCAAGCACCCGCAGCCCTTTTGAGTGGCACCAGGAGGCGCTTCTTGATTCCACTCGTCACAAGCCCATTGGCCTTTTCGACTTGGCCGTTTGATTGCGGGTGCGCCACAGATGCATAATTGAGCGTGATATCTTGCTCTTTGCAGAAGGATTTGAATTCCTCAGCCGTGAAGTTTGTACCGTTGTCAGTGATGATGCTGCTTGGCACACCAAAGCGGTATATGATGGATTTTATGAAATTGACTGCTGTAGTGGCAGTCGAACTTGTGATGGGTACTGCTTCAATCCACTTGGTGAACTTGTCGACCGCCACCAGAAGGTGAGTATGCCCTCCATGGGAGGATTTTTTGAGTGGCCCAACCATATCGAGCCCCCACTGGGCGAAAGGCCAGGCCAATGGTATTGTCTTCAACGCCGATGCGGGTGCGTGCGGCTTTGTGGCGAATTTTTGGCAGCCGATGCACCTTTTGACTATGTCCTCCGCGTCTTTGAGTGCTGTGGGCCAGTAGAAGCCTGCGCGAAAGGCTTTGGCTACGAGTGATCGACTGCTGGCGTGATGCCCGCAAGTACCTGCATGAATATCACGAAGGATGGCTTGGCCATCTTCAAATGCTATGCAACGCTGGAACATACCTGATATGCTGCGTTTGTAAAGTTCACCGTTGATGACAGTGTATGCTTTAGATCGTCGAGTGACGCGTCTTGACTCTGTGAAGTCTTCGGGTACCTCGCCGCGGAGTATGTATGCGAGGAAGGGTTGAGTCCAAGTTGGCTCGATGAGGAGTACCTCGACTGGTGGGTCCTCTGTGCTAGGTGTTTTGCTCTTGGCTGGTGCGGCTGTGCAGGAGTTGCCGCTTCTTTTTGATTGATCTGTGCTCTATGCGCTCGAAGAAGACACCAGGTGGCACTGGTGCTTTGGTCGCACCAATGTTGGCTAACTTATCTGCTTCTTCATTGCTTTCACGCCCTATGTGCCGCAACTCGCAGCCTTCGAAGCTGCCCTCCATGATGTTGTACAGTCACGGTAGGCGATCATGTTATCTGCGATTGCGTCACAAGCCTTCATTGTTTGCTGCACCACCAAATTCGAGTCGCCGTAGATCATCAGTCGAGTGCACCCGAGTGCTTTAGCCATCCTCATGCCATGGATCAGAGCCTCATATTCTGCTTCGTTATTGGATGGGAACTCGAATCCCATTTGCAGGATGTAGCGGAGCTTGTCGCCTTTTGGTGATATGAGGATGACACCTGCGCCTGCGCCTTCGTTTTTCTTCGAGCCATCAAAGTACATGGTCCAGGAATTGGACACATCTGGTGCTCCTGGGAGCTGAGCTTCAATCCACTCGGTGTGGAAGTCGGGTAAACTTGTGCTTTGATGGCCTTCGGGTAATCATACTTGATGTCTCTTGGTGCTAGCTCGATGAGCCATTTTGCTACTCGCCCAGTTGCATTGGGGTTTGTGAGGATGTCCCCGATCCCTGAAGTGCTGATTACAGTGATCGGGTGCTCGGAGAAGTAATGCGTCAGCTTCCTTGAGGACATGAACACGGCGTATGCCAGCTTCTGATAGTGCGGGTACCGCTGCTTTGATGTGGAGAGCACTTCACTCAAGTAATAGACTGGACGTTGTATGCTTTGGGTGTGTCCCTCCTCCTGCGTTCGACCACAAGAACAGTGCTCACCACCCTATTAGTTGCAGAGACATATAGGTATAGTGGCTCGCGTTCCCTTGGTGCTACGAGGATTGGAGGGCTTGTGAGGACTCGCTTGAGGTCCGTGAAGGCTGCTTCGGCTTCTGGCGTCCACTCGAACTTATCTGCCTTCTTCATCAGTCGATAGAACGGGAGTGCTTTTTCGCCTAGCTTGCTGATGAATCGACTGAGTGCTGCTACTCTACCCGCCAACTTTTGCACGTCGTGGAGCTTTGAAGGCCTTTGCATCGTCAAGATGGCCTGTATTTTCTCCGGGTCCGCCTCGATTCCTCGAGCTGAGACTAGATACCCGAGGAGTTGCCCGGCTGGCACGCCGAACGTGCACTTCTTCGGGTTGAGCTTGATGTGGAAGCGTTTGAGGTTTGCGAATGTCTCCGCAAGTCATCGAGTAGCGTGCTTTCTTCTCTTGTGGTGATGACGATGTCATCTACATAGACCTGGACGTTTCGCCCAATCTGCTTCTTGAGGCAATCTTGCATCATGCGCTGATAGGTTGCGCCTGCGTTTTTGAGCCCGAAAGGCATTGTGGTGTAGCAGTAGACCCCGAGTGGGGTTATGAACGCCGTTTTTTTTCTCCTCTTCCTTCATCCTTATCTGGTGGTAACCCGAGTAAGCATCCAGGAAGGACAAGCGAGCGCACCCGGCGGTGGAGTCGACGATCTGGTCGATTCGAGGTAGTGGAAAGTGATCCTTTGGACAGCACTTATTGAGTGCTGTAAAATCTACACACATCCGCAGGATGTCTGTATGCTTCTTCTCTACAAGTACGGGGTTGGCCACCCATTGTGATTTCTTGATCTCTCTGATGAATCCTGCTGCGAGTAGCCTGTCGACTTCGGCTTCGACTGCAGTTCTTTTTGGGCCGGATATGCGGCGCATTGTTTGTTTGACTGGTTTAGCACCTGGAAGTAGCTGGAGAGAGTGCTCGGCGAATTCCCTGGGAATACCTGGCATGTCTGCTGGACACCATGCAAATATATCCCAGTTCTCACGGAGGAATTCGACGAGCGCGCTTTCCTATGCGATAGGCAGACTCGACGAGACATTGACTGTCTTGGTCGGGTCAGTCGGGTGCACCTGATGCGATCTTGTGTCGTTGGTGGCACTGAATGCTCTGTCGACTGCCACCTTTTTGTGCTCTGGCATAAGTGTTCGATCGTTGGAGACCGCTAGATCGCGAGTGTTGCTTCCATGCCAAACATCTCAGAGATTTTGCTGAATTCTCGGTCGCAAGAGTCAGACTTTTGGAAGTTCCCCTTGACTGTGATTACTCCTTTTGGTCCAGGCATCTTCAGCTGGAGGTATGCGTAATGTGGCACCGCCATGAATCGAGCGAACGTCGGGCGTCCAAGTATAGCATGGTATTGTGACTTCCAGTCGACCACTTCGAACTCAATCGACTCTGTCCTGAAGTGGTGCTTGTCCCCGAACGTTACGTCGAGTTGTATGGTGCCCTCTGGGCTTATTGCTTTCCCTGGAACGATACCGTGGAAGGTATTTGAAGATCTTGGCAGGTTTTCGACTGACCTGTTCATTTTGCGGAGCGTATCTGCGAAGATGATGTTTATGCCGCTCCCACCATCCATGAAGACCTTGGACATGGCGTAGCCTCCAATTTGCGCGTCGAGTACCAGAGCAGAGTGCCCTGGTCGAACAACCGATGGAGGGTGGTCCTCTTTGCTGAAGCTTATTGGTTTCGGCTCCCTTCAAGTATTCTGTTACCGCAGGAGGTGACATGACCGCCATGTTTACCTGTCGAGTGCGAAGTTTTTGCTCCCTGTTGGAAGGTCGACCTTTCTGTATCATGTACATCTGCCCTTGGGGCGGAGGGTACTGTGGTTCGTCCACCCGAGGCACGGGCTGTATGGCACCCGCGAGATTTCCGCCTGGGGCAGGCTGTGGTGGTGGAGGTGGTGCCATCAGAACAGGCACGTTGTTTGGCTGAGGCACGGGTGCAGGTGCTTGTGCGGCTGCTGCCTTTCTGCGATTTACGTAATCAGTCGCCATTTGGTCGAACTCCCTGCAGTTTCTCATCGAGTGGTTGGATCGCAGTTTTCCATCGTCCCCCTTGTACAGGTGGAATCTGCAATCAGCGTCCATCTTTTCTTCGAATGATCGCTCAGATTGTGCCCGTGACTTGCGCCAATCCTTCCTCTTGTAGCTGTCACTGCGTTGGCTTCTCGACGATCATCTCGACTGTCTCGCCGATCATCTCGACTGTCTCGCCGATCTTCCGACCGTCGGTCGCTTCTGTCCTGATCATTGCGGGGTGTGGAGAACCCAGCCGCCATGAATTCGGGTCTGTCATCGTCGTAATGACGTTTTGAACGTTTGCGCCTTCGGTCGTCTCTGTACGAGTCTCTATGGCTTCGACTGCTATTCTCATGTTTGTCACGGGGTGAGGACCCGCGTGTGGTGCGTGCCATATCCTCTCCATCTGCCCACTCAGTCGCGATCTGCAAGAGGTGGGCTACAGATTTTGGCTTTTGGCGGCCAAGTGCTTCTTTGAAGTCTCGCCTGGCGAGGCCCATGACGAAAGCATCCATGGCCATATCTTCTGAAACCACTCCAACTGAGTTACGTATCTCAGTCCATCGTCTGATGTATGACCTCAACGTTTCGTCTGAACGCTGAACGCAGGCCCGCAGCTCCTCGAATGTTTTCGGGCGCTCACATAGAGGCTCGAAGTTTTTGACGAAATCCCTGCGGAAGTGATCCCACGAGTCGTATGTTGATGGAGGTAGGGCCTTGAGCCAGTCGCGAGCTGTGCCTTCGAGCATGAGTCGTATGTACTGCATGGCTGTAGTGTTGGTGCCCCGCTGGCACGCAACTGCCAGCCTGTAATCTTCCAGCCACCCGGAAGGTTCCTGTCGACCCGTGTACTTGGGCTGTTCGGATGTGAGTTTGAATCCTTTGGGCATCCGTGTCTCGCGGACGCGTCGAGTGAAGCACAGAGCTCCATGTGGCTCAGGCTCTCGATCAGAGTATGAGTCGCTACTGTAAGATCTGCGTGATCTGCTCCTGGACCTGCGCCTTCGCGAGCCGCTTCTTTCCTTCGAGTGGTGGCGACGACCACTGTGATTATGCTCTTCCCGAGGTGCGTCGACTAGGGCACGGTCTCGACTCCCACCTGGAGTTCTTGGAACTTGGCGTATGGCCTTTGCAGCTAAGGCGAGTGATTTGATCTGTTGGCGGTGTAGTTTTGCGTTGGGGTCATCCGCTGGGGGCTTGATTGCCTCCAGGTATGCTGCAGCGGTGTAGAGAGCACCTGCTGCTGTTTTGGGCACCGGCAGTCCTTCCTCGTCGTATGTCATGAAGGAGTTGCCTAAGTTGCGGGTGAGTGCCGCCTTCTCGCCTGGCGAGAGGTGTGACAACCTTGATCTGCGTCCTGTGTCTGCTCGCCCGGTGGAGCTCAGGGAGAGCTGTCTTCTGCGCACACTCGACAAGCTAGCTTGCTTTTTGCGTTCTTCGAGTGTGGCTCTTATCTGCTTCAGTCGAAGTGACTCCTGCCAGTTGAAGTACTGGAAGGTCAACATCTCTTCTTGTGTTGCGTCTGCTGGCATCATTGTGCACTCCTTGATAACTTTATCTGCTTTTGCTGCCATCTCAGCAGTGATTGTGAGGGTTGTGGCTCCGTCCGGCATAGTGACTGTGCACGGGAATTCTGTAGGCCTGCGACTGGCCGCAGTTTCTGATGTTTCTGCGGCGATGGCCACATAGACCTGTTGGGGTATGACCCGAGGGCATATGTATGTACTTTCGAGTCCCGTCATGGACTCGACATCTTCATCGAGGCTCATGTCTGAGCCTGTATGTTCATCGAGTGGTTCGTCTGGACGGATCTCGCAGTCGACGTCTTCGTCGCCTATGCCCATCTCGGCGTCGGCGAGGTTGTTATGAGTCTCGAAGTCGAGGTTGTTGTTGGCGCAGATCTCGGAGTCGACGTGGTTGTCGATATGAGTTTCGAGGTCGTCGAAGTCGCTGAGGGAGATCCCGCAGTCGAAACTATCCTCGAGTGGGAGATCCAGCTCGGGATCGTTTGTGCGGTATGCTGATTCGGCCTCCTCGCCCTGGAGCTCTTCAATGAGCTCGCGCATCTCTCGTGTGGACATGGTTGTTGCAGACGAACAAGCTTGGAGGGTCGATGATGGTATGGACGCAGTGGAAAGATCCGCAGTCGAAGGAGCCGCAGCCGATGGAGCCTCGGGTGCGAAAGTCGCGAGTTGGCGTGGATCCGTCAAGTCCTGCACACCAAGCTTGTTGACGAAAAAATTGAACGAACCAACGGTTAAACCCAAACCTGACTCGAGATCGGAGAAGGCCTCCTGGAATCCTGGCGAGTGTGGCTCGAAATCCATCAGAGGATCCGATGTGCTTTTTGCGGGTGAAGCTGGCGTGTTGCCGTTTGTCGAGTGAGCCGGCGAGTTGCCGTGTGCCGCCTGAGTCGGCGAGTTCTGGTTTGTCGATGCAGCCGGCGAGTTGCCGTTTGTAGATCCGATCGGCGAGTCGCCGTTTTCCGATGGAACCGAAGAAACCGCGAGTCCAGCACTATTCTTTCCCACAGACGGCGCCAATTGACGAGGTGTACCCTCATCAAATCCCATGGTTAAGGACCTAGGGTTGAGATTATGGGGAGAGAACGTGGTAGTACTGGTAGTTTCGTCGGCTGACAAGCAGAGGCAAAGATTTACCCAGGTTCAGGCCCCTCGGGTGGAGGTAAAGACCCTACTTCCTGCTTGTCTGGTATTGATTGTGGATTATGCGATTACAGGGAGCTCCGGCGAGTTGATGATCTCGCAAGAGCTTTGGTGGTTCGTGTATGGCTTGGTCCCAGATCGGTACCCCTCCCAGCCTTTAAATAGGCTGGGTCTCGGGAGTTTGTAACCGACCTAGTTTACACATAAGGAAAGCCTAAACCGACTATGCCTATGTCTAGTCTTGGAGGGTACTCCATCTTCTTGGGCCTCTTGTCTTGGGCTTCGAGTAGGCTCTTCGATATTGGGCCTTAGTCGTCACGTGCACCAGGTACCCTCATGGTAGGGTACCCGATATGTATACCCATGTCAACGATCATGTGGAAGTTCTTGTCGATGAACAGGTTGTCCGTTATTGTTCGCATTGACATGATTTTGATGACGTGGCCTTGGAGGATTACGTGGGTGACGTCCTTGTTCATCAAAGTCATTCGCACCCGGTACGCCATTGTCATTAGCCAATGGGTCATGACGATCATGTTGTTGCGGTGGTGGTGATGGTATGCGTTCGCGACATTCATCATTTTGGTGAGGTTGCTCTTGATGCGCATTGGCATTGTTCGCGTGAAGATCATGTGGTTGTTCAACGTTAGGAGGAGGTCGTTCATGGCATCACGCCTTGGATCATGTTGACATTCTTGTCGAGGTTCATTACGTTCATGATGTGCTTGTAGCGGATCTTCTTGGCGATGGCCATGACGTCCATGACGTGCTTGTGTCGACCTTGAAGTGGTTCTTGTACGACTTGAGCGTGATGAAGAAGAAGCGCGTTGTCGCACAAGGTTGTTGAGGGCTTCGGTCACCCACTCCATAGATGCTTCTTGCGCATGCATGCGTTCGTTGAAGTTGTTCTCTTGAGCTTGTAGACGGCGCTCGTAGCGTCCTAAGCCATCACGAAGAAGGTGTCGAAGACCAACAAACTCCGTTTGTGTGACATAACCATGATCACCGCGAACTCCACCATGTATTTCATCGTCCGAGCTTGAGCTTCCGTTTGTACTTCCCCTAAACATTTCTCAAGATCAAGTGAGATATGTGGTAAGGAAAAAACCAAGACAAACTATATCCCAAGTATAATGTAGCTTGAGAGGAGAGAACCCGGTTCTAACACCTGACACACACACTTATGAGGATAGGAATGTATGAAGTGGCAAACGAAGCAAGCAAACCCGACGACATGTGTATTATCAAAGGTAGAGAAAATCCACAATGATCAAATTACCAAGAAACTCCAACCACAAATGATAAAAAAACACACACAAAAGCGAATGATGGGGTTGACGACAAAGGGCGAGCACTCGAAGATAGACAACCTAACGAAGACTACGTGCTCAAATGTCACCCAACACAAGATGGACGCTAGCTCAATTGCCTTTTGATGGGCAACGGATTTGCACAAGTGTTACACACTCACTCACTTTGGCGGTATAAGCTTTGTCGCAACCTACAAGAGATGATACTTGGCACCACTTGATTCTTTTTTTTTTTTTGATTTTTGCTTTTTGACGATGATTCCTTCTCTTTTGCTAGTGCCAAGATCCCTAACGATACACACTCGCCAATACTTTAAGACAAACACTCAAACAAGTGCAATGCCCCGCAATATCAAAGAGCTAGTCCGATAGGTTAAGGTACGCGAAAGAAGAAGGGCTCACAATGGATTATGATGGTGGGGGAATGTCGAGTCCTTGGTGGCGTCGTCGCTTGGCGTTGATGATGCGTTGTTGCGGAAGCTTGTCGATGTCGTAGTCGTAGGGCACACCAAGAAAGGATTCAAACCAAAGAGGAACTGCCAAAACGAACCGAGGAAACGAAAAATTTCTGAAAAATCAGCCCGGCGGTAGTGCCGCTGATATCGAGCGGTAGTACCGCCGCGCACGGATCTGCGCGATTTTGACTCGATTTGGCGGAATTGGGCTCCAAATATTTCTCGAATTCGTGGGAAATCGGCAAAATTGAGGCTAGGGAACGCAAACAAAGGTGGAGGGGTCCTAAAGCAACAGATCCATGGACAAAAACTACCAAAAACGCAACGGATCGACAGATCGGCTCGAATCAAGGCAAGGCTATTTTTGGTGGAAATTTTCGAATTTCTCAAAAACAAAGAAAAATTTGGTGGATTTTGGTGGAAACACAAATCAAATCCGTGTCAACATAGAGCTCTGATACCATATGATGTAGGTTGGTCCGATTTTCACGGATTTGTGCGGAGCGAACGTTGAACACGAAGACCACGGGATGAATTCAAGAACACAAAGAGGGGAAATCAACAACACAAGGGCAAATAGCAAGTAGCAACTCGGCAAGACTCAATTGGTACAAATCCCCGAGGGTAGCCCCCAATTCTCCTCTCCCAAGCACACCTTATTGTTAGAATTGTTTGTCCAATTGGTCAATCCAACCAACCCAATCTAGCCACTCAAAGAGGGAAGATTAGTAAGTAATCGCAACTACAAGCGGAAGCCTTGGTATCCACGCAGGGATCTTCTCCTCAAGAGGAGACCTTGGTTCATCTACACAAGGGAGGCCTTGATTCATCTCCATAGGAGGAAAGAGACACTTTGAGAAGAAGGAGCAAGGCTCTACTTTAGTTCCCAAATCATAGTCTAACCCTAGATCTAGATGGGGAGCGTCTATTTATAGTCTAGAGGCAAAAGGGGAAAGTTAGGTGGGGTAGGTGGGAGTTACAAGGCTCAACAGCCCGACTGGATCCCGCAGCAGCGGTAGTACCGCCCGTCCTAGCGGTAGTACCGCTGGGCGGCCAGAGCAACGTTGACTTCGCGGGGCGGCAGTGCCGGCGGTAGTACCGCTCGTCAGAGCGGTAGTACCGCTTTGGCGGGCGGTAGTACCGCCCGTACTGCCGCACATGGACGCAGAGGCGGGTTTTCGGCGGCACTGGGGGCGGTAGTACCGCCCTGTCTCTTATTTCTCTTCTTCTTCTTGGCCATCTACTTGGGTCTTCTCTTGATCATCTTCTTGGGTCTTCTCTTGGTCATCTTCTCCAACATCTTGGACCTTCTCTTGCTCCTCTTCTCCACTCTATTGTGGGCCGTCATCATGGTGGTTCCTGAGTATGCACAAAGTATCCGAATGAAGTAGCAACCCATTCAAAGGAGTGTCGAGATCACACATAGATGGAGTGAATTCACCTTATCATGGAGAGCTTTGACTCTTGCTCTTGTCATTGGTCCACTTGTTGTAGGAGCCGTAGGTTGGGCTACATCATAAGGTGTGCGTACATGCGTATAATAGGTTGAGTGTATGTGCTTGTATGTGAGTATATGCGTCTGTACTGTGTTAGTTAAAATGTTACGCGGAATCTGACTCCCCATAACTGAATTTGTACAACAAAATATTCATACCGAGAAATTTTAGCGTACTGGAAAATTACTTATTGAAACATAGTGAAGGTGAATCGGTAGAAAAAAACCTACTCCAATCATCCAAAATTTAACAACTTATCTATGAAACATACAATCCCTAAGTAAAAGAAACATACTACCAATGCGAGGAAATAAGCGAACTACATGATTGGACATTAGATGAGAAAGTTTACAAAAAGCACAACTACTTCTTACCATAATCGATCCTTATGCCACTGCCCTAACAGCCACCAAGATTATGTTTTAATTTTGCTAACAAAATATTTTTATCTATTCCATTAACAGGTTAATGTCGTGGGTAAACGTTGTTTTCTATGTACAAGTGAGTTTTCATTAAGTAATATTTATGGTGACTATAGAATCATGTTAATCCTAATCATATAAAATAAATTTCTATCGAACCATATAAATGATTTTAGACATATTTAGACATTGCCGTTGCAAATAAAAATGATTTTAGACATATTCAGACATTGCCCTCGCATATGCGAGGGCCACAGCGGCTAGGTGGGGGCGCGGCTCTCGGCGTGGGGGGCAGCGGCGTGGCGGCGAGCACTCGCTCGCAGCGGCGTGGAGGCAGCGTGGATCTGCGCGCTCGGCCGGCGGCGGCGCTTCACGGCGTTGGTGCGGGCTCGGCGGGGCAGCGACTTCTTCCCGGTGGTCGGCCGTCAAGTGCCATGGCCGAGCGCTCGCGTCGGCCTTGGCGGCGGTGGCTCAACGGCGGCGGCAGTAGGGGACAGCACGACGGCATGGGTGGGTGGAGCTCGGGTTGTTGCCATGGCTAGGGTTTCTCGGCCCAGATCTGGGCCCGGTGGGCCTAATCTGGGTTTTACGGGCCCCGGCCGGTGCGTACGTTCTGAGCCTTTCTGCCAGAGTGACAACTGCAACCTTGACGCTGCAGCGCGGCGGCGGGACTGGTCGGGCATGATCCGGGCCTGTGAGGCCTGATCTGGGCCTGACCGGACCTGCTACTGCGTCCGGTCTGCGACCGTCTCAAACGGTGGAGGATGCGATCGCCTCCTATAGGTTGCGGATGTCGCTCTCGCGGGCCTGGATCTTTCGCCGGCCCCACTTATCCATCATAGTGACCTTGCAACTTGTTGGTCCCTCGGCTCGAGGTCGCGGATGTCGGGGCGGCGGCCCTAGAAGGTGGACTGCACGGGCGTCTCTGCGGCGAGCGATGTGGCGGTGGTGATGGTCTCTCTCCTTGGCTGTTTGGGTGGCGAGGAGCAGACTTTGGGGGTCCCTGGTGTTGCGGCGCTTCGGCTTTGGCAGCTCCCATATCGTGTCGGAGGCCGAGCTTGGAGGCAGTGGACGGGTCCTTTATACCGGGCGTGGTGCAAAGTGTCCTTCGAGCGAAAGCTCAGCACTTCGGTGCCAATGGCGACCATGCCTACGGGTGAAAACCCTTGATCGTCGGTCTCGACGATGGCGACATGTCACGTCGTTACCCTCTTGGGGGCGTCGTCGTGGAGCCCCAGTATCCCGCGGACATGTTCTGGTGTTCTCCGGTGGCAAGTTTGGTGTTCCTTGTTCTTTCTTTCTTATCTTTGATATGCTTTGTAAGAGGTTCCCCTCATCACATTGTATCGGTTCGACCGTTGAGCCTTATTTATAAAGCGGGGCTACGGCCTATTTCGTCAAAACTTACAAAGATTTATTGGAAGGAGACAACTGCTAGAGGGCAGAGCTTCAGACCTAGCCGTGTCGTAACCGACGACAAAGAAGTCAGGGTCCGAAGGAGGTTCGGCGGCTCCTCCATGCTGACAAAAAACTCCACAACCTAGACGGCATAAAGCCGAGAGACCAGGACACACCATGAAACGTGGATTCTACAAAGAGGAGTAGGGCGCCAAGCCCAGAGGGGCGTCAAGGAATCGCTGGAAGAAAAGGAGGTCAAGGGTGATAGCATGACTGGGAGCTTCTCGGCTGATCAGGATGATGGATCCCTAGCACTTTTTTTTTTTGATAAAGGGCTTTATTACTTAAAGAGTTTTAAGCATTACACCCGGACTCTGCATAGGGATGCACACAGCCGAAATCCAACAGAACAAAAATAAATAAACGGTTGCACTAGACGAATTACAATCATGAGTAAGTAAAACGCCAATGCCTATGACGAACGCCAATGCCTATGGAGGACTAATCCGGCGATCAAGCGACCATCCCAAGCACAAATGGTAGGAATTATCATTGGCACCTTTCATGATTAACTTTAATTGTTCTAATACTTTTTTCCCGAACTGATTGTCTGGTCCCCACTGTACAATGGAAATAGATCTGCATATGTTAAATTCTAAGATCTAAAGGAGCACAAATTCAGCAGATCAAGGTCCTCAATGTCAAGACCATATCACTGGTACATTGTGTTTCCTATCTACATGTATGACAAGGCGGAAGTGGGAGCGAGCCATCTTCTCTCTTCTGATGTGTATAGATAACTGGTAGAATTAAAACCGATGATAGGGCCTCACGTGTCTATGTATGCAGCTAGGACCTCACATCTAAGTAGGATTAGGAGAAAAAACCTATTCTACCCGGACAAGAGCTGCACACCGGGTTTAATTCTAACAAATTGAAGGTCCTTGCCGCTCATTTCTACAGCTTGAGCCCACTCTAAAGGTGTCAGCTCACAGCCACATTGTGTTTCTAGTCTACACTGAGTCTCCTCTAATTTCATAAGATCATGCGGAAGTTATCGTCTCTTCAATTAGCTACAAGGATCTGTGCAAAATGTTTATGAAAATAGCTTCTCGGCCCACTGACTCTCATGAATTCTGCTAATTGCGCAAGAGCAATTAGCACAAGATATGGAAAACAGTTTGAAAGCTAGAACTGATCTTGATTTGGCTAACTCCTCTACTTCAGAAGGTATGTAGTAAATTGCTAATTTGCCCAGAGTATTGTGAAACTAAGACTTACCTTTATCTTTAAAGTTGCAGGACTGAACATGAATGCTAGCAGAATTTCAAAACATAACGAGGGGCTCGTCAAACCAATAGGAATCAAGGTCAGGGAGAAGGCAGTCCGAGGATCAAGAAGACCCATTGGTGGCTCCGAGAAAGCAAAAACAAAGAAGAAGAAAATGTACACAGATGCTATTACGACTACAACCTCAATGCACCTCAACAATATAGAACTGTCTCGCTTGTTCCACATAGGTGTATGAATTTTACTTGCATTCTATAATTTACAGTGGACTTTATGGCAAATAAAATGGTGCATATCAATTACAGTGCGACCCCTTCCTAAATGCTTCATGCAGCCACCACTAGGTAATATCATCTCGATGTCAACCATACAATATAATAATGGTATGAGCATTCTACAGTGTCATGTTTATCATTTTGAAACATCAGTAACATTGAACTTTGCATGCATGGGGTCATCCGATTAAAGCCATGTAGGCCTATTTAGAAAAGCACAATTCAGCTCTAAATTTCTCAGAGCAACAGACCATTGGGACCTAACAAATTCAGCAGATCAAGGTCCTCAATGTCAAGACCATATCACTGGTATTTCCTATCTACATGTATGACAAGGCGGAAGTGGGAGCGAGCCATCTTCTCTCTTCTGATGTGTATAGATAACTGGTAGAATTAAAACCGATGATAGGGCCTCACGTGTCTATGTATGCAGCTAGGACCTCACATCTAAGTAGGATTAGGAGAAAAAACCTATTCTACCCGGACAAGAGCTGCACACCGGGTTTAATTCTAACAGATTGAGGGTCCTTGCCGCTCATTTCTACAGCTTGAGCCCACTCTAAAGGTGTCAGCTCACAGCCACATTGTGTTTCTAGTCTACACTGAGTCTCCTCTAATTTCATAAGATCATGCGAAAGTTATCGTCTCTTCAATTGGCTACAAGGATCTGTGCAAAATGTTTATGAAAATAGCTTCTCGGCCCACTGACTCTGATGAATTCTGCTAATTGCGCAAGAGCAATTAGCACAAGATATGGAAAACAGTTTGAAAGCTAGAACTGATCTTGATTTGGCTAACTCCTCTACTTCAGAAGGTATGTAGTAAATTGCTAATTTGCCCAGAGTATTGTGAAACTAAGACTTACCTTTATCTTTAAAGTTGCAGGACTGAACATGAATGCTAGCAGAATTTCAAAACATAACGAGGGGCTCGTCAAACCAATAGGAATCAAGGTCAAGGAGAAGGCAGTCCGAGGATCAAGAAGACCCATTGGTGGCTCCGAGAAAGCAAAAACAAAGAAGAAGAAAATGTACACAGATGCTATTACGACTACAACCTCAATGCACCTCAACAATATAGAACTGTCTCGCTTGTTCCACATAGGTGTATGAATTTTACTTGCATTCTATAATTTACAGTGGACTTTATGGCAAATAAAATGGTGCATATCAAGAGTTTGGTGAGAGAGAAACCCTAGCCGCCTCCGGGTCGCTCCCAGGCGACCCCGAGGCGTCCCCTGCGCTGCCGCCAAAACACCCAGCTCCACCTCGCCTCCAGCCCTCGCCGTCGCCGGAGGAGGCCGTACCACGGCGGACGGCGGCGGCGGGGGCTCTCCTCCGGCCGTTCTCCCCAAATAATCCAAATCCCCACCACTAAATCCCCCCAATCTCGACCCGGTGCAGCTCGCCTCAATCCCTCTCGCCGCCGCCAGAGGAGGCCGCCGGTCGGCGGACGGAGGCACCTTCCTGTGCCTGTCGGCGGCGATTGGACCTATGCGTCTCTTCCTCCCCGGACCCGGATGCAAGGGTCCTCCACCCTGTCCTTCGCGCTCCCCCTCGCCTGGTTGCGCCGGTGGCCGCCTCTCTGCCGCTCGTCTGCGTCGCATGGCCCTTGGAGATGGCGCTCCTGGGCTCCCCATGGTGCGGCAGCAGCGACATGAGCTCCGGTGCCCACCTGCTGCGCTTGCTGCTGTCAGGTTCGTCGTCGAGCTCTGCTTCGCCCTTTCGCTGGCCAGCGTGGTGCTGGGCGGTGGTGTCTCCAGCGAAGCCAGATGGCCCGGCCTGCTGCCCCTGCCCCTGGCCCAGACAGGTTTGCTGCCGGTGTTGCATTTGCAGCGTACTCAGGGAGAATATCCCCTCTTGGACTTCATGTCCGAGACAACCACGGCGGCGCTGATGGCGTCGTTGACCTTCTTGGAGGCGTGGTCGTGAAGCTGCTTCGTGCTCTGGTCTGGTTTCTGCGTACCTTGCGGTAAGTGCAAGACCCTTTTCTCCTAATGGTGTATGGATGTGGCTCAGGGCGAAAGCTCAGCGATGACGACGCCAGTGTGAGTCCTTATCCTTGCCATTGATGTGGGTCTCCGCGCTTGGCCTACGGTGGCATTCGAGGCTTGGCTGTCGAGCATCTGTTCGTGCCCTTCTGCAAACATGTTTGGCTCCGTCTTATGGCGATGGCCTGCTACCCTTGTGCTGCTTCTCCTTGCTGTGCTTGCTCAAGACCCTGCCATGGTCGTCACGGTGTTGCGGGAGCTTCGGCTCTTGGTGTCGTCTCTGCTCATCTTTGCTCAATGACGATGCAATGATGCCTCCCCAACTTGCTAATCGTTTCGACCTCCCGTGGAGGAGCTCTCGGTCAAGGTTCGTGCTAGGTGCTAGGCTTGGCACTCGTTGATTGTGGATGCTCCTGAGTTGTGCCGTGGATTTCGATACGCACGCCGGTGCGGTGTGTTGGGCGGTTTGCTGAATCTTGGTATTGTGATCCCTCGACAGCACCCCCATCTACTTGTGCCTCTCATGGTGTTGGTCCTTCTGCCTGCTAGCTTCCTTAGGTTTTGGGCTCATGTTATGCTCAAGTGGTGTCCGGCAAGGTGTTCCCCTTCCTATTTCATTGTGTGTGTGTTTTCTTTTATCTCTCTCCCTTTGTAATCCCCGTGTTTTCTGGTTCACTTGAACCTATCTTGTAGAGACTGCAAAGTCTTAAGGCAACTTTGAAATATATTCAGGTGGGGATTTATCCCCCCGTGAAAAATTCAAAAAACAGTGCGACCCCTTCCTAAATGCTTCATGCAGCCACCACTAGGTAATATCATCTCGATGTCAACCATACAATATAATAATGGTATGAGCATTCTACAGTGTCATGTTTATCATTTTGAAACATCAGTAAGATTGAACTTTGCATGCATGGGGTCATCTGATTAAAGCCATGTAGGCCTATTTAGAAAAGCACAATTCAGCTCTAAATTTCTCAGAGCAACAGACCATTGGGACCTAACGAATTTCTCAGAGCAACAGACAAATTGTACAGTATAAATCTACAGCTCAAACAACAACAAAAATCCCCAATTAGGACCTAACGAATTGAGTTGAGGAGGATCAGGTTGTGCTGCTCGTACTCGTACTGGAACAAGAAACAAATCCTAACTATATTACTACTTACCGTGAATTGAAGGAGGAGAGGTCCAATTGGAGGGATCAGCCGTTGTAGCCGCCGGGTTGCTGCTTCTGGTCGCCGGCCGCCAGGTCGAGGGTGGCGCCGCTTGGACAGATCGCTGCTCTGCTACAATGCTCCTGGTCGCCGGCTGCCAGGTCGGAGCAGTCCGTTGGGTAGGAGGTCGCCAGAAGCCAGGTCAGCGATATAGCTCCGCCGTTGCAGATGGGTCATACCCACTGAATTGTCCGGGGACGTCCAAAACCATGGCCGTCGTCCTCTTGGCCGGCGCGCCGCTGCCCCCGCCGCCGACGCCGGGTCGCTGTCAGGGACCATCTTCTCAACTCCTGTATTGACAACCGTTGGATCAGGATCGGAGGCTCCTCGATGAAAGTTACCCGTTCCCTACTAAGTCATGTCTTAAGTTAATTAAGTAACTATTTAGCACTGAGTGTGCTTAAGCTCTGTAATAAAGAACCTGCTAACTATCGAGGCTCTCGGTCGGTATATAAGGCCGGGGAGTGGGCGGATGGGTGGCTCGATATGAGAAAACCCTAAATTATATCCGTTCTTCCTTGTTTCGTTTATCTGTACCTACTTTCCTACACCTTTACCTATCTGTTCTTCCTTTACCTGCAATTTATCCTTCTAGTTTTTGTTAGGAATCCTTCCTTTTGATGCTTAGCCACCGTTGGAGTCTTGACAATTGGTAACCAGAGCCAGGTTTAGCCACAAATTTTTTTCTCCACCCCGGGTTTCTCGATCATCTTGATTCGAGTGTGAAATTCCCAAGTTTCGTCAGATCTGGAAGCGGTGAGATCTTCAAGTTCGTGCCGCCGTCGAATTCTCCAAAAAGAGTCGCCTTTATCCACCATGTCGGTGCGTACAAGGTCGCAGGAGGCGCTCGACATGGCCGACGAAGAGGCGGCGCTGTTGGCAGCGGCCGAAGAACAGGCAAGAGTAGAGGAGGAAATTGCTCGCCGTCTGCCGCGTGAGGTCATCAACATCACGAGGCGATTGGACAGGCAACAACAATCAGTCGACGAAATCAATGGTAATATCAACAACCTTACTGAGATGGTGGCTCAATTGGTGATGAATTCCACTGCATCTGATCTGTCGCAGCAGCTGTATCCACAGAAAATGTGGATCGAATCTGTCCACCCCGCCTCACATCAACCACAAACATCCCACACCACCCTTAGCCCCATCTTTGAGATCGAAACACCCACCTCAACCCCCAACATCCCACCTCAACCACACCCCAGCCAGCTTCCGCAACCGAGATTTTCCAACACCGTCCCCCAACCAAGCTTCTTCGTCTTACACCCAAAATTCACAACCTTTGGTTCATCAAAACCAAATCCATGCCCAAACCAATCCACAAACTCACCCACACATGTACCAACCAACTTACTCACAACCTTTCAACCCATACCAACCAATCGCAGCCACAGCCACCAAACACTTACTACCCGCCACAATATCAACCCAATTATCAGCCTTATAGCCTTATCCTTACCAGCAACAACAATATTACCAGCAACCCATGCCAATGCCACAATATACGTATGCCCAGCCACCACCAATATATGTTCCTCTGAATCAGTCAGGACAGCAACCTCAGTCTATTTCGGCAAATAGAGCTCGAGATACAAGTCAGTCACATGATGTACAGAGACAGAGAACACCTGACGAAGGCCTCAGGTTATACTGTTCACAATCAGGAACCTCATATTAGAACACCAAGTATTGAATTGCCAATATTTTCTGGTGAGAATGCTGCAGGATGGTTGCTGTAATGTGAAGGAGTATTTGAGTTAGCTGGCATTAGCACTGATAGCAAGATCAAGTGGGTGAATGCTCATATCAGGGCAAAGCAAAAACATGGTTAAAGAACTCAGTCCTGAATCTCCAGTCTATTAGTTGGCAACAGTTCTGCACCTTGTTGTGTGAGAGGTTTCCTAGCCCAGGTGCTGATGAATCAATGGAAATGTGCCAACAATTGAAACAAGTCAACTCAGTGGACAATTATATTGATCAGTTCGAAGACTGGATGACAACTATGAAGCGAGACCACAGTTACTTCAAGAGGAATTCTTTCTTCTGCGTTTCTTGAGCGGGCTAAAAGATTCCATTAAGCACGACACCAAGTGCCACAAGCCTGCTTCCTTACGAGAGGCATATTGGTATGCCAGAAAACAAGAGCAGTCCCATCTGTGCAACAACAGAAAACAGGTCAATATCATAGCAAATAGACCTGCCAACGCGGTTCCTCAGAACAGAAATGCAATAGCTAGGGAGTTCAGACCTAGAGTTGCTGTTGATAAGCCAAAGGAAAGGAAATGTTGGTATTGTCCTGAGCCTTGGTCTTATGGGCACAAGTGTAATGAGATGAAAAGCTTGCTTCATATCCTACAGTTGCAAGGACAGTCGGATGATGAACTTGAAGAAGCTGCTCCGGCTGAGTTACAACAACAACAGTTACAACCCAATGTGGTAGAACCACAAGTGGAGAATGGAAAAGAAGTTTATATGTCAATTTCAGAAACACAATTAATGGATTGCCAACTGATGAAACTATGACTCTGCAAATAGTATTGGTGGCATTCAGGCAATAGCATTAGTTGACTCTGGTTGTTCGAATACTTTTTTGATCAAGAATTCGCTATCAAATTGAACCTCCCTACAAGAGCAACACAAACTAGAAAGTGACTATAGCTGGTGGTGGTACTTTACTAACTGCAGCTGTGGTGCCTCAGTGTCCTTTCACTATCCAGAAGATTAAGTTCAACAGTGATTTCAGAGTCTAGGCTTGAAGGGATATGATGTAGTGCTTGGCGTTTCTTGGCTTAAACAATACAGTCCAACTACATTTAATTGGGTGGATCGAACTCTGTCAATCACCAAGGAAGGTGTGCAACATACCTTCTCTGATTACTTGCAGATTCAGAAGAATCAGCTAATATCTGCAAAACAATAATAAGATACTGAAAAAGGGTGCTTCTGGATATATGATTCAGCTGTTTCAGTATCTCCTGAAGAAGATACACTCGCTTCTGAACAGCAGGCAATACGCAGCAAATTGAAGATCTTCTTAAAGATTTTCAGGACATATTTGAAGTACCAACTGGGTTACCTCCGCAGCGAGACTGTGACCACATAATACCCTTGAAAGAAGGATCAATACCACCCAATATCAGGCCTTATCGCATGCCACATAAACAGAAGAATATTGTGGAAGAAATGATTAAGGAAATGCTAGCTTCTCAGGTGATCAGATACACCATAGTCCATATTCTTCACCAGCTTTGGCAGTAACCAAAAAAGATAAGACATGGATGCTATGTACTGATTTCCGACAGGTGAATGATCAAACTATTAAGAATAAGTACCCAATACCTGTGATTGAAGATCTGTTAGATGAGCTACAGGGGGCAGCTGTTTTCTCTAAACTAGATCTGAGATCAGGTTACCATCAGATAAGAATGCATCCAGATGATATAAGTAAGACAACATTTCGCATGCATTCATGCCATTATGAGTTTTATAATGCCCTTTGGCTTAACTAATCCCAGCAACATTCCAAGAGTTGATGAATACAGTTTTTGCCAAATATCTCAGAAAGTTTGTGCTTGTATTCTTCGATGACATACTGGTTTATAGTAAAAATCTGGAAGAACATGCCAGACACTTGAAATTGTGCTTCAACTGTTGCGATCTCATCAATTGAAAGCAAAAAGATCAAAGTGCACTTTTGCAGCTCCTCAAGTTGAGTATCTGGGTCATATAATCACAGCTGAGGGAGTACAAACAGATCCAGCTAAAATAAAGGATTTGTTGACTGGAAAACACCTACTAATGTATCTCAGCTAAGAGGAATTCTGGGAGCTGCTGGTATTACAGACGATTCATTGAGGGCTATGCCACAATCTGTAAACCTCTGCATGAAGCTCTTAAGAAGACAGGGTTCAAGTGGGGCCCTGAACAAGAACATGCATTCAAAAGGCTCAAGGAGGTTATGACTACACCTGTCTTAGCCTTGCTGGATTTCACATTACCCTTTGTTCTGGAGACAGATGCTTCTGGTGTTGGATTGGGGGGTTCTTATGCAAAAAGGCAGGCCACTGGCTTATTACAGTAAAACGCTGGGAGTCCAAGCTCAAGCACAGTCCATTTATGAAAAGGAAGCTATGGCTATTCTGGAAGCCCTCCGCAAGTGGAGACATATTTCCTCGGCCACAAGTTGATAATAAAAACAGACCAGAAGAGCTTGAAGCATCTTACAAGCCAGAGATTGCTAGAAGGTGTGCAACACAAGCTAATGTGTAGCTGCTGGAGTTTGATTACTGCATCGAGTATAAAAAGGGTATTGAAAACTCTGTAGCTGACGCTCTATCTAGAAAGATAGAACACTTGCTATGCCATTTGGCCATTGTTCCTCACTGGATTGAAGATGTTGAGAAATCTTATGAACATGATGAAAAATGCAGCAGCTTAGACGGGAACTAGCACTCGACCCTAATAGCCATGCTAAATATACACTGTCATCTGGAATCTTAAGGTACAAAAACATGATTGTTATTGGTGAAAATTCTAAACTTTGTGATACCTTATTCCACACATTTCATACATCTCCTATTGGTGGTCATTCCGGACAGAGAGTTACCTGCATCGTTGAAGCAATTATTCTTCTGGCCACATTTGAAACAGTTTTGTGGCAACAAAAGTTTCTGAATGTCCAGTGTGCCAGCTATCAAAAGGAGAGCATGTTCAATACCCTGGATTATTGGATCCCCTCAATATTCCCAAAATCAAATGGTCTGAAATTAGCTTAGATTTTGTGGAAGGTTTGCCAAAGTCTAGAGGGAAGGATGTTATTCTGGTAGTGGTGGACTGGTTAACGAAGTATGCTCACTTCTTACCCCTATCTCATCCCTTTACCACTCAACAAGTATCCAAAGTATTCATGGATAACATTCATAAACTCCATGGTTTGCCCCAGGCAATTGTCTCAGATAGAGATAGAATCTTTACAAGCAAGTTCTGGCAGGAATTATTCACTGCTCTGATGTGAAACTCAAGTTAAGCACATCATATCATCCGTAGTCAGATGGGCAAACCGAAAGGGTGAATCAGTGCCTGGAGCAATATTTGAGAGCAATGGCTTTTCGTGAACCAAAAAAATGGATGGATTGGCTACCTTCAGCCGAATGGTGGTACAATACAGCATATCACACGTCGCTTGAAAAAACTCCATTTGAAGCGTTGTATGGTTATGCTGCACCTCAAATTGGTGAAGTGTCTATCTCCTCTGAGCTCGATCCAGAAACAGCAGTGACTCTCCAAGATCAACAAGACATGATGAAGGTTCTACAGGAAAATTTGCAGCAAGCACAAAACAGAATTAAAAAATTCGCTGATCTAAAGAGAGTGGATCGACAATTCTCAGTAGGTGATCTCGTCTATCTCAAGATGCAACCTTACAGAGAAGCTGCATTAGGGCTTAGAATGCTCTTAAGTTAACATCCAAGTTCTATGGACCCTTTCGGGTGATACAAAGAGTTGGCAATGTGGCTTACAAGCTACAGTTTCCTGAAGGGACTAAGCTTCATGATGTGTTCCATGTTAATCAGTTAAAGAAGCATGTTGGTCCAGCTACAGTTCCAAACCCGCTTCTTTCTATCCTCACTTCTGAAGGCAAAATCAAAACCGCACCGGCTCACATCCTGCAAGCAAGACAGATACCTCGATCAGCAGGAGACTATGATATACCAGTGGACCAGTGGCTTATTCATTGGGAGAACCTCACAGCCGATGAAGCTACCTGGGAGGACGTCAAATTCATTCGAGTTGCCTTTCCAGATTTCAAGCCTTGAAGTCTTGTCTTCAGGGGGCGGTATTGTCAGGGACCATCTTCTCAAGCTCCTGTATTGACAACCGTTGGATCAGGATCGGAGGCTCCTCAATGAAAGTTACCCTTTCGGACAACTTTCCCTCCTAAGTCATGTCTTTAAGTTAATTAAGTAACTATTTAGCACTGAGTGTGCTTAAGCTCTGTAATAAAGAACCTGTTAACTATCGAGGCTCTCGGTCGGTATATAAGGCCGGGAGTGGGCGGATGGGTGGCTCGATATGAGAAAACCCTAAATTCTATCTGTTCTTCCTTGTTTCGTTTATATGTACCTACTTTCCTACACTTTTACCTATCTGTTATTTACCTGCAATTTATCCTTCTAGTTTTTGTTAGGAATCCTTCCTTTTGATGCTTAGCCACCGTTGGCGTCCTGACAGACGCGTCAAAGCCACATCTTCTCTAGCCAAGTCGAGGTCGAGGTCACCTCTTCTGGATCCAAACCCGTCAAGTTCTGGTTCGTATTCTTCCGTCTCCCCCCTCCCCGCTCCCGGCGCGCCACCAGCCCCGCCACCGTCGCCAGTCTCCAGGTCGCTTGTATCGGTAGGACTGGTTCGAACCAACCGTTCAGGCGTTGTTGAGCATATGCGTCCGCAGGGCAGTCTCCACGAAACAGGTGCTCAATTTTCTAAAAAAATCAAAAAAGTGCACACAATATTACGAAAACACCAGCAAATTGCCCGAGCGTTGCAACAGGAGAAAAAAATATATCACATGCCCCATTTTCAAGTTTAACACGATGTCCCACCCGAATCATTTCGCTTATCCTCCATTCCGCCCTCCCTTGTTTAAGATTTCGTTCTTAATATTCATTGACCTTTTATCTTATACCAAATTTGTCCGTTGCTACAAGTTAATTTTTATTAAACATGTTTTGGTTTGTGGAGAATTTTACTACTCCCTTCGATCCGGAAAATATGTCGCCAGAAAGAAACTGACCACGTACAAGTCAATAGTATACCCAGCAAGAATTTGTGTGTACCAGAGGGAGTTTGCCTTGACGTGACACATAACTATTCTCGGTGGGTCGTGCTACCGTGAAAAACGAGTCTTTCTTCTTGTGATCCCATTGTTGAGAAATATGATTTTTTTTGACAATGTCATATATATCACCAACAATAAACCGGTTCGGACATCTGATAGGGTGGCGCAGGTAGCATTCTTATGCATTGTCGAAAACTTTGGCACGACGCGTTCTCGTGCGACATTTGTCGTGCATAATACTCATTGGCGCGTGGAGGCAAAAATATTTTAGCCACTTTTTGCACACGTGTGTGTGAGTGATTACCCCATTGTCCGGCCCTATCGACAACCTCAACATCATCTTGGGCATGGGGATTGAATTTTATGGATCTATAAATTACAAGCTAAAACAGAGCGGAACACTGATTTTGCAATGCACAACAAAGTAAAGAAGTTACTACATAACGTTGTGTAAATACGAAAGCTTGATAGAAATAGCGTCAGATAACTACTGGTAGCTGCAGAAAAATGTAGCCAGTTGCTTTTATGTGGGTTGCTGAATTTTCTTATTTGAGCACTTGGCTGAATCTTTGCGACAAATCTGTGACTAGCAAATATTTGGATGTGTGCACAGTGCATCACTGCATCTGTGTCGACGAAGTATACACAATGACCCAACAGGTCGTGAAGGAGAAGCAGCTTCGGGGACTACTCGTCCGAGAATGGCGACACCATCAGCTTCCCACAGGCCACAGTTTCTCCGGTGGCACGGCCTAAGAGAGCGGCGGCCTCCGCAGCCTTGCGCCCTGCACGCGCAGCTCCGTGTCCGCACCCGCAGCCTGCTCAGCTTCGCGTCCGCCGTTGTCGCCGCGTCGCGGCGCTGTCGCTCCGACCATCCCTGTGCGCAGATGGTCCTCGAATCGTCATCGTCGCGTCGTCTTGTACCTCCCCGTCGAAGGAATCGAGTCGAGGCCACGAGGGGACGCCTCCGGAGGCGGTTTGTGGCGGGAATGCGGTGCCACGGACAATTGTCTAGGGGGGGGGGGGGGGGGGGGGGATTCCCCGCACCCTGCTGCAGGACGGTCCTAGCTGCTCGCTCGTTGACTGGACTGGCCGCGGTGGGATCGAAGGATGCGGAAAGGTGCGGGCTGGTAATGGTAGGGATCTGAATCCAGACCGCGGGTTGATTTGACTATTTGTTAGGGGCCATGAAAAGCGGGGGCGCATGGGCCTCGGCCTGGTTAGTGGCGAGGTCGGCGACGTGTCGGAGAGCGATGGAAGAAGGACCCGTTTTATTTCTTTCTATAAGATCGGACGAAGAGGTATGATGGCAAGTTGCAGTATTATGCAATTTTGTGAGAGGGTAAAACGGTAAATATTTGAGATGGACCATCGGCAAACATCGCCTTAAGCCGTATTATAATGCGAACTATAGCTACTATCTGAATGCTCGTGCGTTGCTATTTCTTTTTGAATAATATTCCAAAACATACGTGTAAATTTTCATGTATATAAATCAAAATTGTAATTTTGTACCAATATTTGTTTTATATACATCAGAATTGTAAAGTTTTTTATCATCACACATGTTGTAGATACATATGAACGTAAAACATGTGTAAATTTCCAGGTATATAAATAAGATATTCCAAAAACATTACAATTTTCAGTTCGCACAATTTTTTTTTTAAACGAGGCAAAAGACTTGCCATTTTCATTAATTAAGTAGAAACGAGTTGGCCGGTTAATTAAAGGAAAACCGGCCAAAAACCGGTACAATACACAGCCCGCAGGGAGACACACCACCAAGGTAGTCGTCGCTCCTCCAGGAGCAAGCGAACCCAACTTCGCCAACAACTTCCACGGAAGGCGCACTCACCGCAACGATCGTGAAGCCATAAGAACGACCAAACAACCGGCCACACACGCCGACGACAGGGCATCCTCGGATCCGAGGGCGAGCTACGCCACCACCATCTTCATCACCGTTGCTGCCTCCCATGATGAGGAGGGAGTAGTTCTTCATCGGGGCTGAGGGCTCTACCGGTAGCTATATGGTTTATCTCTCTCCCATGGTGTGATCTTTATGTGATCATGAGCTTTGTAATCTAGTTGAATCCATAGATGTTAATCTTTATTATCTTATGATTATGCTACTCAAAGTGGTCTTATTAATGTAAACTTCGGAATCACCTTTGTCCCACGGTGCGAAGTTGACAGTGTGCGCACCGTGTGTGATTCTTAGGCTAAAGATTACATGAATACTTAACATGAGTTATACTTTGTGTTGGATGTCTCTATGATATTGTGGTGTTTGTTTAGTACTATTTTGGGGCACTCATAGTGACATTGGGGTTCCCTAGATGTGGAATACAACCTTGAGGTGTGCTCTTGCAGCCCTACACAGTGGATTGGTGTTCGTTATCCAATGAGAGAATAATTCATTGTAGCATAGTGAAGAGGAAATATCTATGTATTCAATTATATTATTATTGTTGAGAGTGTCCACTAGTTAAAGTATGATCCCTAGGCCTTGTTTCCAAGCATTGAAACACCGTTTACAACCAGTTCTGATACATGTTTGCTTGCTGCCATTTTTATTTCATATTGCAATTACCACCATATCCGAGCGAAAGTTTTGCGAATAACCACACTTAAGTTAATGTCCGATTAAGGGCATCTCCAGCCGTTCGGCCCCCCCAGGCCAAAAAACGGCGCCTTTTTTGGACGGCCTGGGGGAACGCCGGCGCAATTTGACGTCCTGGGTTCGGCGTTTTCCCAGTCGCCGAACCCAGGCCGAACCCAGGCCGCCCCCAGCCGGCCAATTTTCGGCCAAATTTTCAACATACAAATCAACACACACATGAACTTTCGTCCAAGTTTCAGCCAAACTTTCGGCATACAAATCAACACACAAATAGTTCAACATACAAATCCACACACAAATAGTTCAACATACAAATCCATAGACAAATAGTTCAACAATGCAAGCAAATAGAACAAACTAGGCATCGGCATGGCCATTGCCTTTGCGCCTCCACAGGTGCTCCACCAGATCATTCTGCAGCTGTGTATGCACCGTGGAGTCTCGAATCTCTTGGCGCATAGTCATGAAGTTTGCCCATGTTGCCGGCACCTGGTGATCAACATCTGCAAGAGGACCCTTCCTGTAGTACTCAGTGTCAGCCACCGGATCATCCCGCTCGCTCTCAATGATCATGTTGTGCAAGATCACACAACAGTTCATCACCTCAGACATTTTGGCCTTGGACCAAGTCAGAGCTGGGTACCGGACAACAGCGAATCGAGACTGCAGCGCACCAAATGCCCTCTCAACATCCTTCCTGCAAGCCTCCTGGCACTTGGAAAACCAAGCTTTCGCACTTCTTGACACAGGGTTGGAGATGCTCTTCACAAATGTTGACCACTTTGGGTAGATGCCATCTGCAAGATAGTAGCCCTTGGTGTACTGGAGCCCATTGATCTCATAGTTCACCGGGGGAGCATGACCCTCAACAAGGCTGCTAAACACAGTTGAGCACTGCAGAACATTGATATCGTTGTGTGTTCCTGGCATTCCAAAGAAGGCATGCCAAATCCATAGATCTTGTGTAGGCACAGCCTCAAGAATCACACTGCAAGCTACTTTGTGCCCCTTGTACATGCCCTGCCATTCAAATGGACAGTTCTTCCATTTCCAATGCATGCAGTTGATGCTTCCAAGCATCCCTGGGAAGCCTCTTGCTTCATTGGTGGCCAGGATCCGGGCAGTGTCATCCGCATTGGGTGATCGCAAGTATTTTGGCCCAAACACTGCCACCACTACCCTGCAGTACCTGTTCAAGCATTCAATGGCGCAAGACTCGGACATGCGCAGATAGTCATCCTGAGCGTCAGCGGGAGCACCGTATGCAAGCAATCTCATCGCCACCGTGCACTTCTGAATTGAGGTAAAGCCTACCGTGCCGGTGCAATCCGTCTTCAGCTTGAAGTAGGTGTCGAACTCTCGGATGGCATGCATGATGTCGAGGAAGAGTTGCCGTTTCATCCTGAAGCAGCGCCGGAACACAGCCTCGTCTTGCGTGGGGTGCTCGGCGAAGTAGTCGGAGTAGAGGATGTAGTAGCCTTCGTAGCGCTGCCTCGGCTTGCTCTTGTGGCGACCGGGCTTTGAGCCACCACGCCGCGGCTTTGCCTTGTCGAGCAGGCCGGCAAGGCAGGCGAGGACGAGCAGGTGCTCTTCATCGTCGATGTCGGCCTGGGCTTCCTTGTCGAGCAGTTCGGCGAGCAGATCCTCGTCGTCGGAGTCCATGGCTGGGCGGACAAATCGCCGAACACCTAGTAGGCAAGGTGGGGGCGAGCCTTCCCGAGAGTCTTCTTTGCGGCGAGATGACGGCGGAGGGAGGAGGGGCGGCCGACGGCGAAGGATTGGGCGAGAAGGTGGCTTCCTAGCTAGTTGTATGCGGCGGAGGTGGGAGGGGTGGTGCCGGCGGCGACATCGAGGCGACGCGAGGGATGGGGAAAAGAACGCGGCGCGGGGGTGGGATATGTGCTATCACGCCGACAGCGCTGGCCCATACGCGCTTTTACCCCCCAGGCCGAACCCGGTGGGCTGGGTTTGGCCTGGGAGCGCCGGCGCTAATTTTCGCTGATCCGACGCTATATGGGCTCCTGGGGAGGCCGACTGGGCGAAAAACGGCGCTCCCAGGCCAAAACGGCGCTAAAATCGGCCCTGGGGGGCGCTGGGGGGGACGGCTGGAGATGCCCTAAGAGCATCTCCACTCGCGGCGCCCAAACGGCCGCCCAAACGCCTTTGGGGCGTGCCGGACACAAAATCGCCCCCACTCGCGGCGCCCAAACACGAATTCGGTCCGGCGCGGCCCAGTTTTGTGTCCGGTACGCCCAGCCCACGCCCTCAACTTGGGAGGCTTGGGGCGGCCCCGGACGGAAGGAAACGCGACGCCACGTCGGCCTCCGACACGCGGGCCACGCCTGGCAGTGAGACGGTGATCGCAATAAGTGCCGGCTTCCCCCAATTCGTCCACAGAAATCGCATTTCCCCACCATCTCTCCCGCCAAAAGAAAATCCCTCGCGCCGCGCCGGCTCCATGGCGCCGCCGGCACCCAAGGGGAAGGTAGCGAAGGAGACGAAGGCGGCGGGGAAGACGCTGGGCGTCGGGCGCAAGGCCCCCCCTGCCCAGGGAGAAGCCGGAGGAGATGAGGCAGGAGGATTGGGACCTCGACGTACTGCGGCGCCAATTGGACACGCAGAGCCGTGCCGGGCACCGCGTGAAGGAGAATGAAAGGAAACGGCTCGGCACGGCGGCGCCATTGACGGCAAGGAAGATCGCCGCCATGAACAAGACCGTCGCCGCCTTGAACCAAGCATTCGCCTTGGGAGGAAGCCCAGAGAGCAGCGCCACTCTACGATGCTAGGTTGGCGGCTCGCCGTCGAATTCCTCCTTCTTCGCCGACAGCGCCGCCGCCACGCCTCGCACCAGGTTCTCCCCCGAGTACGGCGACAGCCAGCATCACGGCGGTTTCGACCCCAACGTCATCTTCCCTTCTTGTGGCCTGGATCTAAACCACCCCGTCGATCTGAATTCGCCGGCGATGCGGAGAGATCCCGCCGTCCAAACGGCCGCCGGTCGGAGCCTTTCATTCGACGCGGGCGCCTCCCATGTGATCGACGGAATGACTCCCGACGCCCCGGAGCTCATGCAGGTTTGAACCCACGTTTTGTAGCCATGGCATGTACAATAGACGTGTGCATAGGCGAGGTGTGGCTACCGGCCTTGCTCCTTGTGTGTAGGAGACCGCCCATATCATGGACGACATAATCAACGACAACGCCCGGGCGGAGGATGATGACGATGGGTTCGACGAGGATGAGGAGTACTACGAGGACGACGCCGAGAACGACAACGAGGTCGAGGAGGAGGGGGTGGTGACCAACGCTGTGGTCGGCGAGCAGGCGGCGAAGAAGAAGAAGAAGGGCAGCCGCGGCATAATCTGGACGACCAAGGAAGACGAGTGCATGGTCTAATCATGGAAGGCCATTACTACCGGCGAGATCACCGGCACAAACCAGTCGAGCACCGCCTACTGGTCCCGGATCAAGGACGAGTTCGACGAGCGCCGGTTCACCAAGGACTTCTACAAGGTGAGCATGGTGCGCGGCCAAGGCGCCATCGAGCATAGGTGGCGCATCGTCCAACGCCTCGTCAACAAGTTCCATGGCTGCCACGAGAACATCGTCGACCAGAAGGAGAGCAGGAAGGGCCCGGCGGATCAGGTGACCGCCGGCTTGCGATCCCCTTGTTGTTTTGTTGCTTAAGTACTATTGTGATCGTCGTCGGCTTGCTTTGTTGTAGGTCATCGACGCCCTTGTGTTGTACAAATCCATCAACAAGGAGAAAGACTTCAAATTGATGCATTGCTACAAGCTTCTCCAAAGTTGTGAGAAATGGAAGGCACACCGGCGGATTTTGAACAAGAACGGCCGCGCCGAGCTCAACGCCGATCCCCAAAACTCGGAGGGGCGGCCAATCGGGAACAAGAAGGCGAAAGCGGCCTTGGCAGCGGCGGCAAAGACGGACAGAGTGCAGTCGTCCATCGACAAGGTTCTCGCCGATGTTTGCTCCAACTCGAGCTTGAGGCGCGAGGAGAACAACGCAAGGTGGGCGACCTTGATGCAGAAGGCCGACGTCAAGATCAACCTCGAGCAGAAGAAAGCCGCCGTCAAGAAGAGGAGTCAGGACTTCATGATCTTGACGGCCGACGTCTCAAACTTGGACCCGCTGGCGAGGGCGGCGCACAACATGTATCGCGCCGCGATCCTGCAAGAGGTTGGGCTCGTTCCGCCCGAGAATGGCGCCGAGAACGGCGGCAACCACGGCACCGAGACCGGCCACGGCGCGGACGGCCAGGTCGACGATGACCCCGACATGATCTCCGATGACCCCGACATGACTCAGCCCGGCTATGGCTACGTGCCCCAGCCCGGTGACAACATCTAGATCGGCGACGACGACGGCGACGGCGACAAGCAGACGCCGGGCAAGCCCGGCGTATTTTGTCGACATATTTTGGCGTAGTGTATTTTGGCGACATATTTTGGCGTAGTGTATTTTGGCGGCACATTCGAATTTGCAAATTTGGACGCTGCGAGTGGGGAACGAGAGCGCCCAAATGCGCCAAGTAGTCCGGACGGCGCCCAAACGGCCTGTCCGGAAGACGTTTGGGCGGCCGTTTGGGCGCCGCGAGTAGAGCTTGCCCGGCGTATTTTGGCGACATATTTTGGCGTAGTGTATTTTGGCGACACATTCGAATTTGCAAATTTGGACGCTGCGAGTGGAGAACGAGAGCGCCCAAATGCGCCAAGTAGTCCGGACGGCGCCCAAACGGCCTGTCCGGAAGACATTTGGGCGGCCGTTTGGGCGCCGCGAGTAGAGATGCTCTTAAGGGCCGATACTCTCGCATCATCTCGCTACCCAAAAACATGGCCTCGCACCCCGGCGTAAATACAGGACAAAACATTTCTTCCCCTATCTCCGTCCCTGCCGTTTATTCTCCCCACCCCACCGCCCAAAAAAGCCCTAGCGGCGACTGCGAGGATGGCCCGCAAGAAGCTCCGCGTGCCGTCGCCGTCGCCGCCACCGCCGACGCCTCCACGGGAGGAGCCCAGCTCCGAAGAGGAGGAGGAGGAGGCGGAAGCCACCCCCGCAACCCAAAAGCCCCCACAAAACCCCAATCATCAGTCCTCCGACGCGGCCGACGCCGATTCATCGGATGGAGGCGAGGAGGAGTCCTCCGACTCGGAAACTGACGCCAATGCCTTCCAGCTGCGTCAGCTCGCCCCATCCACGGGCAAGCCGTCGCAATCCGACGCCGCCGACGAGGACGGCAGCTCGTCGGAGAGCCCAGAGCCCATCCAGAGCCAGAAGAAGGCGCCAAGAAAATCCAAGGCCGAGGCCGGGAAGAAGAGGCATGCCGCCGATCCCAGTCCGTCTGGTGGTAAGGCCAAGAAAGCCAAGGCCGATGTCGGCAAGGCGGCGGCGCCTTCTGAGCTCAATGCCTCCAGCAAGGGGAGCAAGAAGAAAAGGGAAAAGGCTGTGCAGGCAGATCGCTCGCCATCCAAGCCGGCGGTAAGGCGCTGGACAATTGAGGACGAGATCAAGGTCCTGGAGGCTCTTGTCAGCCACGTCAAGGCTAATGGCACACAGCCTAGCGCTGGTGAACTTATTGCTGCTGTTGGTGACACTCTTGAAAGGAAGGACTGTAGTAAGACGGAAATGTATGAGAAGGTTCGGTATCTTAGGCTGCGACATGAGAAAGCAGCGAGTACAGGTACCCTGCCAGGTAATGAGGATGACCTCCGGAAGTTCAATCTCTCGGAGGCGGTCTGGGGAGAAAGTGCAAAGGAGGTTGCTGCACTCACCATATCTCAAAATGATGGTGCTTCCTCAAAGAGCAGCAAGGGGAAGATTAACAAGAGAAAGCTAAGGAGGCTGCCACTACTGATACTCCTGTTAAGAGTAAGAAGAAGCGGGGGAATCACAAGGAGGAATTACAAGACGATGCAAAAGCTGAGCAGACCACCAATACTGCCACTCAGAACGGTGCCACTTTGGTTAGGAGCAAGAGTGGAAAGCCTGACAAAGAGAAAACAAATGGGGATGCCGAGAGCCTCAGACCAAAGGAGGCCGTTGCAGTCACCCAAAATGGTGATACTCTGTTTAAAAATGGGGAAACTCGTGAACAGAAAATGGACACAGATCCTAATGTGGAAAGCATGCGCAAAGGGTTCGATGAATTACAGAACTTGTACCCCAACCTTTCCTCTTATGTGGAGAGCATCCATGCCCAGCATCCATGTGGGGAGACACTGAAAAGAGCATTTCAGATCATTGCTGATGACAAGGCTTGTGCTTTGGAAGCCAAGATCAAGAAGCAAAGAGTAGCTGAGATGAAGATGGCCACTCGCCGAGCTGACACTAAGAAGGAGGTGACCAACTTAATAATAGGATTGCTGGACTAAACCATTTGGCGCCCATGTATGTGGTATATCTTTCTTCTTACACTTCTGTTATTATGTTTTCTCATGATGCAAGATTACCTGAAGTAAGTTAATGTGTTTTACAAATCTGAATGTCACTTTAGAAATGTGTTTCTTGCTCTATATGTCCCCAATAAAAAATTCGCCCAACTTAGACAAGTATAGAAAGATTAGGTAGATGCAGATGATGTAGAAAATTGGTTGGACGCATACCCAGTGTACTTTTGTGCAGGTACTCAGGGCAGTGAATTTGTGGCAACTGAAACAAGGGAAAAGGACATGAGATGGATGAAGCATCTCATGACTTGTGCTCCTGTTGAGATATGGTTTCACCTTATTTAAGAACACCCTGGCAGTTTCATTAGATTATTCGTCTGTAGTAAGTTTAAGTGCATTAAGTGTTCACAAGGAATACTGCAGATTGAATTAGTTAAGTTGATGCAGTTTGTGCTCATGTTATAATATGGTATATTAGCTATTGATCTGATTTGAGTTTATGCTGTTGGGTTATGTCAACGAATACAAGTCAACCAGTCGAGCTGAGTTCCCACGGTACCAATTCATAGTCTTGTCGCATCTAGTGCTTGACGACTTGTAATCGAGCAGTAGCTACTAAAAAATACCATAGTACTCTGCTAGTAATGCTAGTATACTACAATAAAGCATGGGAGTGGAGTAGAGCAGCAACATTGCCAGGAGCGGGGCGGTGGGCTGTTAGAAGCGGCTCTTTGTGGAGCCTGTCGTGCGAAGAGCCAGGTTCGCAGGGCATACTGGGGCAGATCCTTATGCTAAGGCAAACCTTACAAGTTGACCTTTTCATGAGTTGTTCAACTAAAAAACATAGACGGGCCATCGATGAATAACCTAGACTAGTCGAGCGACTCTTAATCAGTGGTTTATGTTGTAATTACCATCTCCAGATGTTGCAACTAAAAGAGTCGATCCTTATATTAAAAAAATATCTTTTGTGTTCATCTTCCATATTCAGGAGTAAATATCCTGGTATTGCTGAGATTCTATGGTCACATACCAAATTGATTCCACGGTAACTGGAGTTTGCTGCGATATCTCGCTTTGGTTAGATGATTTTCCATATTTGTTTCCTGATGATTTTTCATCGATGTTTCCTGTTGATTTAATTTGCAATTTGAAACATCTGAACTGGCTAGCAAGCATGCCACTGTTCATAGTATAAGCAAACATGGAACTGTCTTTTAAGGTGGCAATTTTAGGTTGATTTAATTTGCAAAACTCATCTCGGCTTAATTAGAAAGTTTGATAGATTTAATTTCATTTTTAAATCTTACGCATAGTTATTAGTTGCATTAGTTTATAAAAGAAAATGTTTGAAATTTGAGAAGCTTAGATGAGAGCACTTGTATCAACAACTTAGTGAGAAGGTAATTTAGATAAGGCATGGACGTTTTGTCCCAGTTAAATATGACTTGAGTTTTGTTTTTATGTTTTAACTGATGACCTACAAGAAGGTACTGTACATTTTAGTACAGTTATCTATGGCCCTGTAAATTTTTGTATCCGTACCCTTTAATCTGAAGCTGAAGTTACTTTCTGCCCTTTATGGCTGAATGCTACCTCGTGTACTTAGTTCCAATCATATTCATTGCTTAGTCATCCATATCCTCCTCGATTATCATCTATTTGTCTCGTGCAGTTGCAATGTCACAACGAATCCAAAGAAAAATCTTTATTTTTTTGTTGATTGCATGGAACTTATACATCTGCTCCTGTCTATTGGTAGATGAAGAAAACAAGAGACGCTGATCACGAAGTTGCTCTGGAAGACTCTGGACCAAGATTATTAAAGTTTGCCTTTGCTCTTGATGCCTATGAAGTGATCATTCCAAGTATCGGTCCCATTTTGGGGTGCACTTAGTCTCTGAACTTGTAGTGGTGGGTTATGCGCTTTGGACCTGTGAAGTGCTTTTGAAGTTCTTAGTATTCTGTAGTTGTGAAAAGAGTTATGATGTAGCGATGTCATCTGAACTTGTCGCATGAATGTTCAGAGATGAAGGTATGAAGTTTGGCAGTTGGAATTATGATGTTCGTTGTGCTTCAGTGGTACTGGATACTTGGAGAAATTTTGGGTCGCTGTCTTATTCACCTGAATTTCTGATCTTTGGTATAGTAACTTAGCTCTACGCTAAAGAATTTACATTGTCATGTACATACTGCAGAATCAAGATTCATACACGTCCACTAGGGAGCAGAAGACATCTGACTTCACCTAACCTCGTCGCTCTTGATCATCTGGGAGAATACTCCACTCAAGGACATTTGTTCGAGATCACCCAGGTCGGTGGTCATGCCACTGTCAGTCGCGATGACTGGCCCTGAACCTAAGGCGTTATCCCGGGGACGGGCGGCAACAGCGCCTCGTTTTCTGTCTCTGATCTGTCGACGACCCGACCTGTAGCTGCAGCGCGAACTCGAGGCACCAGACGATGAGCAGTGACGCGAGGATCATCTCGCCGCGCTCGTCGCAGTAGCCGATGAGCGAGACGAGGTGCGGGTAGCGCAGCGGGACAGCATCTCCATCTCCGTGTGGAACTCGTGTATCCCCTGCTGCCTCCGCCGGTTGACGGCCACCATCGTCTCGTCCCGCATCGTGCCCTCGTACACCTTCCCGAAGCCGCCCTCGCCAATGACAATCACCTCGTCGAACCCGCCGGTCGCCTCCTGGAGCACCGCCAAGCTGATCCTGTACGCGCCGCTGCCGCCGTTCTGTTCGAGGAGAAGCTGCGAGAGCGGGAATGGGAGCCCAGCGCGCTCGCCGAGAATGGTGACCAGCTGGTGTCTGACGGCTTCTTCTCTTGCTTCCTCCTACGCAGAATCCTGAAGGCGATGAAACCGAATGCCATTGCCAGCGTGACCCCGTGGACGCCGGCCGAAGCAGCGATGATCCCAATTTTCACCTTTGAGCTGCGCGTTGACCCGGCACCGGCGTTCCCGACCAATCTCATAATCTCGAGGTCATTGAGGAAGCCGTCAGGTAGCGCGTTGCCAGCAGTGGACGACCCGATGCTGATGGTGATCGATGCCCGTCGCGTCCTTGGTACACCGGCACGGCCAGCGCGCTAAACGTCTCCTGCGAAATCAAGTAGTTAGCCAGCACCAGCCACGCCCCGACGTAGACGGTAGACGTTGAAGGTCACCCAGAGGACTGCTTTGCTGACGATGTTGCAGAAGTGGAGCCGGAGCAGGTAGTCCGACCCCGGCGGGGCGTCGAACCTCCAACTCCAAATCATGTTGAACTGCACCTTAATGGTGCTGCTTTCCTCCGACGTGCTCAGCTCCGTCGCCGTGGCGTAGACCTCCCGCGGCGCTGTGAACACGGTGGCGAATCCCTTCTTGTACTGGACCTTCGAGCTGGAAGCTCTGGTCCGGCAGCCACGTCCTTCGAGCTGGAAGCTTTAGGCAAGAAATGGTCTGCATTTCTTCAGTCTCTCATTTATCTTTATTTCTTGAGACTCATTATATTTTCTTAAGTCTCTCGTTCCTTCATTAGTTTAGTCACTTCATTTCTCTGCATTTCTTCAGTCTCTCATTATTTGTATTTCACGATATTCGTTTCTTCAGTCTCTCATTTGCTTAGTCTTTCATTATTTCATTCCTTCAGGGCATTTCTTGAGATTTTCATTTATCTTCATTTCACTTGTTTCTCGGCATTTCAAAATTCAGTTTATTTTCCTAATTGACTCTTTATATTTCCCTTCAGTTATTCATTACTTCAGTCACTCATTATTGGCATTTCACTTGCCTAAGTTTCTCATTAATTCAGTATCTTCAATTTTCATTTAGTTTGTCTTATTTGCTCAGTTCTTTTTCTTTCTTTTCTTGGGGTATTTGGGTGGGGGTAACTCCGCCTACCATATTTTTAAGTTGGTATTCAGTATCTTTTTAGGTTGGTAGCCGGTTCTTAAGCTCTCTCAGTCATTGTTTTTAGTTTCTTTGATTGTTCTTTAGCTTATTCATTTCTTCATTCCAAGCATGACTGTTTGTCTTAAGTTTGTATTTCTCAATCATGAGTTAACATTTCTTAAGTTTTTCTTTAATCTGCACTCTGTTTATTATTTTTCAATCATGACAGTTTGTATATCTCAATCATAAGTTAATATTTCTTCAGTTTGTAATTTCATCTTTCCTCAATCATGAGTTAATATTTCTTCGGTTTGTCTTTAATCTGTACTTAGTTTTTTAGTCCTGTGCTTCACTCTTCCATCAGTCTTCATTGCGTCTTTCAGTCCTAGAACCCCCACTTTCGTCCTCGGTCTTCCTATAGATTATGCACATTCTTCTAAGCCTCGGTTCACTATTTTATGCACACAGGGATCTGATCTTGAACTTCATTGCTTTCTTTGGAGCGTTGCTATATTATCTACCTAGTTGTTTGCGATATATCATCGGACTTTCTTTGTTCGACTCAAGTGTTCAGATTAAATGTTACTATCTTTTCTCTAGTATTCTTTAGTTGTTTGGTTTTCTTTCTTATTCTCTTATTTTTCTCTTTCTTTTAGCGTAGATGGGGTCAGCGTGGGGAACTCTGCCTATGCCTTTTTTGAGTTTTCTTCTGAAGTAGGATAGCGGGTTCCAAGCCCAGGAAAAGGAGAAGGGACCACGTTTTCTTTCGTTTAAATTCTTCCCTGAATATTCTTTGCATCATCTAGCTTGCATTCTCCACTTCTATTTCTCCAATTCTTCATTCCAGAGGAGGGGTCAGCATGGGGAACTCTGCCTATATGTTTGGGATAGCTTGAAGTATCAAATATATGATTCCGTATTTTTTTTTATGATTTTGAATCCTATGTCTAGATAGTAGTCCATGTGTTGTAGGCTGGGAGAGGCCCCGAATGGAGTCGTAGTGAAGTGCAGTTTTCAATGTGTGTGTTTCTCATGTTCGTGCAGTGAAGCTCAATTTTCTTTTCAATATCTGTGTTTCTCATGTTTGTTCAATGGATCAGTTTGCAAGTGAGTTTGAAATCATCATACGTATGTAGCTCAAATATCATTGTAGCAATTTGTCTATTTTTCATTTCTAGATCCCTATCATTGCTGTAATTTCCTTTTTGTTTGTGCTTGGGATGTGAATTGCTTCCATTGCTTGGGGGTGGGGTGCTGGGTTGAACTCGTGAATTGAATGATCTCCCCTGCTATAATACCCCTATATTGTAGCTTCTCAAGATATTTTTAGCATAAAAGATTAGTTTCATCACTTTATATCACCCTACTCTTTATCTGTCAGTATTTTCTCTTTGTTTCACATTACAGGAAGCTCATGAGGATACTTGGGACTTCAGGGTTGCTCCAATGTCAAGTAGGTTATCCTTCACAATAGCCTTATCTTTCTTTTTGTCTCGTGCTTCCGTTCGAGTTCTGATTCCTTTCCCTCTTTTCTCTCTCTTTTGTAATCTGGGATCCTGATTCTTCTGTCTCCGATGCGGCCGGCCGCTGGGGATGGAAGGGGGACGGTGTGGTGCTGTTTTGTTTGGTGAAGAAGATGAACTGAAGGCCTAACGCACTTTTAGGATTTTTTTTCCACGGGTGTGCACCTCAATCCAAATGATAATTTGACAACACTGAAATGAGCCGTTGAAACAAAATGGGAGACTAAGGGAAGAAGCCTGAAATGTATCTGTTTGGGCGAAATGAAAACATACAGTTTTTCTCATTGTTTCATTTAGTTTTTCAGTATTACATCTGTCCGTTTTTTATTGGCTACAAAAATGTATCTGTTTCCGAATTTAAAAACAGCTATCTGTTGAATAGTCACTCCCAATTATTCTTCTTGAATTATGGAAGGACGTAGGACTCAGAGTATTTTGGTTCGTGCGATGGGCATAGTTACACCACACCAAAGAACACAAGTAGCCTGCCGATCTGTGTAAATATCGTTTTATTTTCAGTACGGAAGCACCAAATTTGAGCTTACAAATTTCATTTTGTTGTACTTGTCCAGAGTCATGTCAATAAATCTAGAAGGAATGTGAGGCTAACTAGGTTTGGTTGCGAGGCCAGAATTGGCTTCAAGAAAGTGAGGCTAACTAGGTGCGTTTTGTATGGTTGAAAGACGCGTCGTGTTAATTATCACACTGTAGTGACGCGAGGATCATCTCGCCGCGCTCGTCGTAGTAGCCGATGAGCGAGACGAGGTGCGGGTAGCGCAGCCGGGACAGCATCTCCATCTCCGTGTGGAACTCGTGTATCCCCTGCTGCCTCCGCCGGTTGACGGCCACCATCGTCTCGTCCCGCATCGTGCCCTCGTACACCTTCCCGAAGCCGCCCTCGCCAATGACAATCACCTCGTCGAACCCGCCGGTCGCCTCCTGGAGCACCGCCAAGCTGATCCTGTACGCGCCGCTGCCGCCGTTCTATTCGAGGAGAAGCTGCGAGAGCAGGAATGGGAGCCCAGCGCGCTCGCCGAGAATGGTGACCAGCTGGTGTCTGACGGCTTCTTCTCTTGCTTCCTCCTACGCAGAATCCTGAAGGCGATGAAACCGAATGCCATTGCCAGCGTGACCCCGCGGACGCCGGCCGAAGCAGCGATGATCCCAATTTTCACCTTTGAGCTGCGCGTTGACCCGGCACCGGCGTTCCCGACCAATCTCATAATCTCGAGGTCATTGAGGAAGCCGTCAGGTAGCGCGTTGCCAGCAGTGGACGACCCGATGCTGATGGTGATCGATGCCCGTCGCGTCCTTGGTACACCGGCACGGCCAGCGCGCTAAACGTCTCCTGCGAAATCAAGTAGTTAGCCAGCACCAGCCACGCCCCGACGTAGACGGTAGACGTTGAAGGTCACCCAGAGGACTGCTTTGCTGACGATGTTGCAGAAGTGGAGCCGGAGCAGGTAGTCCGACCCCGGCGGGGCGTCGAACCTCCAACTCCAAATCATGTTGAACTGCACCTTAATGGTGCTGCTTTCCTCCGACGTGCTCAGCTCCGTCGCCGTGGCGTAGACCTCCCGCGGCGCTGTGAACACGGTGGCGAATCCCTTCTTGTACTGGACCTTCGAGCTGGAAGCTCTGGTCCGGCAGCCACGTCCTCGAGAGGGTGTCGTTGCCTGGCGTGATCTTGGGGATGCCCATGTTGATCCTGTGGACCGTCTCCAGCGCCTGCGTCGACAGCCACGTCCTCGAGAGGGTGTCGTTGCCACACAGGACAGGAGGACAGGAGCCCGCCCGCCGATGCATGTCAAGAACTGGCGGCATGGTGCCACAATTCCGGCAACAGCATCGGCGGGCTCTAGAAGGAGGACAGGAACGACTTGGTGGACCGAGATGGCAAGCCTAGTTTGGAGAGCATCGTGGCCTTGCCGGAGTTGACAACTGAATTGATTAGTACAACTAGGAGATGGCGAGAGAAGTTGATACTTGCAGCTTGATGATGATTCAGAATCTAGGTAGGAGGCCGCGAGAGTCAGCAGCTGCTACTATAGTTTCCCACCTAACAAAGGCCGTGCACCAGCTTATCAGCCAAAAGTTTATTAGAGGTTTAAAATTTCTAAGGTTGTCAATTACTTTTGGAATATCTGAAAGAATGTCTTCAAGGACAATTGGCTTCGCTAGTTTTTACAAATAGTTGGCATGCACGTCTTTACAATTAAATGGGATAATTTACAAGTAGGACATTTTTATAATTAAATGAGACAATTTACGACTGGCCAAAAAAGGACATTTACAAGTAGGAAAAGCCATACCTAAGGATTACTTCTCTCGATACAAGTCAATATTAACACATATACCTATCAATACAGTACCATAACTCATCATCTGCAGAAAAGTCATGGCAGTACGTATCAAGCATGCACGAAGCTATGTCCGATTGCTCGGACTGAACCACACTCCATAGTTGATCTAACAGTTCAAAATACAAATAAAAGATAGAAGAGCATGAATAACAGATCAAGATACATATAGAAAAAAATAATATGAAAAAATGCTCAGTTTGTCATACTTGAGAACACGGAAGTAAGACGAGCACGTGGATTTGGGCTTCATATATTATCATCTTCACTTAATATGAGAATATTCATACTGTTGAAATTGCAAGAGATGATTTTCATTGATAAATAGAAAGGACTCATCTCCAATAAAATACATGACTTGTCTTTCGTACCTATGAGAGAGAACAATAATGTCAAATATAATTTCAAAATTGACATGAATTACATTTAAATACATATATTCCATATTTGTTTTCACAAAAAACTACATCATTGTGTGTCACGCTAAAAGTTCTTCACTAATATCAATGTTGGAATAAATCATATTTGCACTCCAATCAATTACAAGTAAGAAATACATATATTAGACTATCAGATGCGTGCGCTGCAACGGAAAATAAAATACATTGAAAAACGTTGACAATACAGTAAATAATGTATTTTTATTAGTAGAAAAATATTAGGTTTCACCTTGTGTTTATGCTTCATGTGAATAACGATTTAGATTGCTGACACAAAATAATTTTTAATCTTGGATGAGTTGATACTTGAATCCAATTAATATACTGAAATTAGGACAAACATGAAAAATATTTCAACATTAGCCATTTATCTTAATTGTATGGAAAATGAGTTCAGACGCGCAATTAACTAATAGCAGATTGTGGCAGTATTAAAAAACCAGCCGGCCGACACAATGTCAGTTCATACCCTAAAAGCTAAATCCCTCCAACCAAACACAATGTACAGGTTTGCTATGAAGAGGCGGAAGCTTTGCACTACAAGAAATAGCTTTGCAACAAAACATGATTTGCATCTTCAGTTAATCAGAATGCTTAATTACACTTGGTGCAAGACTGGGGATCAAGAAGCCAAAACCAGAAGACATGTTCCCTAGTCAAGCTGCAGCAAGCAGTAAATGAAGTTTGCATCGGTAAATATCACCACAAAATCCAGATCAGAGACAGAAAACGTCCGCGGCCTCGAGCAGGAAGGTGGCCTCGCGCAGGCCACCGGCAACCCCGTCTCCGCCGCCGCCGTCGGCCATCTTGGCGCCGCCCGGGACGGGGGATTTTTTTTTGATAACGTCATCCCTCTTTGCCGTGTGTTTGCACACGGTAAAGAGAAGCGGCTTTGCCGTGTGTTTGCACACGGCAAAGACCGACCGGTGGGGCCCACTTGTCAGGAGCATGCCGTCAACGTCCGTCGTCGTCGTCAAGTGACGGTGGGCCCACCTAGCAACGTTGCCGTGTGCCACACACGGCGAAGAATAATACATGACATCGTAGTAAAAAAAACACACAGCAAAGACCGGCACACGACAAAGGCGGTAAAAAGCACACGGTAAAGAATGACACACGGCAAAGAAAGTGGACACGTGTCCATCAATCGGTAGCGCCGACGGCGCAGTCACGGCAGGTTTTTGCCGTGTGTTTGCACATGGAAAAGACGTGTGCAAACACACGACAAAGAATAAATCTTCTTTGCCGTGTGCCAACACACGGCAAAGACCGTTTTTCATTTTTTTTTCAATTTTACTTTATCTTGTTGTAATAAAGATATGACCATTCACGTGGCATAGTTTGTGCTAATATGCCCATATTTGGCACATATATGTATCTTGGTATGAGAAACAATGTTACTGAACTGAGTTTTTTCAAATTAGTTTTTATAAATATTTTTTTTATTTTCTAAGTGCCAAAAATGACTTTTTTTGGCGAAGCAAGTACAACAAATATGGTGCAAAATGGCACCCATCCAATTTTCACACAAAGTAGTCCATATTGGATGGATAGTTCCCAAATATTAGGAATTTTCTCGTTTCTACCTAATTTCGCACATTTAATGACTTTATGTTGATTTTCCGAAAGTAATTCCAATTTGAACTACAAGTGTGTGATAGTTTGTTCTGAATTTTTTCTAAAAATCATTTTAAGGTACAAAATTAGTGATTATTTCAGAGAACCGTCGATAGTTTTGAAAAATTTGACCCCTTTCAATGAATACCCATCCTCGCCATTTTGACCATTTTTTCAAAAAAATCAAATAAAATGAAAAAAAATCCTCAAAAAAGAAATCCTTTGGCATGGAGTCATTTTATGTGTACTAATTGTTATGAAAAATGATAAACTTGGAGTTTGACAAACTTTCAAAAAAAAGTGAAAAAATACTCAAAAAAAAAAATCCTTTGGCATGAATCAAAATGGCACCCATACAATTTTCACACAAAGTAGTCCATATTTGATGGATAATCCCCAAGTATTAGTTATTTTCCCTCTTTCTAACTAATTTCGCCTATTTAAAGAAAAAGAAAAAACCAAAAAATCTTTGCCGTGTGTTGGAATTAATTTCTTGCTATGCTCATGAGTCATCAGGTGTCAGCTAGCTAGAGGGGAAGTGTTTGATGCTCTCCACACAATACATGCATGGAAATGCTTCCAATAAAAGTTATTTAGGACTTCCAAATAAAATTAAGAATTTAATTTGTGAGCTGCAACTACAAAAAAATTACATTATAATAATCTTACATATCTATTTTACAAACTTCAGTTTTTGAAGAGCATGAGGTCAAGCATTTTTCCATTCGATCCTGCTGGTTTCAGTCCATATCAGGATCCAACGGCTCCCAGCAAGTCTAGGGAAGCACAGAATCCGTGTGCTCTTCTCTTATTGGTGGAGGCTAGGAGGCATATCTACGTACGAGTGGGGCTGGCTGGGCAAAGCGTTGCACGTTTCTGGGCACAACGTGCGAGGCCATGCTCTGCCTCCTCGTCAAGAAGCACGCGTGGAGGAGATTGGCGGCAAGAGGAACGACGACCTCGTTGTCTACTGCTCCGACGGCCGGCCCGGACACCGCCCTTCCACTTCTCGTCCGCCCTCCCCGGCAGGTCCGACCGCGACGCCACCCACGTCCACGAGCAGCGCGTCGCCGACCTCCTCCACGCCAGGCCCGGCCACCGCCTCCTCGACGTCGGCTGCAGCGTCGGTGGGCCCATGCGCGCCATCGCTGCCCACTCCGGCTCCAAGGTCGGCGGCATTGCTGAACCGCGCCCGCTCCCACAACCGCAAGGCCGGGCTTGACGCGCAGTGCGAGGTGGTGTGCGCCAACTTCATGGCCATGCCCTTCGACGCCGCATATTCCATCGAGGCCACCTGCCACGCGCCTCGGCGACGACGCCCTCGAGCTCGCCGCGCTGCCGGCGTTCTCGCCGCAACCCCGTCTCCGCCGCCGCCGACGTCCGCGGCCTCGAGCAGGAAGGTGGCCTCGCGCAGGCCGCCGGCAAACCCATCTCCGCCGCCGCCGTCGGCCATCTTGGCGCCGCCACCCCGTCCCGGCGAGGGACGGGGGATTTTTTTTTGATAACGTCATCCCTCTTTGCCGTGTGTTTGCTGCACACGGCAAAGACCGGCCGGGGCCGGTGGGGCCCACTTGTCAGGAGCATGCCGTCAACGTCCGTCGTCGTCGTCAAGTGACGGTGGGCCCACCTAGCAACGTTGCCGTGTGCCTGACTTTCGGCACACGGGAAAGACCTCTTTACCGTGCATTTCTTCACCGTGTGCTCTTTGCCGTGTGCGACACACGACAAAGGCTTTGCCGTGTGTTTTCCTGCCCTTGGCACATGGCAAAGAGGTGCTCTCCCGTAGTGGACCTCATATGCGTCGGGCCTGAGATTTCAAAGTTGTCCTCGTCGTCGTCAATCACTGGAGACCCCATCTTCACGCAAGCTAGGACGCTCGAGATCTTTAGAGGGAATCTCGCGAACCAAGTAATTAATATTGAGCAACAAGCAGCAGCTCAATCAAACTAAACTAGGAAGCCACTCAGTGGGAAATCGTCTCGAGAGAGGAATGGTTTATATAGAAAGGCTGAAAGAGGGGAGAGACAGGACACAAGTGAAGGGAGTTACTTATTAATACAATTATTTTACCGTGTGCACTTGGTTTGTTTGACTCGCTCCGAGTTTCTTCTTCGATCCACGCTCAAGCAAGGGGGCCATGGAACTTGCAGACTTTGGGAAGACTTGACCTAAAGCTTCTAGGCCATCAGGCGCGTATGAACAAGTCACTCTTGGGCAAGTGGGGTTGCGTCACTCTTAGCGCGTCATACGGAGCACGTCAATCATTGCACCGTTAAATTAATCAAATTCTTGTGAGAAACAAACCACATAATAGTACTAGTAATATTCTCCTCCTTTTTATATTTCTCCGAATATTAGGATTAATCAAAGTCAAACTTTGTAATGTTTGAACCAATATATATAAGAAAAAATATTTAGTCTCTATAATACCAAATATGTATAATATAAATTATATTTTATTATGGTTCTAATGATATTGATTTGATATTCTAGATATGGATAGTTTTCTTTATATAATTAGTCAAATATAAAAAAGTTTAAGTTTAACCACACCTAGTATGAAGAGTAACAAGAGTAGCTGCTTGCACCCAGGTTTAAGAAGTGAGCCCAGTTCACTTGGTTAGGCAAGTGGGTGTACAATCCAGCCACCCAGTTTTAAATCCTCACGGACACATATTTGGTTCTTATTACTTTAAAAAAACCCGCTGTAAGGGCTTCTCCTACTGCATTCCTTTCAAAAAAACAAGTACGAAAAGTAACGAGAGTAGCTGCTTGCGAAACAAGTTACAGTTTGTATCTTTGGATGATCCTTCCCCCGTGGTCTCGTCATATATAGTCGAACTACTGCCACAATTATTGCACTGTTTAGATAATCAATTTTTTGTGAGAAATAAATGATAGAATAATACTAAACTACCAGTATATCAGACCAATTATATGGGGTCCTGGCATGACATTTTGCATTCAAATATACAATCACAGTTGAAAGTGCACAATGGCACCATCATCACCCCTATATATAAAAGGGCGGCATGTCCTCGCCTTCTCACGCGGCCCACGTCGCCTTTAAAATTTCAGCCGTCCGATCTGCGAAACGGACGGAAAAGATTAGTCCACGTCACCCCATCTCGCGCGCTACTGTAGCAACACGATTTTAGGCCAATCACGCCCCTCCACGTCATCCGGTAACCGCGCCGCGCGCGCCCGGTCACCCGCCTCCGCGCCGTCCGATCAAGATCTGACGGATCGGACGGTTCGCGTGACCGTTTTGCACAAAACCCCTCGCGTTTAAAGAAAATTACGTACCAGTCCTGCCCATTCTCCCCATCCCAGCTCCTCCCCTTGACGCCGCCGCCGCCGCTTCTCGATCCCCTTTCTTGCTTCTTCTCCTCGCCGCCGCCGCCGCATCTCGCCGGCCAACACAGCCTCGCCGCACCCCACCCACCAAATCGCCTCGACGCCGGCCACCCTAACCCGGAGCACCCAAAACTCCCACCCGCTCCGCGAAACCCTAGACTCACCGGCGGCCAGTTCATCCGCCCGGTCACCCCGCGCTGGAGCTAGGCGGACGACGGCGACGCACAAGCGATTCCCTCCCCGAGCAGCATCACAAGCAACGCAGCTCGGAAGGTCTCCGAGGGTAACACCCCGATCTACTCTCCTCTCCGCCTCCAAACCTCCATTTCCGTCCTGCTCATGCTCCTATCCCTGCAGATCAACGCCCCAGGAGGCCAGATCCACAGGCGCCTCTACACCAAGGCCGGCCGGCCGGCCACGCTCTGTGCGCCGGCGACGACGCGGAGGCTCCTGTGCCACCTCTGACCGCACGTATCCCTCCTGCCCTCACTCCAGCCCGCTGCTGCTTCATTGTTTGTCGCTCTCTCTTCTCTACCATCCTGCTCAATCTTGATTCTTTTTCCTGAATCAGTTAACGTGTGTGCGTGTGTGTGGACATACTCTATACGTGCTTCCATTGATAGATGCAAATCGATGAAAATTTTGGTTCAGCCTTCTCAATTTTCTGTGGATTCTCCCGGCGATGAGTTATCTCACATGGAGCTTCACGGGTTAGGTGATTCTTTTGATGTATTGTCTACTGATCCAGCTCCCGGTGTAAATTCTTTCTTACTTTCTGATAAGTAATTCAAGCAATTATTAGTTTTGTGTTGTCTTGCTTTAGTTTTGTAAATCTCTCTCACATATCGACGGAGCTGATAAATTTCATGTTAATATTTAGCTCACAATTTACAGGGCACCCCTAATTTATCTGTAGATTTTTACTACGTGCGGCGATTCTATAATGGTTTGTTGCCTCAACAATAAGGATTATGCACTTAACCATTGTCCATTTATCCACTGGTTCAATTGGTTATTGATTTGTTAAGATAAAAATAAACAATCAAACCCTTTGTAAGGACTGATTTTTGTATCTACCTCCAGATTTTGGTGATTATTGTTGAATTGATTTTTGTGGAAAATCTACATCAGAATCATGAAAAGTTCACAGTGGGAGATGATATTCGTTAGTTCGTCTTTCCTATGGAACATATATATTGTCCATTATAAACTAGAAGGTTCAGGCCAGTGCAGCTACCAAATTGATGCTTAAATTTATGGATTAGCATAGAAAAGTAGTACAAGGGCTACTATTGAAATACGTTTATGCAAACTTGAGGATTTAGTTCCTATTCATGGAGTAATTCATAAACAACTAAAATAGAGATACCAGCATAAGGATGCTTCTCCTCACCACACTCGGGGTTGACCACTCCTCCTCGGTTATATAGGAAGCATTTAAAACAAATGAGCGTACTGCAACATCGGATAAAATCCTTCCCGTTCAAGAGTTTTATATCCCTCACACATGCTCATTCTATTTTTAGTTCAACATATATATATAGCTATGTTGGTGTTAGATACTGTGAAATTGACGTACTGAACCATGTGATATATATATATATATCAGTTTTTTTAGCTTCTCATCGAATACCTTCGTTCCTCATTACTCTTATATTATTCTCTTCCGAGAAATGCTTATTCCTACTACACCGTCTGCCTTTATTTATAAAATTTTGTATTGAAAAATTGCATTGCAATTCAGATGTTCTGAGTGTGTAGAGATTTAAGTTACTCACGGTGGTTGACTTCTTTTCCTTGCAGAAAACTCAAAGATCTAAAAAGTTAAGATAATATTGTTAAAAGCAAAATGCCTCGCAAAAGAGCGAATGTTTACTGTGTAGTCTCAGTGATCTGATAATAGTCTATAGTACATTTCACTCTAATGCTTCGGCAAAACCATCAGGATTTTAGCATGCTTGCTGATCAGTGCTACACTGGGATAGCAAACTAGCATCACACCATGATCAATAAGACATGCATGCTTGGTTTAGTCATAGGAGTTAATTGCCAGGTTATTCCCTCCATCTAGCAGTAGCATTTTATTGGACCAATAGAGCAATTTATGTGATTTTCTTATCCATTTTCACTCTAATGCTTCAATAGCCATTATTCATTCGGCAAAACCATCAGGATTTTAGCATGCTGGCTGATCTATGCTATACTGGGATAGCAAACTAGCATCACACCATGATCAATAAGACATGCATGCTTGGTTTAGTCATAGGAGTTAATTGCCAGGTTATTCCCTCCATCTAGCAGTAGCATTTTATTGGACCAATAGAGCAATTTATGTGATTTTCTTATCCATCTATTCTCAGATAAATGTACTATAAGGATGTATAAGTATTGATTGGATTACGGCACTCAATCTGAGTAGCTTTGATATGAAATTACTGGAAATTTAAGACTGGTTTTTGTAGGTTTTGCTCAACACCCCCCTCTCCTCGCTTTGCCTTCCATTTTTATAAGAAATCCGTTCTCAACAAGGACCCAACAATTATGTCATGTTTCTTATGTGGGGATTCTAAATATAACTCGACTATCTCTGTGCAACTGTAATATTGCTTTTCCAAATCGAACCCACCCTTATGGTGCATTTTGAATTTCCGATACAACACCAGGTTTTTGTTGCTTTGGAGAAGCTGGCACCATCAGGCGAGTATTTTATCAAAAAGAACTTGTATCCAATTGTGAATTTATGCTGGCCTTATATATAGAGAGACATCAGTTGCTTCTCCCAACTTGGGGGTCTATTTATAACTCATGTCCAGCTTTTGCTACTGCAGTGCTTAAACTGTGACTCGTTGATTTGCAGGGCAATTGGGTACCCTATAATTTTTTTCCATCTTTAGGTTGCCCTCGCGTGGCTGGTTGATTAGCACATTGGAAGAACTGAAAGAGTCACTTGAAAACCCTGAACAATAAAATTATGATCCCCCAACAGGTCAGTGGCTAGCAACATATATGTAGAGAACCTTTATTTGTCCTTCTGAATTTAATGTCAACCATGATTTATTATCTTCTTTTCCCCAGAGAAATTTCTTAAAATGTTTTTATAGGAACTTGGATTATAGCTTTATTTCAATGAAAATCTAGACTTCTTAAATGAAGTGATCTATACACTTGCCGTTATGCTGAATTCAGGCAACAACAGTAACATGCAAAGCTGTTTATTTTTGCAGGTTGTCATTTCGTGAGGTGCTGCAGCAGTTGCTGCTATGAACGTGGCCAAAAGACCTGACAATGCTGGAAAGCTGATTCTGGTGAGATGTTTCCATCCATTTGAATGTGTTGCCATTATGTCATGGCTAGCTATTAACTAAGGAAACATCTCTAGCATTTTCCACACCTAGATATCGGATTTGATTTTAAAGCGTGGAGATGGGTGCTACTGATCATCAAGGAGGACACATTCACAACAATATAGATTGCTGCCTTTGTGGTGGTGCGCTTTCCAGTTTTTCTATAGAACTAATAGTTGATTGTACACTTGCAGGTGTATATACTACTTTCTGCATAAATATAGGCTCACATGGATCAAAATCTTTAATTTCAAAATGCTGTGATCTGAACGGTCAGAGGGTTCTGTTCACGTAACAGTGAATGCCGTATAATTTGCACTGAAATTCTATTTACATTGGATGTTGTCCCAACTACCTATGGTACATTTTGTTAATATTCGGAAGCCTGATTTGTTTATTATGCATTTTTTTAGTACTTGATTACTTGCTCGCTTTCAGTTATCGTGGAGCAAAGATTCCACTTATGATATTCTTTTTTGCTGCTATTTTGTTGGAGAATATCTTCTAAGGTTTCTTATTTCTAAAGCTATGTCGTCTTCTGTTTTACCCTATCCATCGATGTGAATGTCAAAACCTTAATATTCTGAAGTTTTAATGCTTTGGTAATATTCAAAGTAGTTGTGACTAATAATTATCAAAGAATAGCTAGCAAATCTTGCGACGAGACAAGAAACGAAACTAATGTCTCAGTTAGCTAAGTATATATATGAAACACAACTTTTATAAAAAACTACAATTCATGTCATTTTAATGCCTAAATAGACGGGTGCGGCGTGTCGCCGTGCCATGTTACCTAGTCAAAATAATAGTTCAACTTGCACCATCGCACGACCACGTGCACAAAATAACAATTCTAGTGTGCACCATCGCATAACCAGTTCACCATGTTAATTATATATATATTTTTTTTGATAAAGGGAAATATATTAATATCAAGAAGATACCGAATACACCCAACCTCTGTACCAACTCAACATCAAGAACAAGCCGAGACATCGAGGATACACACAGCCAAATTATTGAAAAGAAAGAAAAAAAAAGAAGGAAAAAAAGGCATCCAAAGTGTCAAGCTGAAGCTATAAGACACGGAGCAACATCAACCACCACCCTAGACAACACGTGGGCTACGAGAAATGTCCTCCAACGACAACGCCTTCAGAAAGGGAACGCCATGTAGATGTCGTCGTTGCCAAATTTAGCCAGTGAAGACCAGATTAAGATTTTCACCCTGGAGAAGAGGACCGAGCAATATCCATGCAATGCCTTCAATAAGGTAACAATACATAAGCACCGCCATTGCCTGGTACAACCAACAAAGGTCAGACCAAGAGATTTTAATCCCGGAGCTCAGGACCCAGTACTCAGAGAGCACCACCAAATCACCGCCCTATGTTGTCGCCTCACATGCCAAGCTACCGCCTTCATACCTTCTAACCATGAAAAAGACGAACACAAACCGAGCTTCCTTACGCCTGCAGATATGCGCCTTAACCAGGATCAAATAGCAACGAATCAGCATAAGCCTCGCGCACAAGATCCACAGGATACGCTTGGGCTTTATCAGGAATCACACCGTCTGAATGTTCGACTGTTCATCCAAGTCTTCCGATGGACAAGCACAGACCATAGACCAACATATGGGAATGGGAACCTACCCCATCCATGGCCTAAGCCGCGTATTGGCGAGGGACAGCAACTGCAACTTGCTACCTTCGACGAACAAAATCGCCAAGTCGCAAGCAACGCGGACTCTGCAGAAGAAACGGATCGAGTCCGCCAAATATTCTCCGCGTCCGCGGCCGAGCGATTGCTGCACTTCATCACCACCTTCGGAGGTCGGAGCTGCCAGCCACATCCCCGTCGCCAGGAGCCTAAGCGGCTGTGTCCTGGGACGAGGGCAGAGATCCAAGTATCTGATGCAAATTGCAAACCAGCCGATCTCCTTTTTCTTGACAATTAAGCAGCCCAACTCATCTTGGATCTGAACGTGGATCAAGTCCTCCATCAAGCCTCAGCTCAAGAAGACGACGTCCAGCCCAGCAATTGAGCGCCGCCCCATAGCATGCGCCCCAGGATTCCTCTCGACTTCACCGCTTGCCTGTTGCTGCTGTCGCGACTGTCCCTCCCGCTGTACCACATGGATCCCGATGGAGGCTCGCCGCCGCCGGCTGCCGGACTGTTGGCCGCCGGTGGTGACCGGCGGCGGCGGCGAGACGTCGGAGATCGAAGAGGGCTCTGTTGTGCGAGATGGGATCGCCACCCGAGTCGCCCGTCCGGACGACGCGGGGGCCGTTTCTCATCCCATGTTAATTATATGGAGTCGAAATACTACCTGGACAAGGTCCGGGTCAACGCATCAAGCTATGCCACAAGGGAAACACGTTCGTTATCTTCTTCTATCTTCCTGGCCATCACATCCATTTCATAACGCTGGGTGTGGAACCCCAAGAATCGAGAAAATGTGTGTCATACATCTTATCCAAATTCATAAGCACTCGGATCACATCTTTCAGAACGGTGTGCTGCAATTCCTCAAGCAGGTGTCGTGCGGACGTCTGGCAAGGACACGCGGGGTCGACGAGTGAGCAAGCAAGCCCGTGCCAAATGGGATGACTGATGGAGAAGCGAGGTGGAGAGTAGAGTCGGACCGGACAGTTCTGGCGGGTTTGAGCCTGAAGTCGGGAAACCAGACCAGCTTGAAGAGCACGGCGGTAGTGAATGCAGTTGCGGTTCCAGAAATTGAAACCTGACTAAATTTATTTGAATTTACGGGATCTATGTCAGAAACTTGATTCCTTCAAAATATTGCACTTCACAAGGGCAGATACTCATTCGGCACCCTCTAGCCGGGAGAGCGAAATACAATGTCGATGAATCTGATGAACAGAGAGCATAAAACATAACAGAGATGCTAACTTCTTTTACTCTCCAGAACAACAGCAAAACATCAGTGAGAACTCCAAGCTAGCACACATACACGGGCAATCTCTCTCCGGCCAAACCAAATACTAACAAACAGGAGTTTACATATGCACCCTGTGCAACATTCCGGTTGTCCCTATGTTTTTTTTTCGACAAAGGGAATACATTAATATAAAAAAGATACCATGGTGCAACGTGAAACAGCTTTTCTTCGGTCGACTCGCTGCGGGGGTGGAGATGATCTGGATTGCGGCGACAGATCTGGAGTGCGGCGGCGGCGGTTGCCCTCTCTTCTTCTTCCTCCCTCTCTGCCTCGTTTTGTCGTTTTGCATATCGGAAACTGACCGAGCAGATCGACCGAAAACTAGCACAGCCCGGTGCAACGTTCGGTCATTTTCTTATGCTACAGACGTACTCATTTTCTTCCTTTCAACATTTTCTTATGCTAGTTCACATACCACTCCTCACCCCCTGCTTCATTTGTAGCTGTGGTTCAGTGGTTGTTGTATCACTCCTGCCGACGCTGAACATGTATTGTCATTTTTCATTTTCGTTTCTCTTGTAAATAAGCTGCTGCTGGAAACTGCAGGCATGTTGCACTGAACCTGCTGCCGATGTGCAAAGATGTGGTAAAGGAAGGAACTATATCTATATCATAACCTCTATCTCTTCGTCGTGTTTGCTGGTCTGCGCAGCGCACCACCGAGCAAGCATATGATCGCGCTTTTACATAGGGACAACTATGTACATCTGGCCTAGCGGCGCTCAGCCGTGAGATCGGCGGCGGGCGGCGTCCTCTCCATCGCTTCTAGCGCTGCTGGGGGACCGCCGATCGTTGGGCGTGGCGGCGGAGTAGGGTTTGGCCGCGGTGGCCGCGACGATCTGGGGGCTTCTCGTGGGGCTGCCAGCGACCCATTCATCTGGCGCGTGGCGGTGAAGTCCTACAGTCCTGGATCGAATAAATGGTGGTTCGGCGGTGGCCCTAGTGGTTTTCTTCCACCCAACGCACCCATCTACCAGCTGCCGGTCATCCTCGATCTGGCCGTCGACGAGTTCTGGATGTCATCGTTGGCGGTCTTCACGGATTGGCGTATGTGCTCCTGAACCTCTGATTCGGATGGGATCCGGTCGTGCGCATCTTCAAATTTCAGCTGTGTCAAGAGGGCGTGCTGCGAAGCTCCGCTTTCCGTTGACACCATGAAACATATCGAAACTTTGTGATTTCTACGGTGTTGAACAGAGGCAGGGAATGTCAAGACGGATATGATTGGAAGACTAATTTTGGCAGGTACAGAGTATTGGATGCGACGAAGACATCGCTTCACAGGCTGTTGTGCGGGCATGGCTGTAGGACGAGATTCCTGTCCGAACCGCACACGTGCATGTCAGCATAGTGATTGGTGCTTTGCATCAGCGGCCTCGGTGGGGTTGGTATCACTCGGGGATTTCAGTTTTGGTGGCGCTCTTTGAGTGCCGAGTCTCGATATCAAGGGTGAAAACCTTAGGTCTAACCTTCATTGGTTGTACCTGGCAGTGGCATTTTCCTTGTTGAAGGCATTGGCTTGAGAGTTCGGATTTTCTTCTGGGTGAAAACCTACAATGTTTGATTGGGCGATGACAGCGCTCGTGCATTGTTCCCTTCTTGGAGGCGGGCTTTTGGAGAACCTATTCTACTCGTGCATTGTTACCTTCTTAGAGGCGGGCTTTTGGAGAACCTATTCTGTAGTCCTTGGTGTTGTATTGGTAGTTTGGGTCCGGCTGTTGCGAGTGATTGATCACTGTGGCGGGGTCCTTTTCTTTCTTCTTCTTTTTCTTTTTTAGCTGTGTGCATCCTTTGATCCCAGCCGATCTGCATTTCTAGTTCCCGGTTGTGCGTGCCTAGCAGCAGGACATTAACATCCTTGGGTCCATGTTTAGATGTTCTTGCCTCCTTAGTTTGATGTCCTCCTTCCTCTTCTAGAGTTATGACGCCTATGTGCGCCTCTTCATTATTGTCTTGGTTTGTGTCTACATCCGCCTCATCTTCATCGCCTGAAAACAGCTCTCTCTAACCACTACCGGCCGCAAGCAAAACGAAACAGTAGGAAGATTACGAAAACAGATAAACTATACATACTCGAAAAGAATAACGAATTAACAACTTATATTACCTCCAGATCAATGTATGTGGGTCCAAACCATGCAGTTTCCCAGCGGCATCTCATATGCATGTTCAGCGAGAGGAATACGACAACCACATCTATACATACGTGTCCTACTTGGTGCACCTTCAGCGACGCAGGATTCTCCGTGAACCTGCATTGCTGCCGGGAGGAGTCCATATGATGTTGCTTCCTATGAACTTCATTTACGAGATTTTAAGTCGTAGCTACCAACATGAAATTGACATTCGCATCCTTGTAATGCATTCCTTAATGGTATCATGGAGATGATCTTGCAACATGCAGATGATCTTGCCTCCTTAATTCGCGGGTCCTCCTTCCTCTCCTAGAGTTACCACGGGCTCATATATGGCCCATGCATTCCTCCTCTCTTCTGTCTTGGCAGTCTTCTACACCCCCTTCCTCTTCATCCCCTAATCGGACCAGGGGAGATAGGCACTACATCTTCAGACTATGACAACTCCTGGCAAGCAAAACGAAACAGTAGCAAGTGCATATTCAGGCTCTAGCATATAGAGTAGTGAACTATCAACATGGAACGGAACTAACAACAAGAGATACCGATTAGCTATACATAATGGAAAAAAGGAAACTGATCAACAACATGTATACATTACCTGCAGATCGATGTTTGTCTCCATGCTATAGGGTTCACTTGTGTAAAATAGGTGCCATCTCTTTTCAATACCTCCATCAACATCATCTGCATAAGCCTCGACATGCTGGATATGACTGAACTTGTCCCATTCGGGGCCAGACTTTCCCAAAGCCATGGAGGCGAGTACCTCTCTGCTGCAGTCCATGAGCAAATGACTTGGCTTTACAGTTTGCAGGTACATCGGGAGTTGTTTCTCCCTATAGTGAACTGTAAGCACGAGTCTCCTGAGTGCATTAATCTCCTGCAGTGACTTGAGCTTTCGACAACAATAAATATCAAGCTTTTGTAATTTGGGGAAATTGGAGATCCTACCCAGGTTCGGTAAGTCAGACAGGTCGAGCTCGACAACAGAATCAAAGTTCTCTAGAGACTGGAGTCGCTGGACAGCCCATATGGTTAACTTTTTCAAAGCCCTTGCATTGGAGGCAAGTCCAGAAGGGATAAACCTCAATTTGCAAGTTCGGATATAAAGTTCCTCCAAGGACGACATAGCTTGCACTTCCACATTCCACTCCCACTCCTCCCATTCCACCATTTTATCGAAGATCAACTTGTGCAGTCTTGGAAACGCAGTCGCGGCCTGGGATGAAGGGTGGAGAAGCTGACTGTGGGGCAGCACGAATTCAAGGCCAATACGCTTGATTGCTGGAGCTTGGTTGACCCTTAGAAACTCCAGACACGGGAGCTGACATAGGCCATCAGTGAGTTGGGTGCAACAAGCCAGGCCATCCATCTTCAGTATCCTCAAGCTATTGAGTGGCGTCATCGCTGTCGACATCATCCATCTTGGGAGTTGTCGCCCAAAATATCCCCAGATGTGAATATCTTCTATGCAAGATGGAGGACAAAGCTCATCAAACACCTGCTCGATTATTCCTTGATCCTTCTCAGATACTCTCTCTTTTACCAATCCATCATCACCCGGTCTACTACTACAGCCTAAGCTCATCATGACAAATGCACCTTTTCATGAAGCTTGGCCGTTATGGCGAATAAGGCTGTGGATACATTCTCGAGACCAAATAATCCAATGTGCCTAAGCTGTGAAAGAGGTCCAAGCTCTTCCAAACTGCACCACTCACCATGCATGTGGGCTTGGAACCCATGTAGTGTTCTCAATTTTGTTAGAGCATGGAAACCCCTAGGCATACTATTTACATAGCCACCAAGGTTAAGATATCTCAGTTCCCGTAACTTCACAATGCTGTCGGGAAATTTAACAAGATTCTTACAACGAACAAGTCTAATATGTTGTAAGAATTTCATCTTGTGGATGCTCTCTGGGAGGCTTTTTATATCACTACTTACTACTGACAAATACCTTAAGTGTTTGAGCTGATATAGAGATTCAACCAATCCATCAAAATCAGTGAATTCTACATGTAGAATCCGTAGACTTGAGAATATAACCAAGGAATCACCGGTCGAATCTTGAATTTTCCAGTTAATATTAATGATCTTAGTGATTTCTGCACTTGTAAACTTCTCCACCCAAATTCTTCTGATTCCACTCCTTCAGTTTCTATAGACACCCTAAGAAACCTCTCCAACCTAAGTTTACTATTATCACTTTCTCCATTGTGAACTACTAGTGATTCATCTCTAGTCATATATTGAGCAAATGAACGAACAACATCATGCATATGGCAAACATATTGACCGGAGTAGGATGTATCTGGCTCTATAAGGTTTCTCGCTATTAATTCCTTATGGTACTCAATTCCTAATTCTTCATATCTATCTGAGTCCCCATGAACAAATCCTTCACCGATCCACATGCTCACAAAATGTACGTCACCTAAAATCATTTTTTTTGGCTTAAGGGAGAAGTGTAGAAAGCATTGTTTTAAACAAGGGGACAAGTCCTCGTAGCTAAGATGTATTGCATAGTTGAGCTCTTCTGGCATTTGAGATACTGACCATATGCTATCATTTAGGACCTTTTCCCAATCGTGTCGTTCTTTCCCTCTCTGGCATAAGAGTCCTCCCACAACTTTTATAGCAAGCGGTAAACCATCACATTTAGCTATAATTTTCAATCCAATATCCTTTAGCGTATCAACATTAGATTCACTTTTCTCATTTGTGAGTACCTGCAAGAAGTTTAAATTTATAGAGTTAATAATGAAGACATAACACATTAAGAGTGACTAGTGTTGTTCTTTTATTACTAATAAGCTACATCATCAGCAAAGAAAAGCACTAACAAAATTGTATTCCCAAGCAAAAGCATCGAGTTGTCTATTAATTTATTATTTAAAGCAACGGTCATGAAGACATCTTGTCGATCCATCTTATCACCGAGACTACAAAAGCTTTAGACATATAAGAATGGGTTGCTATCATTCCTTGCTTTTTATAGAACATGACCTAGAGAAAGCGAAAACAATGTTTTGGTTATAAGGATGAAACGATTAAGCATTATTTATGTGAATACCAGTTTGCTCGTACTACATGGTCTATCATTCAGGCTGCTTCTAATTTTATATCCGTCATTTAGTGTATCAAATATGTTTGGTTGCTGGCTATGGTGTATTAAGATGAAACGAAGAGCCCAAATCCTGGTGGTGCCATCGGCACTTTGCTGGTCGCTATGTCACGTTATGAATGGGTAAATCCTAAGAAATTTCAAGGCAGACACGCATGAACTTTTTTGAAGTGGATATCTACTTATATCATGCAATGTGAACTTGCTCGATGTACCCATTCATCACATGTATAACCAGCAATTAGTACACTCAAACACCAAGTGGGGTTAGAGAGAAATTCAAGGGAGATGAGCATTGGGACTTTGTAAGTGCTTCAAGTTCACCACGATGGACATACTAATCCACCACTAACAAGCAATCGGTAGCTTCACTAGTATTATTCTGACTATAGTGATTATCAAACAAAGGTGGAAATATCTAATATAATAACACACTAAACAATATGCAGAAGGAACGACGGCAATAAGTATTGACGATTTTCATGGAAATATGGCTGGCGCCCATTCATCGAAGATTATCACTGTTATTAAATTGAATTGAAGTTAAACACTGACCTGCTTCTTGAGCAATGACCAACCATCTTGGGGCTCTAATTTTTCAACATGATGGTAGGGATGGACAGCTTTCATGCCTCGGGCAACAGTATCATGTCTTGTCGTTATGAGGACTCGGCTACCAGAGGCGCCGTGGCTAAAAGGAGCTTTTAGTAGATTGTTCCATTCAGTGTTGCCCCACATGTCATCCAACACAAGAAAGAACTTCTTGTTCCTCATGGCGCTTTCAAGAGCCTGCACAAGTAGAGACTTGTCTTGAGTCCCACCCTGAGGAAGGATTCCTTTGGCGGCGACGATGGCCGTCTTCAGCAGCTCAGCCTCGCTGAACTCTTTTGTGATGCTTAGCCATATCTTTGTATTGAACCCATGCTCGATGGCCTCATCATTGAAGACCTTCTTGGCAAGAGTTGTCTTGCCAATCCCACCAACACCCACAATGGCGAACACCATGATGCTATCAATACCATTTTTGTTTCTCAACTTCTCCACCAGGGCTTTTGTATCCTCTTCAATCTTCTCCCCCACCACACTCGATCGCTCCAACACCGGATCTGTCTTCCGGTAAGCAGCATTGGGCCGGGACATCCTCCGATCCTCATAGGAACCGAGATGGAGGAAGCTGAATGCAGCGCTTTGCTCCTTGATGGAGTCGAGCGTCTGGTTGAGCTTCTTGATGCGGCTGCCGATTTCATGGGCGAATCGGGGATTCCGCAGGCAGAAGAGCAAGGGGTTGCAGCATCCCACGTCCGGTGTGGACAAGCCCTGCTCCATGATCTTGAGATGGCAGAGGTCGAGGATGTCGGTGGCCTCGTACATGGCACGCTTGAGCTCTGCCACCCACTCCTGCACGCTCTCGTCGGTGATGCGCCTCCTCTCGGCATCGACGAGGAGGTTCTTGAGGTCCTTGAGCTTGACACCCATCTTGTCGATGTCACCGGTGACACCGAGCACCATCCCCAGCTCCTCTTCCGCCACCTGCTTGAGCAGGTCACCGAGGTAGGACGCGAAGGCATCCAGCACTATCGCCATGACTTCTTCTTAGGCGATATTTGATAGGTTTTACAGGGGGTTTGAAAGGTGTAGAGTTGCAATGCAGCAGGGCTGCATTTTTATAGCGGGATGAGTTGATGCTAAGGGTGCCTAGGGAGATAGGTGGATCCTTAGTTAGCTTGACCATGACAAAAGATGATGCCTTGCTTTTCTTGAATGGCTGGAAACGCACGCACAGCCCATGGTTTCTTTTCCTTTTTAGCAGGGCAAGAAAGGAATTGCTTCCTTCCTGCTTTTGTAATCAGGAACAACATTGAGTATGCTCTCATCTAAGCATATAATCACTCACCGGCAATGGTTTGAATAGCCTCTGTAAGTAAGTGGAATGGGTCGTAAAGGCATGTTGTGTTCAAATTTTAGCTATAACCAAAGCCTAGAACGGCTATGTATGTGAGTTTTTTTCCGATAAGGAGCATATATTAATATCGTGAAGATACCAATTACACTCAGCCTCTGCAACAACGTGTTGCCCTAGCGGCCACACGGATGCACACAACCCAGAAAAAAGAAGAAGAATTACAAAAAGAGAAAAGTCCCGCTACAGTGATCTATCCTTGTAGCAGCAGACGTAACACCAACAAAACAGTACCAGAAGTCCAGCTTCTCCAGAAGCGACGCCTTCAAGAAGGGAACAGTGCTCAAGCGCCGTCGTCGCCCTAATCATAGATCATAGGTTTTCACCCTGAAGAAAGTCCGCACTCTAAAAAACAATGCCTTCAACAAGATCATTGCCAGGCAAAACCAATTAAGGACAGATCTTGGGTTTTCACCCTGAAAGTTTAGACTCTGAAATTCTTCTGTGCTGTCACCCCCACTTGCCGTTGTCGCAGCTCTAAGTTACGATTCACCAAACCAATCTCTCATCGCCACCAGGACTCGAACCACCAATACTAAATCTCAAATCTCGGCTTCCATGCCATATACTAGTCCTCAAATCTCGGCTTACATGCCATTCTCCGCACACTGACTTTACCATGGAACAGAACAAGTTCACGATGGCAACAGACTGCAGAGCTTCACAACGCTTCCTCTGAAACCAAACGGTCAGAAAAAACATGGTTGCGCGCAACCGAATCCCACCCGATCCGGCAATCTCCAGGCTTGAGTTGCCCAATGGAGTTCGCCGGCGGAGCCTTCCAGAACTCGACACTCCGGCCAGATCACTGAAGACAGGCATCAAGTAGATCATCGTCTTGGCGTGAGAGGGATCCAAGGACCGCCACCTTTATTGGGCAGATCGGCAAGCCCCCACGCCGCCGCCCGCCATGCCCGAGGCCGCCGCCCCGGCGTCCAAGTGATGCAGGCAGACCGCAGACCGTTTTTGGCGCGCAGGACGTAGCAGACAGGGAGCAGGTTGAAGCCCTCCCATCAGGTCGAGCCCACCCCGCCGCCGCTGCTTAGCGCCGCCACCGTGTCTCAGGCCACCGTCGTATATGACCAAATCAAATAAAATCAAAAAGCTAATAGGATGATGTCCGAAATCTTGCTGCGGCAGATGTTTCTTTGACTGGTTGCAAGATATGATGCTACAGAGATGTATTAGTACATCTAAATTACTATAGTTTTTTAAAATTTTAGACCATGTTATTTACGCTTGTACCTAATAAAAAAAATGTGATTTAAGACCTTTGCTCACAGGAGCGTAATTTTGTCTGGTCCTTGGCACCACCACCGTTCTGCCGTGCGTGCTCGTTAGCGAGGAAACCGGGCTGGGCGTGGCAATTGCATCTTCCTCTGATCTGCACTTTGCTTGCTCAATTTTTGCTAACTGGTCGTGGGCTGAACTGAAGAAGAAGAAGAGCGCCCACTTGTTTCTTTCTAGAATCCAGAGAGCAGACCAACATGCCACACCACACCGTCATCTGAACTTGTATGACATACGCCTCTCTGAATTTCATCCTCGTCTTCTTCGTCATTGTCGTATCAAGTTATCAGCATCGCCAGGATCTCATATTTTTCTGCTGTCAATAGAAACGGTGATGATGAAGGGCATAATATGTTTCTTTTGTTTCAGCGTCGTCGAAAGGTATTTATACAAATTCAAATGTTCATCGCTCCAGGGCCGGGCCAACTGCAAGCAATGACGTCTGAGTAGTTAAGAGTTGCTAATATGCTATGATGATATACTACAGTATTGACCTGGAGCCTGAATATCTATAGAAACCAACAACAGTACTGTTGCCTTACTCACCAAAGTCCAACATCAAACTACAACCTCTTCAGACATACATAATTTTTTACCTCGCAAACAAATCTCATTCAGTCAGTACAGAGCAAGGAGAGTAATATGCTATACCGATGAATCCGATGAACAAAGAGATACCGCCACACACACAAGCTGGAGTAACCGCTTTACCAGATCAAAAACATCAGCGAGAACTCAAGCATACGCATGTGCAGTGCTTCCTTTACCAGATTTTCTTCCTGGCTCCATTCATAGAAATGAAACACAGCAACATCCCAGCAGCAAGTTCAGTACATACAATTTCCCATCAACAGGTATGTTATCCGACAGAACCTGTGTTTATGCTTGGATTACCGGCACCAGTATATCCGACAGAACCTGTGTTTAATCCAACAACAGAGGTTTGCCATCTGTTGGTGCTTAAAAGCCTGACCGGAGAATTATACCTGACTGAAGCGGCATATATAAAACTGATGAACCAATTGCTGCTACAATTCATGTAGCAGTCGAGGTAAATGAACAAAACACTAGAGCAATTTGGCTACATTCTTGTCACACGGAATGATGCATGGAGAACGCACCCCTTGGCACTCCGTGATACGGATGATGAACCGGCTTTCACGCAGACCGACAGAACTAGACATGTGAATCGGTTGAACTAGTCAATTTGCCAAACGGTTCAAAGATTTCGACCACTGCAAGCAAACAAAACCCTAAGATGCGCGAAGCCACCGCCGCGTGCAATACCAGGGTGCTAACTCGTTTTGGTGGTGCAGGGCGTCCGGAACCGTTTCCCCTCCCCACAGCCCACGGACGTATAGGATTGACCGAGCAGGTGATGGCGGGTACCTAGCGAGGGGCTGGAGCAGCGCGCTTTATCGAAAAAAGAACTGCAATCTATGAATGCCAAATGGTTGAGTGAAGACAAATAGGAAGTACCAAGCCAGGTGGGATACTATGGACCAAAGAATCCACCAATACCAAGATCTTCCAGGTTAACGGAGTTTTAGCTGCTCAAAGATTGCGTCGATGTTTTAACAGCTTCTTCTAAATATGGCTTATAATTTTGTGCAGTGGTTCATATCAATTTCCTGAGGTGCTTTTTGTCGCTAAGCAATGAACCTGAGCTACATGTAGATGCTCTTTCCAATATGATAATCAAAATATGCCTTAGGTCTGAAAGACGTTCCAGTTCTTTCAACTCCCATCCAGATTCCTTGGGCAGTTGGAAGTTGCCAGCAAATTGTGTTACTACGTGGTCCATCTCATCGAGGACTTCTTCGGCTGGAGGCGGCGTGTGAAGCCAACTCTTGTATGGCACTATGGCCCAAGTATTGTCCGGCTCGGCGATCACAGAGCCGTCATCCACGATGGACTTGCCCTTTGTCGGGTTCGTCGCCTCCACCACTTCATCGACAACCTCTTTCAAGTCCTAGGGCACAACTTCAGCAACCTCCGCCTCCTTCATTGCCACATCCGGGTTGGTACTTAGAGCAGTGCTCGGGCCGGTCTTGGAGGAGTCGATCTTCCACTGGTGGTCACCGTGTGTTCCATCACGACTTCTGGCTCGGCGTCCGGTCGGGCGCTGGGAGTCGACGATGACAAGATCCACATCACCTCTGAGAAGATTGCCACCGTGGTGAAGGCGGCTGGCATCAAAGTGGAGGCCTACTGGTCGGCCTGCATCCTTGTCGCCCTCATCCTCCACGATGGCGGGATCTACCCGTCCGCGGCCGGTAACCGGAATTCTCGGTCCCCCCGTAAATGAGTTTACTGGGCGAAAAATCCTAGACGTTTTCAACTTTTGTCCCGGAAATCCCGCCCTCCCCGCCCCCCCCCCCCCCCCCCGAGATTTTTTTAAACGTTCCTGTTTTTAATATTAGGTATAGGTATAGATATATATATATATGGATACGGTTCTTCCTGCAAATATTACAAGTACCTGCACGCTTATTCTTAATTATTAGCAAGCCAACACCGTATTAATTAATTATACTCTGAACCGTCCGTTCAGAGATCAATGGTTGGCCACGATCTCCTGCGCCCTGGTCTCATAGTCAAACCCGTAGCTGCTGACCTTGGAGCTATCCGCTGACCAATGAAGAGGCCCGGCAGCTTGTCCTGCCGCTGCAGCTCCATGGTGGCGCTGATGCCTTGCTCAGGCGAGAGCAACCCGTGACGTCGCCGGTCTTGAAGCTGGCCAGGACCTTTCCGCCGGGGTAGTCACGCGCCTGCTGGTCATAGAACATCACATAGGTGGGGACGTCGTTGTTGTCGCCGTAGCCATAGAACTGGAAGTTGACGTAGTCGATGAAGCCGGAGTACTTGCTCCACAGAGGTTGGTAGTAGCTCTGCACCACTGGGTCCTCGAACGGCGCGATGGAGGTGGTGATGTTGGGGAACCTGGCCTTGAGCTGGGTGAGCAGCCGGCCGATGCACTCGACGAACGTGTCGACGCCCACGCCGTCGGCGAAGCGCTCGTATCGACGTCCACGCCGTCGAGGCCATACTGGTTGATGAGGTCCGAGAGGGACGCCACGGCGTTGGCCACCCACGAGTCGACGGACGCCGGTGCGAAGGAGACCTTGACGATGTCCTGCACGCTGTCGCCGCCGAGTCCGACCATGACGCTCACGTTTGGGTTCGCGGCCTTGCACTAGTAGAAAAACCATCTTTGGTCCAGGGCCGCCCCAGCCATTAGCCCCGGTTCAGGTAAAAACCGGGACCAGTGCCTGGCACTGGTCCCGGTTCGAGTTGCCACGGCCCCGTGGACCATTGGTCCCGGTTCGGTTGGGGGTATTGGTCCCGGTTCTTGGCACGAACCGGGACCAAAGCTCCAGAGCCAGACACGTGGCGTGCGGCGGAGCTTTGGTCCCGGTTCGTGCCAAGAACCGGGACCAATACCCCTCCCTGCCTATAAATAACCCCCACCCCCCTTCTCTCCTCTAATTTTTTTCTCTTGGATTGGTGGGAAGTGGGTGCTATTTTTTTTTCCTTTGCCACGCACAAGATGTGTTCGATGAAATGCCCGACCCACACTTAAGTTCACACAAAATGATATCCTCGGCCGAGGTTAGCAACTTTATCCTTTTCGTCTGTAATTGATACAGAAATATTGCACGTGTCGATGTACGGTGGTCATTTCACTATTCAAGATGTTATTGTAATGGTATTTGATAAACTTAATTATATATATGATGCAGATGGATGCACGGATGCGATGGATGTACGGCGAACGACGCAGTTCCGAGTTTATTGCAGGCCTGCATAAATTTCTCGATGTGGCTGAGGCAAACAAAGTGAATAATTTTATGCCTTGTCCATGTGAGAAGTGTCGGAACGTCAGGGAGTACTCTGACCCGAGAACCATTCAAGACCACGTGATTCGGAAAGGTTTCATGCCCAGCTATAATTGTTGGACCAAGCACGGAGAAAGAGGGGTTACGATGGAAGACAATGAAGAAGAGGAGGATGATGACAACTATCCTATGTTCCCTGAGGAATGCGGTGATACTGTTATGGAAGACGTTGAAGAAGAAAGAGGTGAACATCGGGCATCAGATGAGCCCGCTGATGGTCTTGGTGGGGTCATTTCTGATGCAAAGCGAGAATGCGATACAGAAAAGGAGAAGCTAAAGTTGGAGGCCATGCTTGAGGATCACAAAAAGTTGCTGTACCCAAACTGCGAAGATGGCAGCACAAAGCTCGGTACCACACTGGAACTGCTGAAATGGAAGGCAGAGACTGGTTGTTCTGACAAGGGATTTGAGAAGTTACTGAAAATAATGAAGCCGAAGCTTCCAAAGGATAACGAATTGCCCGAGACTACATACGAAGCAAAGAAGGCTATCTGCCCTCTAGGATTAGATGTGCAGAAGATACATGCATGCATTAATGACTGCATCCTGTACCGCGGTGAGTACGAGAATATGGATAAATGCCCGGTATGCAATGCACTGCGGTACAAGATAAGACAAGATGACCCTGGTGATGTTGAGGGCGATGACGAGCCCCCCCGGAAGAGGGTTCCTGCTAAGGTGATGTGGTATGCTCCTATAATACCACGGTTGAAACGTCTGTTCAGAAACAAAGAGCATGCCAGGTTGTTGCGATGGCACAAAGAAGAGCGTAAGAAAGACGGGAAGTTGAGACACCCCGCCGATGGGTCCCAGTGGAGAAAAATCGACAGAGAGTTCCCGACATTTTCAGATGACGCAAGGAACTTAAGATTTGGTCTAAGTACAGATGGCTTTAATCCTTTTGGGGAGCAGAGCTCCAGTCATAGCACTTGGCCCGTGACTCTATGTATCTACAACCTTCCTCCTTGGTTGTGCATGAAGCGGAAGTTCATTATGATGCCAGTGCTCATCCAAGGCCCGAAGCAACCCGGCAACGACATTGATGTGTACCTAAGGCCATTAGTTGATGAACTTTTGCAGTTGTGGTCCGAACCAGGTGTACGTGTGTGGGATGAGCACAAACAACAGGAATTTGACCTACGAGCGTTGCTGTTCGTAACCATCAATGATTGGCCTGCTCTTAGTAACATTTCAGGACAGTCAAACAAGGGATACAATGCATGCACGCACTGTTTAGATAAGACTGAAAGTATACATTTGGGAAACAAGAATGTGTACCTGGGGCATCGTCGATTTCTTCCGAACAGTCATGCCGTAAGAAAGCCCGGCAAGCATTTCAACGGTGAGGCAGATCGCCGGAAGAAGCCTAACCTCCCTGATGGTGATGTTATATATGACATGGTCAAGGATTTAGAAGTAATCTTTGGAAAGGGTCCTGGCAGTCTATCTGTTCCGAATGACGCTGACAACCACGTACCCATATGGAAGAAGTGCTCTATATTCTGGGAGCTACCCTATTGGAAAGTCCTAGAGGTCCGGTCTTCAATCGACGTGATGCACGTGACGAAGAATCTTTGCGTGAACCTGCTAGGCTTCCTGGGCGTGTATGGGAAGACAAAAGATACACCGGAAGCACGGGCAGACCAGCAACGTATGAAAGACCCATACAACAAGCAGACGGATAAAGGGCGTCAATACTTAAGCAGCTACGCTCTTACCAAAGCAGAGAAGGAAATCTTTTTTGAATGCCTGAGCAGTATCAAGGTCCCGGCTGGCTTCTCGTCAAATATAAAGGGAATAATAAATATGGCAGAGAAAAAATTCCAGAACCTGAAGTCTCATGATTGCCACGTGATTATGACGCAGTTGCTTCCGGTTGCATTGAGGGGGCTTCTACCGGAAAATGTTCGAGTACCCATTGTGAAGCTATGTGCATTCCTCAATGCAATATCTCAGAAGGTCATCGATCCAGTAACTCTACCAAGTTTACAGAAGGCTGTGGTCCAATGTCTTGTCAGCTTCGAGTTGGTGTTCCCCCCATCATTCTTCAATATTATGACGCATCTCCTGGTTCACCTAGTCGACGAGATTGCCATTCTCGGTCCTGTATTTCTACACAATATGTTCCCCTTCGAGAGGTTCATGGGAGTCTTGAAGAAATATGTTCATAACCGTGCTAGGCCAGAAGGAAGCATCTCAAGGGGCTATGGAACAGAAGAGGTCATTGAGTTCTGTGTTGACTTTATTCCTGACCTTAAGCCGATTGGTGTTCCTGAATCGCGGCATGAGGGGAGACTGAGTGGAAAAGGCACGCTAGGAAAGAAAGCACTGATATGTAGGGACGGGCATTCTTTAACTCAAGCACACTACACAGTTCTACAAAGTTCCACCTTCGTGGCTCCGTATATCGAGGAACACAAGAATTATGTACGCTCCAAGAACCCGGGGAAGGATGACTCCTGGATTAAAGAAAAACACATGGAGACCTTCGGCAGTTGGTTGCGATTACAGCTCATGAATGACACCACTGTCGGAGATCAGCTCTACTTGTTGGCCGCGTCACCATCTTCGACTGTATTGAATTTCCAAGGGTACGAGATAAATGGGAATACATTTTACACGATCGCCCAAGATAAAAAGAGCACCAACCAGAACAGTGGTGTCCGCTTTGATGCAACAAACGACGATGGGCAAAAGGACACATACTATGGTCGCATAGAGGAGATATGGGAACTTGACTATGGACCTACTTTTAAGGTCCCTTTGTTTCGGTGCAGTTGGGTCAACATGAATGGAGAAGGGATAAAGGTAGACCAGCTGTACGGGATGACAACAGTGGATCTCAAGAATCTTGGTTGTTACAAGAACGAACCATTCGTCCTAGCCAATGATGTGGCTCAGGTTTTCTATGTGAAGGACATGTCCTCCAGACCGAAAAAAAGAAAAAACAAGCAAACGAATACATCAGACGATGAGCCAAAGCGTCACGTAGTTCTTTCAGGGAAAAGAAACATCGTGGGAGTCGAGGACAAGACAGACATGTCAGCAGATTATGATAAGTTTGATGAAATTCCGCCCTTCACAGTGAGAACTGACCCAAGCATCCCGTTAAATAATGAAGATGCTCCATGGTTACGGCTGAAGCGATCATAGGCCAGGGACATACGCGAAGAAGGGTTCATGGCTTTTATGTAAATCAATGTAATGTATTAGCACCGTAGGGCTGTATGACGGGAATCCGAATGCTTTGTATACTGCAAATCATCGCGTGGTCGTGAGCAGCAAATCGACCTTCGATCCACAGCGGCAAGACGTCTCTGATGATCTACGACCGTCCCAAAAAGTGTTGGGAATGTCGCAGATCATCAGAGCGCCTTGCCGCTGCTTGGATCGGACCGAGGGGCATGGCTACCACTTCCACCACCACCACCACTCCCACCTCCTCGGCAATTCATCATTGCGTCACCCTAATCCAGTGGCTGGATTCAACCTACCTGAGGGCTTGTGTTTCCAACAGCGTCGTTGTGTTGTCATTGTTCACCGTCCTACAGGAGGTGGCTCCAATGGCTGGCCGGTGAACAAGGACGAACACAATAATGCCAGGGAACATGCCAGCAGGTAGGCTAAATCCAGCCATTGGATTCGGTGGCGAAGGTAGACGCTCGTTGTGTGCCGTTCGCTGCAGGGACGCCGCTATTTATAGGCGATTAGAAAGTGTACCTGTGGATGAGGTGGGAGTGGTGGTGGTGTGGGAGTGCTGATCCAACAGCTCACAAGCCCTCAAAAGAAACACACCCCTGATCCAACGGCTCACAAGCGCTCGAAAGAAACACACGATCCGTGTGATTCTTTAGTCCCGGTTGGTGTTACCAACCGGGACTAGTTCTAAAAATCCAACAGCTCACAAGCGCTCAAAAGAAACACACCCCTGATCCAACGGCTCACAAGCGCTCGAAAGAAACACACGATCCGTGTGCTTCTTCCTTATTGGTGGGAATCCCTTTAGTCCCGGTTGGTAAAATTGCGCGGGAACAAATAAGCCCCTTTAGTCCCGGTTGGTGGCTCGAACGGGGACTAAAGGTCTCACTATATATATGTAGTCATGGCCTCCATTGGCATAGCACATCTAAACTCATATCTGCAACCTCATCACTCTCCCATGGCTTCCACCGTACCCACTCTAACCTACTCGGAGGCGGAGGCGCTTTCCGCCTCGAACTACCCCTGCCCGCCCGGCTACGACGTCCCCGCCGGCTGGAGGCTGAGCACCGGAGGCGTGCCGGTCCCTCCTATCCCTCAAGGTTTGGCACGTCGGGCGGCCATCACGAACCACTACTACCTCGAGCTCACTCCGGAGCAGCGGATGGATCCCCGCTGGCATCCCGACTACCGCCCGACTTGGGACGCCTTCTTCATCAATCGGCGTGAGAGGGCGCTCGCCAGGTACGAGGAGGATGGCCCGCCTCCTTCGAACTTCAACGAGGCCGGCCGTCGGCTGTGGTGGAGCGGCCGAACTCTCCAGAGCGTCATGAACTACATCACGGCCGGCGATAACCCCCGCCTGCGCTACCCTCACTTCCAGTCCAGGCGCCCGACGACAGCGCCGCCCGACGACAACGACGACGACGGCGGCGACTACGACGACTACGAGGACGAGTATTATAGGCCTAGGCAGGAGTATGACTAACCTATGGTTTGTCTATGTACCCAAGATTGTTGTCATGAACTACTTCTGGTCTAGCTAAGACGACGATCGTGTAAAATGTATCCAAGATTGATGGGTGACTACTTTTCGCATTGATATTAAACAAACCATGCAAATTACATTGACAAGCGCTCGAAAGAAACACACGATCCGTGTGCTTCTTCCTTATTGGTGGGATTCCCTTTAGTCCCGGTTGGTGGCTCACAGAGTGATCCAACAGCTCACAAGCCCTCAAAAGAAACTGTTCTGCATTAATAATTATTATTACATATTATAAATATAGGTTCACTGAAATTGTTCTGCATTTACTTCTGCTTGCCATGGGATTTTACAACACCAAAAATAGAATTAACTGAATTAATAATTATTATTACTTAATCATAAATCTTACTTAATCATTTTTGATCGATTTATACATATTATTAGTCGAGTTTGGATTTTGGATTTTGGATTATTTATACAAATTCAAACACTTTTCATGTTGAAAGTTTTGTCAATTCAAAATATGCAATAAAGTTAATGCATTTTTAATTGAAAATGGCAAAATGGTTAATAGTTTGTATAGTTAGAATAATTATTTTAGAAAACAGAAAATGGTTTTGGATTATTTATTCAAATTTAAAAACTTTTCATGTTGAAAGTCTTTTCAGATTCAAAACCATTTGAAATTCATATCCAAACACCTAAATAAGAAAAAAAAGGCGGGAACAAAATTTCAGAACTGAAAAGTTCGAAATATTTTTGAAAAAGGACTCTTTGGTCCCGGTTTCTACCAAGAACCGGGACCAAAGAGTCCGTGGACGCGCGCGCGGGATCTGCATTAACTGCAGGGGTCATTGGTCCCGGTTGCTGGCAAGAACCGGGACCAAAGAGGCATTGGTCCCGGTTCATGGCAGCAACCGGGACCAATGACCCCTTGTATAATGCCTCTGCCTCTTCTCCTTCCTCATTTCGTCTCCAAATCGACGAAGGACCAGGCGCGCGCGACGGAGCAAAAAATACGCCGTCAGGCTGCCCGACCTCGCCCTCGACGCTCCCTCGACGCCGGCGCCCTCGACGCCCGCGCCACCGTGCCCTCGACGCCTGCGCCGCGCCGCCCGCACGCCGGCCGCCCGTGCCGCGCCCTCGACGCCCGTGCCGCCCGCACGGACGGCCTCCTCCCCGCACACCTCGCCCGCGCCTCCACGCCGCCGCCTCGCAGCGCCGCCCGCACCGCCTCTCGCACCTCCTCCCCGCACGCCGCCCGCACCGCCGCCTCTCGCGGTGAGTTAGGAACTTTAGGAATTTGTATAGGAAATTTGTATAGGAAATTTTAGTATAGGAAAATGTATAGGATTTTTAGGAATTTGTTTAGGAATTTTTAGGAATTTGTTTAGGAAATTTGTATAGGAAATTTTAGTATAGGAAAATGTATAGGAAAATGAGTTAGGAATTTTAGGAATTTGTTTAGGAATTTGTATAGGATTTTTAGTGTTAGGAATTTTGTATAGAAAAATGTATATTCTTTTAGTATAGTAAATAGGATTTCTTTTTGTATAGGAAATTTTAGGAATTTGTATAGTACTTTAGTATAGCAAATAGGATTTTTAGTGTTAGGATTTTTAGTGTTTAGGAATTTGTAGCATTGTAGATTAAAATGATTAATATGTTTAGAAATTTGTTAGATATAGAAATTATTAGGTTATAGAAATTGTTAGGTTATAGAAATTGCTAGGTTAGTTGTAGATGGTTTTTTGTTAGCCATTTGTTAGTGTTAGTTGCTAGGTTAGTTGCTAGGTTTTAGCTATTTTTTGTTAGCCATTTTCTGTTAGCCATTTGCTAGAATTAGTTTTGTTAGTGTTAGTTTTAGTTTTGCTATATATTGATGTTAATTTTAGTTTTGCTACATATTGATGTTAATTTTAATTTTAGCTTTGCAAATGATTTTAGCTATATTGATGTATATTTTAGCTTGAGTCTTATGTTCTTGAGCTTAATGGCTTTAATTTCTTGATGTTTTAGGGTTTAGGGTCTCCGAGTTCGCCGTCGCGCCCAAGAATCCCCGCCCAAGGTGCTCTGCCGCTCCCCGCCCGAGGTGCTTTGCAAATGAGATTATAAGGCAGCATATGAAGTTTCTAATTTGTTCTTGCAAATGAGATGATATTGTAGATGTATCTTGACATATGGAACAAGTTACCCAACTAAAGTTTTGTGCATTGTTCTTAATTTGCAGAAACTATGGAACGAGACGAAGATCAGGAAAATATCCTCCAGGATATAATCCGCGGGCCGGAAGATATTGTCGATGTCACCACGGAGTTTTTGAACAACTCCGGTGAGGGAGATGAGTCTCTCAACCGAAGAGACGGCTCCGGTGAGGTAGAACCCGACGGCCGGGGTGAGGGAGAAGTCAGCGAGGGAGAAGCCGACGAGGGAGAAGCCGAAGGCTCCGGTGGAACATTAAATGTTGCAAACTCCGGCGAGGTGCATATACATATATTAATGAAGCCGAAGATTGTATTAATTAAGCCTCTGCTGTCTATATACATATATTAACGCTCTTTCTTCTTTTAGCCCTCCGGATCGAGCAAATCTTCTGTAAGGACAAAACGAGGCCCAGCCAAAAAGTTGGGCGACCAAGAAAGGTACACGTCGAAAGAGTCGCTGAAGACGGCACACCGACTGCTCCCCCTGGTGTTAAAAATAAAATGGTAAAGCAATGCGGAGTTCTTGTTAGGGACTTCATCCCGATCACCGTTCGAGAATGGCATCGGCCAAAGGAGAAAGGACAGCTATATGTCAGCGTTGAGGGCAAAGAAAGACTTTGGAGAAAGCTCATGGTTAATTTCACCCTGCCGGCGCCAGAGGTGGATTCAGATGAGGAGGATCCAGATGAGGCAGAAAAGATTGCCTGGAAAATCATGGAGCAAAAAGTCAAGGACTGGACACTTAAGAAGATGGCCGAGCTATTCAAGAACTGGAAGAAAAGATTGAACAACTGTTTGTCAAGAAAAATAAGACTCCAGACTTTGATAAAGGGTATGAGAAGATAAAGGACTACTGGGAAGAATTTGTGGCGTACAAGAAATCAGAGGAAGCTCTGGAAAAGTCTGCAAAAAATGCGGCAAATGCTGCTCTAAAGATGTACCACCATACTATGGGGCCTGGTGGCTACGCTTTTAGCATGCCTAAGTGGGAGAAACTTGAGGCGGACCTGCTGGCTAATGGGATCACTCCAGAGCCACTCAAGTGGATCGAACGGGCAAGAAATTGGTTTTACGGGCATGGGGGCACGTTGGACGCAGAAGCGAAGTGCATATATAACAGAAGACACAAAGATAATCCCCTACTACCCATCCAAGAAATAAGAAATGCAGTAAAGGATGTTGCAGAGGGACGGTTCATTCCCGATAGAGAGGATGACGAGCTCACACGCGCCCTTGGGAATAAGGAACACGACGGACGGTTACGAGGCGTACCTGGCTCCAAGCCCAAGACAATTGCGATTCCCGAGCACAGGAAGAAATTTCCTGATAGAAGCCATCAGAGGAGAAAGGAAAGGGAGGCAATGGAAGCACGCGCTGCTGCAGACCGGCTGCGTAATATAGAAGAAGAATTAAAGCTGCAGAAGGAACAAATTGCCGTGCTTAGCCAGCAAGGTACTAGCGGCCAATCTCAACGGCACATGGTAGAAGCTGCATGCGATGGTACCGGTGGCCCATCGAATCGGAAAAGCAGCGTGGCTTCCACGGAGCTCCAGGATGGTAATGATGATGCAGTGGCTCCTCTTCGTCGCTACCCAGTGGATGATATCACGGAGAGCACACCTTGTGAGCTGCATGTGAAAGTTTATAACATATCCGTGAAGGTGGCGGTCGGCTATGCCCTACCAATTGGACCTAATCCAACTTACCATTTTGCTCCGGTTCCAAATGGCTACGCTGTTGTCGGGGTGGATGCAGTGATGAAAGATTTTGAGGAGCTGAAGCTGCACCACCCTGCAGGTGAAGATGGGGAGGTGCTTGAACTTGGAGAAGCCAAGAAAGCGCCAATTCTATGGCCAAAGGAATTCATCGTGCTTCCGAACTGGCAGCCAAGGCCATCGACTCCTCACCAGTCTCCAGCGCAACAGTCCTCTTCACCGCCTCAGCATTCTCCAGCGCAGCCGTCCTCTTCACCGCCTCACAAGTCTCCAGCGTAGCCGTCTCCGCCGCCGCGTGACCAGTCTCCAGCGCAGCCATCTCAGCAGAAGAAACGGACCAACGCCGCTCCCCCGCTCCCCACTCAGAAGAGAGGTCGCACTCAAAAGATAGTCGACATCCCGACGGTTCCTCCCAAGAGACCTTATGACAGGACTGAAGCGGAAAACGCCGAGGTAGTGGCTGCCTACAATAAGGCTTTTTTTGCACCAAAAAAGCCCGAGCAAAAGAAGGTATATGATGCAAAAACCAAAAAGTGGGCTATGTCCTTCCTTGAGCAGCCATCCCAGATATCGATGAATCTGCCATCTGACTATGGTCGTGAACTTACTAAGCTAGCACGTGCCCAGTCTGAGCAGAACAATGGAAGAAGTGCAAAAAGCGGGAAACAAATTGCCCAGCTCGGACAGCAGAAAAATCAATCGGTCCCCCGCTCATAGTGTGTTCCGATGTCGACAAGGACTTCAGAGCCGCTATGGATAAGGACCTGGAATTATTGGACCCCAGAGCCATAGCTGCTGCTAAAGAACTTGGTGTCACTGTATCGCAGGCCAAGGAACAGGCTACCGCCTTGGTCAACTTTTAGGCTATGAATATGCCAATGTTAGAGATGGCACGGAAATATGTCCAAGGGGAGCCTATGGTCAGTAATGAGGAGCTGGCGGGTCTATCAACACATATGCGAAATCTGTATACCTGGTACCTGGTGCACACATCAAAGAAGGACGCGAAAGAGTGGTTTCCGCTGGACGTTAGAGTGGAGCATTTCTTCAAACGTTACATTATACATGTTCAACTGACTGAACTGTTCCAGTTATTCCAAAAGCGCGCCCTCGACAAATCTATTCTCTCTTGCTATTGTCTGTAAGTGATTTATTTTCGTAATTAAGTCTCTAGCTCAGCTCGTTCATTGCCTGTATTATATTATCCTGACTATATATATATCCTTTTGTACGCTATTATGCAGAATGAAGATGCTGGAATGCAAAAGATCTAGAGTTTTTGAGGTTGGGTTCGTTGACCCATATATCGTGAATTCACATACGTTAGTCAATCACCCCAAAGACGTGGAGCATGACCTGACCACCTTTTTAACCATGCAACATTTCTGTACGGAAATACTATTTCCTTACAACTTCGTGTGAGTGTTTCTGTCTTGTACATATTTTTATTTGGCTTTCTCGATGTTAAGTGTAATTGATGAGCTATGCATGTCTGCTTTATGTAAACGTCCGCAGGTTCCACTGGATTCTGCTAAGCATTCAACCTGACAAGTCCATAGTTGAAGTCCACGACTCATTAAGTTGGGACCAAGCGTTGTGGTCCGACATGAAAGAAATGCTCAACAAGTAATTTCAATCATTATCGCATTATATCGCCCTCTTTCGTTCGTTCCCTGATGTCAAGCAATTAATAACTCCTTTGTTCATTTTCTTTGCCAAAGCAGGTGTTGGAAAATTTTCAAACAGAAGGTAGAAGGTCCATTCAAAGATGAGCTAACTTATAAAACGGTGAAAAGTCCGCAGCAGCCACCGGGGAGTAATTTATGTGGATTCTACGTTTGCGAGTTCATTCGCGAGTTGACCACTGAGCGGAGAACAACTGCTTTCAGCAAAATGCGGGAGAAGATCGACCCAGAACGGCGCGTACAAGCAATTCAAGAGGAATTGGCGGGATTTCTGCTTAGGGAGGTCATCGATGAAAAGGGAGAACATTATGCTTCGGACGATGAACTACATATGTGATCTATCTCCATGTAATTAAATACTTGTATTCTCGCAAGAGATCGAATATTAATTATATATGCATCAACGTGTACTGTGTATATAGTAGAGCGTATAATATGCGTACGGAAACGATGGAGAGCACGTCGGCGATGCGAAGAAGGGGGAGACGATGGAGGCACCGACGAGAGGGAGAGGGGGCACCGGCGAGAGGGGCACCGGCGAGAGGGAGAGGGGGCACTGGCGAGAGGATGGGGGCACCGGCGAGAGGGGGCACCGGCGAGAGGGATAGGGGGCACCTGCGAGAGGGGGCACCGGCGAGAGGGAGAGGGGGCACCGGCGAGAAGGAACCGGCGAGAGGGAGAGGGGGCACCCTAAACCCTAAATACCAAAAAAAAAAGGCACACATTGGTCCGGTTCGTATTAAGAACCGGGACCAATGAGTCTCCCCCCCACGCCAGCCAGAACTGGCCACGTGGACCAGCATTGGTCCCGGTTCTTGGACCAACCGGGACCAGCATTGGTCCCGATTGGCCAGTCCCGGTTGGGCAACCGAGACTGATATCCAAGCCCAACCGGGACCATAGGTGCTTTTCTACTAGTGTTGACGGCGGTCACGTCGGCGCGGGAGAGGTTGGCCGTGTCCCAGAACGGGCTGAACACACCGTTGGTCGGCGCCGGCGTGGCCTGCTGGCCCACTGGCGTGTAGTCGATGGCGAAGGAGAGGATGAAGTTGAAGCTCAGGCCGGGGTTGATGGGCACGTCGGAGAAACGGACGCCGGTGAACTGCGCGCCGATGTACTCCCGGAACAGGTACCCGTTCGTCATGGCTCAACGATGGATCGATGGAGTTACGTACGCTGCTGCCAAATATGTACTACTCCAGTAGTGTCGGTGCGTCACATCAGTGAGCAGCTTTCGTGCAGTACGTGTATGCTATCCAGGACTACAAGTTGACGGATTTGCAACTTGTGGATAAGCGTGTTTTGATTATAGGCGAGCTACTAATATAATGAAGATTAAGGAAAAACCCTCCACACGCACGCGCCAGCTAACAAGCCCTAGCTTGCAAGCAATTCCCTATGACGTCTTCGCTGAGCAAATTGAAATACGATGAGGCCATGATGACAAATCTCGAGGTGACGGTGACACCAAATCCACCCAGTATAACAGTTCATTGGATTGGATGGACGATTCTTTCACTAAACTCTAGTTGCACTTTTCATAATCCACCTAGACATAAGAAAATCTCATAATACTTAGGATTAGCAACACGATATTTAAATTTGTCAAATGGATTTGTCATAAAAGTATTTTCATAGTACCATAATTTTAGTCATTTACCAATTTCCACCAAGCGTGCAACCCTGACACCTAGCTACACAAACACAATCTTCCTTGAGACTATTACCACTGATAATTTCTCAGTGCACAAAAAAATTCTCTTGAATTTAGAAGATGAGTCATTACGTCCAACTGTGTAAGACCATTTTATCAGGAAACACAGCTATACAGTCTCCTCCTTGACTTGGGACAGGCACCTGTTGTTGTCGACTTGCAAGAAATTCTTCATAGTCCGAGTCAGCTCTCAGACTTACTTACCCATGCATAGCAGGGACGCTTTGTGTGACCGGTTCCTGTAGCTGCCAGATGTGGCAATGCAGTTGGTCGATGATCATGGGCACCACTTCCTCTGTTTGCTCGACTGCTACCACAACTTCAGATGCTATGGTACTCCAAACAAACTGCGTAAACAGAGCAGAGTGTGGCCAGGGCATGACTGACGCTAGCACCATTACATGTGCTGAAAGACATAAAAATTGGCCACGGCCGACAATACATCAGTTCAGTTTGAACATTGGAACTCCTAAGCCTGAAACTCTGTCCTCATATACATATCATCAGTATGATCATGGACATTTTTCCATGCCAGCACCGGCTGCAGATTTGGCTCCCTGTAAACATGCCATAATGCACCAAGTTAATTACAGTAACATACGTGTGTTTGCAGCCGTCACTTTTTTTAGATAAAGTGCTTTATTAGTTAAAATGTTTAAGCATTACACCCGGCCTCTGCATAACTAGTATGCACACAGCCGCAATCCGAAAAATCCAAACAGCAAAAAAGGTAGCAACAGATGAAGTACAATCATAGAGAGGTAAAACGTCTATGTCTACGGTGGACCAATCCGACGATCAAGTGACCATCCATGTTGGATAAAAATATCCCTCGCCACTTCTTCCAGTCGTGCACATGCCTCCGTAAAGAGGTCTCGATACCCCGCCCGTTGTAAGGTGGACCACGAACGGAGAATACTTGTGCACCGGTAGAGTACCTGCAAACGAGAATTTTTTTATCATTGAAAACCTTGTCATTTCTACACAGGCAAAGCGACCATATAACGGCTATCGCTCCCACCCTAATAACAGTTCTAAGCTTTTTATCAACCCCATGTAACCAATTGCCAAACACATTTGCAACGGACTTGGGTGAATATAAGTTAGAATCTAGTTGGATAGCTGACCAAATAGAACGCGCAAACCTGCATTCGAAGAATAAGTGCTTAATTGTCTCCTGTTGTGGACAAAAAACACACTGTGTACTTCCATGCCAGTTTCGCTTAACAAGGTTATTCTTAGTTTAAAATGACACCCCTACGAAGATACCACGTAAAAAATTCAGTTTAGTGGTATCTTCATTTGCCATATTTTTTATTGTTATCGACTGGAACATCGGACTGAACTAACGCCCTATACATGGAATCTACCGAGACTTTTCATTCCCACATAAATTCCAACGAAACTCATCGGGACCTTGTGACAGTTGGACCGAACTCAACCGACCTAGCAAGGCATTCCAAGACACAAGTCTCGGCCCAATTAAGTCTCGCCTGAACGTCACACTAGGTGGTGAAGACTGCATAACCGTGGCTATGGTATCCCCTTTATGACGAACAATATTGTATAGTGCCGGATACTGTTCTCGGAGGGTGGTATTACCTAACCATTTGTCCTCCAGAATCTTATCTCCGATCCGTCCTTAATTTTAAATACCCCAAAGCGGAAGAAATGTTTCTTTGCCGCCATCAGGCCAGCCCAAAAGTGAGAATCACCAGGTTTCCAATATGCCTGAGATAACGCCTTTGTGCCAATGAATTTTGTTTAAGGAGTGTTTGCCAAACACCATCTTCAGTAAGTGAAAGGACAAAATCCGTTAATCTTGCATTAATGTTTGATCACAACACTTGGAAGTATTTAACACACCGCTAAGTGTCTACAGGAAATATGACCATCTATATCAAAAGATACTAGTGGATCTCTCTATGCAAAAAGGGAAGAAAAGTGGTGTGTCGGAAAGTTTAAGGTGAAGGGAGGAGAGTCGCTGCAAGGCGGCCGGAACCCGGGCCGGTTTTGGCCGGCCTCCAGTCCGGTTGTATCAACCACGCGCCCAGACCTCCAGCCGGTTCGTGCCGGCCTCAGGTCCGGTTCTCTCGGTCGCTCGGCCGGACCCCCAGCCGGTTTTGACCGGATCCAGGTCCGGTCCTGCCTCGTGCACCTCTGCTGGCTCCCAGCACCCCAGCCGGACCTCAAGCCGGTTTAGTCCGGCCCAGAGGCCGGTTCCCTCGGGTGGCTGACCGGACCCCTAGTCGGTCTTTGCCGGTTCCAGGTCCGGATTCTCTCTGCGCAGCGACGACTTGTACCCCTTCAACGGCCATATTTTGAAGGGGACTATAAAAGCCCCTTCACCTACCTCTGGATAAGAAGCTTGACCACATTGAAGAACTCCATTATTGCAAGCTCAAGATTTGATAGATCTCCCAATCCCTCCACCCAAACTCGTTGATACTTGGAGGATTGAAGGAGAAGCCCCGGATCTACATCTTCACCAAGCCGTTCTTCATTTCCCCCTCATTCACTTGAGGGACCCTTTGCTAGGATTTCCATTGGGAAAACCTAGCTCTTATTGTACTCACTTGTTGTCTTTGTGACAGATTTGTAGCTGTTCGGGAGCCCCCAATCCTCTTGTGGGTTGTGCCCCGGATCGTTGTTGTAAGGGCTCCGGATTCCGCCTTGAAGGATTCCGATAGTGGAAGGTGAACCAAACCTTTGTGGTGCGGTTCATCGGAGAAGAAGGTGACGCCTTTGTGGCGGTTGAGTTTTGACCTTCGTGGTAGCTCACACCTCTCCAACGAGACGTACTCCCCTAAAAAGGAGGAACTCGGGATTACATCCGTGTCTCCGCGTGCTTTCACTTCGGTTACTTCTATCCTTGTTTATAGTCTTTACTTAGTGTACTTGTTTAGTTGCTAGCTTGTCATATAGGTAAATTCACCTAGTTGCATATCTAGAGAATTTACCTTTTGTGTCAAGCCTAATTTGAAAAAGTACTAAAATTGAAGTAGCACCTATTCACCCCCCCCCCTCTAGGTGTCATACGATCCTTTCAATTGGTATCAGAGCCTCGGCTCTCTTGTTGGGCTTAACCGCCTAAGAGAAGTATGACACGAAGTGATGGTGATCCCGAGGACCAAGCCACTACGGCATCCATGGCCGATCTCAAAATGGAGACATCTTTGAATCGTCCATGGATACCAAATTTGCCGAGATGCGTGACTTGATCAAGCAACTCGCAAGTGGCAAGGTTCCTAAGGAGACCACCCCACTAGAGACTCCGCTACTCCATGACGGTGATACCGAGGAGGGAAAAGAGAAAAGAAAGGGGTTGAAAAACCGACCTAAGAAATCTCCACATCTACCACCATCCCGAAGGTGGGAAGCCGGAGTACCATGGGTTCCCTTTGTGTACTCTCCCGACCCACCTATCCATCATACTCGCATAAACCCTTTGGGTCCACCTCCTAAACTTAATGCATTGGCTTTTGCTACTTGGCAACACTTAATGAAATCTCATATCAACAGTTCCTCTATCGAGCTTTGGAGGATCATTCAAGAGGGATACAAGGCCGTGAATCCTAACAACTTGACAAGAAGAGAGGTGGCCGAGAAACAACTCAATGCTTCCGCTCTCCACATGATTGAACTTGCCGTTGGAGAAAGTGGTCTTCATCACATTCAAACATGTCTCCACCGCCAAAGAAGCTTGGGATGCCTTGAGGTGGCATTTCTTGGAAATGAAAGCATGAAGAGGAATAGATTTGATGCTTGACAATGAGGCCGAAGGTTTCTACATGCTTGATAGTGAAACTCATGAGAGATGTATGGAAGACTCAAGTTCTTGCCAAAGCCTTTATAATGTTGGGGCAACCTATGTGGATGATGCTTGGATCAAGAGGAAGTATGTGAATGCTCTCATGCCCTTCGAGCCCGTTGACTTGAAGGCCTTCAAGGAAAATTCAACTACCTTGAGATGACATCCAATGAAGTTATGCAAGAGATGCAAGCCTCCAAGGTTGCCACCAAGAATGCTCTAGACAACCGTGCTAGGGCCATGGGAATGAAGCAAGGTCCCTCTCTTGCTTTGAAGGCCAAGGTTGTGTGCCTTGATGAACATGATGAAGTTGAAGCATGCCCGAACAACCTTCCTCCCGATGACTTGAACAAGCCCTCCATGGTCACATAGCTCTTGCAACAAGGACTTTTGGTGACCCGGCCAAGGCAAAGGCTCAACTTGATCGAACAAACAATCCAAGTGGGAAGAAGGAGTTTGCTAATAGGATAAAGACTTGCTACAATTGTCATAACAAGCATCACTTCATCAAAGATTGTCCATATGAGAATAGAGAGCAAAACGGTGGAAGGCTTGTCCTCAAGGGCCAATCAAACATGATACAAAAGAAGCCTTTTGTCAAGAGGAAGCCATTCTTCAAGAAAGCACCAAGAATTGTGTTGATGACTCAAGAAGAGTATCCTTCCGAGGATTCCGAAGAAGAAGAAGAACCCACTCGTGAGGTGGCCGCTTTGGCCATTGTATCAACTCCACCTCCTTCTCTCTTCGAATCCCCCAATGAGAACCTCTCCATCAACACCGCTCGTTGCCTCATGGCTCACGTCACCGAGGTATCATCTTCTACTCCCAAGACTATGCATGAAATAGATGATAAAACTAGTCTTGTGATTAAGAAAGAACTTGTTGCTTCCGATACTATTGTGGCTAACTTGCAAGGTGAAACTAAGGCATATGTTGAGTCTCTCTTGAGACAACTTGATGCGGCCGAAGAAATCCTTGATGACAAGGGAAAATTGAGAGAGAGGATCTCTCACCATTGCATCCTTGAATGCTCTCTTGAAGAAGAGAGTGAATATAGAACTCTCTTGAGGAAAGAATTGAGTCTCTTGATGATAAAAATGATGAAATAATTGCTAAAATCATTAAGGATAGAGACCATGTCTTTGCTAAATATAAAGTGATTAAAAAGGAGAAAGCCGAGTTTGTGGTTGCTAATGCTAGACTCCTTGAGGATGTGGAGAAACTTAACAAGGCTCACAAGGCCTTGGAAAGTACCCACTCTCTTCTAGTCAAGTCTCATGAGCAACTTCAAACTCAACTTTCTAAATCTAACTCACCTAGCACTCTACTCCCTCTTGTGATCATGCAAATGTTATTGAGGAAAATGCTAGGTTGAAGGTTGAGCTTGCCAAGGCCACTAGTGCCAAGACCTCTATTCCTAAAGGTAAAGAAAAGGTTGTTGCTCAAATTTTTGAGCAAAAGCCACACAAAGGGAAGGAGGGCCTTGGTTATGTGGCCAAGGCAAAGAAGAAGAAGAGCAACACCAATGCCAAGCCCGCACAAGCCAAGACTTCCATTGCGGGTGGTAATGCCACTAGGGGCAAGACCACTCGTAGTGACTTTGCGGGGCATAACAATCCCAACTACATTCTTTATGTTGATTATTATGGGATGTTTATGCAAAATATGTTGGTCCTTATGATGGTTACATTGCTTATCTATTTGGGTTCCTAAGACCCTTGTTGCTAACAAAAGAGGACCCATTGAGAAATGGGTACCTAAAACCAAGCAATGATTTCTTGTAGGACTATGCTTCCGGTGGGTCTAAATGGGTGGTTGATAGTGGATGCACTAGTCATATGACCGGAAGCAAGAGATCATGACGGAGTTGGGACCAAATATAAATCAAGCATCCGTCTCCTATGGTGATAAATCAAAAGCGGAGGTAACGGGTCTCGGCAAGGTGGTAGTTGCAAAGGATATCACCCTTGTAAATGTCATGCTTGTCGAGTCCCTCGGTTACAATCTTATGTCCGTTCGTGCACTTAATAAGATGAATTTTGATGTCCATTTTACTATTGATATGGTGGTACTCTTGAGGAGCAAGACTCTAAAGGTCATGTTCGTTGGGTATGTTGAAAATGAGTTGTTCGTGGTGGACTTTTCGGGGTCTACCAACACTCAAGCAATATGCCTATTCGGAAAGGCCGACGTGGGATGGTTGTGGCATCGCCGCTTGTCCCATGTCAACATGAGAACTTTGCAAAGTCTTCACAAGGGTGGCCACATTCTTGGACTAAAAGACAATGTTTCTTTTTCTAGAGATCGTCTTTGTAGGGCTTGTGTTGAAGGAAAGATGCATGATTCTCCCCATCCAAGCAAGACCATCATTTCATCAAAGAGGATATTGGAACTTCTTCATGTTGATCTCTTTGGTGCCGTGCCTCAACCAGTCTTGGTGGGAAGAAATATTGTTTGGTGATTGTTGATGACTATTCAAGATTTACTTGGGTTTATTTCTTCAAGACGAAGGATGAGACCCAACAAGCCGTCATCGACTTTTCCAATGAAGTTCAACGCCAACACAATGTCCCTATATTGGTCATTAGGAGTGATAATGGCTCCGAGTTCAAGAACTACACCTTAAATGAGTTTCTTAGTGAAGAGGGGATTCGTCATCAATATTCCGCTGCATATACCCCTCAACAAAATGGTGTAGCCGAAAGGAAGAACCGGACTCTCATGGATATGGCAAGGTCTATGTTGGCGGAGTTTAAGTCTCCACTCTTCTTATGGGCCGAGGCTATCTCCACGGCGTGTCATTCATCAAACCGGCTATTCTTTCGCGTTGGCAAGAAGTTTACACTTATGAGATGCTCACCGGCAACAAGCCCAATGTCTCCTACTACCGAGTATTTGGTTGTAAGTGTTTCTATAAGAACAAAAGTGTTCGTTTGTCTAAATTTGAATCTAAAGCTTTAGAGGGTGTTTTTGTTGGGTACGGTGCCGAATCTCACACCTATAGAGTCTATGACAAAACCGTTGGGAAAGTCATAGAATCTTGTGATGTGAGGTTCGATGAGAATGACGGCTCCCAAGTGGCGCAATTTCATGTTTGTGATGTAGATAATGAAGAGCCTCAAGATGCTATAAGAAGAATGGGCATTGGTTTCCATCGTCCCGTTGAGATTCATTACGAGTCTCCTCAAGCAAGTCCAAGCTCCATTCAAGTGGAGGCCTCTTCATCACAAGTTGAAACGGCGCCTATCATGGAAGCAAATGATGCACCACCCAAGAACAAGTTCAAGACCCTCCTCATGTTGACCAAGTTGCTATGCAAGAACCAAGTTCTCCTATTGTTGATGCTAGCCAAGGTCATGACCAAGATCAACCCTCTCCTTCCATTGTTGAAGATGTGCTTCAAGATGATCAAGGTCAACATTCCGGTCAAGACGGGGACTCAAATGATCAAGATGATCAAGAGATACCTCCAAGATGCAATAGAGATATCGAAGCCCGTCGTAAAGCAAGAGTTGAAAAGACTTTAAATAAAGAGTCACCGTCTAGAAAACATCCTTGGTGACCACAAGAGAGGTGTTACCACAAGAAGGCAATTGGCAAGCTTTAGTGAACATCAAGCTCATATTTCCATGGTGGAACCAAAGAAAGTGTTTGAAGCTCTTGAAGATCCGGATTGGTTAGAAGCTATGCATGATGAACTCAATAACTTCAAGCGCAACAAAGTGTGGAATCTAGTTGAGAAGCCAAAAGATTGCCGCAATGTTATAGGCACAAAGTGGATATTCAAGAACAAGCAAGATGAGCATGGAATGGTTGTGAGGAACAAGGCAAGATTGGTTGCACAAGGGTACTCTCAAGTTGAAGGCATTGATTTTGGAGAGACTTATGCACCCGTGGCTCGCCTTGAGTCCATCCGTATCCTTCTTGCATATGCATCACATCATAACTTTAAATTGCAACAAATGGATGTGAAAAGTGCTTTCTTAATGGTCCTTTAAAGGAGTTGGTATATGTTAAGCAACCACCGGGTTTCGAGGACCCTAAATTCCCTAACCATGTCTACAAGCTTGATAAGGCGCTCTATGGTCTCAAACAAGCACCTCGTGCTTGGTATGAGCACCTAAGAGAGCTATTGCTAGACCGTGGATTTGAATTGGGGCAAATCGATCCCACCTCTTTACCAAGAGGGTCAAAGGGGAGCTTTTCATATGCCAACTTTATGTTGATGATATTATATTTGGCTCATCTAACAAAGCTTTCAATGATGAATTTTCAAAGCTTATGACCGATAGGTTCGAGATGTCTATGATGGGCGAATTGAAGTTCTTTCTCGGTTTTGAGATCAAGCAATTGAATGAAGGGACTTTCATCTCTCAAACCAAATATACCCAAGACATGCTCAAGAGGTTCAATATGCACAATGCTAAGGGAAGCGGTTTCCCATGGACACCAAATGCCATCTTGAACTTAACCCGACGGTATCGATGTTTCAAAAACTTTATCGCTCTATGATTGGTTCTTTGCTTTATCTTTGTGCATCTAGACCCGATATTGTGTTGAGTGTAGGGGTGTGTGCAAGGTATCAAGCCGCTCCTAAAGAAAGCCACATGGTGGCGGTCAATAGAATCCTTCGATATTTGGTTGATACCCCAAGGTTTGGTTTGTGGTACCCAAAGGGCACTAATTTCTCTCTTGCCGGGTACACGGATTCGGATTGGGCCGGTTGCAAGGATGATAGGAAATCAACTTCCGGGGCATGCCAATTTCTTGGTAGGTCCTTGGTGAGTTGGTCTTCTAAGAAGCAAAATTGCATATCTCTATCCTCCGCCGAAGCCGAGTATGTGGCGGCCGCTAGTGCATGCACTCAATTGTTATGGATGAGGCAAACTTTAAAGGAATACGGTGTCAATTGTGACAAAGTGCCTCTTTTGTGTGACAATGAAAGTGCTATCAAGATTGGCCACAATCCGGTGCAACACTCAAGAACGAAGCATATTGAGATTCGTCATCATTTTATTCGGGATCATATTGCTCGTGGTGATATTGAGCTTGGCTATATTCCAACCAAAGATCAACTTGCCGACATTTTCACGAAGCCACTTGATGAAGCAAGATTCACCTTCTTGAGGCATGAGCTAAATATCGTGGATTCTAGGAGCTTGACTTGACCATCTTGCATACACACCTATTTTTGACTATGTATTTGGTTTAGGTGTAGGCATGGACATAGGGGGAGTGCGGTCCTAATCATTGGACTATCCCTCCCCCCATTATGCCGACATAAGAACTCATTTGCTTCTATATATTCGTTTCTATGAATTGTGAGCTTAAATGACGAGTCGTGGCAGTGGACCCAAGATATATCTTCGCGGTGTCACACCACATACTCATACATGGTGGCCTAGGCCACCGCCCTCTTCTCCTTGAAGAGTTGGTTCTTTCCGTGAGTTTTGATGCATATTTGCTATTTGCCATCTTTTCGCATCCCCTCCAATGGTTTTCATTTGGCAGTTGTTATCTTCTCCATTGGAGGTATGAAATTTTTTTCTTTCGTCATGATTTTTGCATCTCCCCGGATCACAACGGTTGCTCAGTGGTTTTCTGAAGATTCAAGATGTTTGGAGCTCATGTTCGTCAACACCAAGAGTTTGGACGGCTGTCGGAGAAGGAAAGCGTCCCCTCCTGCGCTTGGTCCGGTCTCCTGCCCGGTCGAATCCGGCCCTAGGTCTGGCTGCCTCGGATGGTGGTCCGGCCTTCAGACCGGCCTCTGGTCCGGTTGGCTCTGGCCATCGCCCGGTCGCCACCCGGCTTAAACCGGTCTCTGGTCCAGATGGCTAAGGTCGGTGCCCGGACCCCAGCCCGGTTGAAACCGGATCCAGGTCCGGCTCGGCGCCACTACATCTCACGCAGGGACACGGGGCTGCGTCCCCAACCGTTATTTTCCCCACCCCGTGCTCCTCTCCGCCATGGCCGCCCCTCTCCACACCTCGAGCTCCTCCACCTCCCCCACACATTGAGCCCCTCTCTACTCCTTTCTCTCCACGGATTTGAAGCAACTTTCCCCAATCTACCACCCCATCCATATAGTTTCTCCTTTGGTGGCTAATTTGGGGAGATCTCCTTCATTGTTGGTGCTTTTCGGCGCTTCTCTCAAGCTTGAAGATGAAGGATTGGGATGATGATTTTGATGAGGTTCCTCAGTCCAGCAGGACTGGCAAGAGCAAGAGCAAGACCTTTGATGGGTTGGACGACATTGTTGATGATGAGGATTTCCAAGCTGATTCCTCCTCCATGCCCAAGGCCAAGAAACTCAAGAAGGTTGGTGCAATCAAGAAGACCACGGCCAGGAATGCTCCCAAGGTCGTGCAGCCCAAGCCAAAGAAAGGTAAACAGCCTCGTGAGAATCCCGATGAACCAGTTCGTAAAACTTGGGTAGGTGTGAAACCTAGGGATTTCAAGAAAGATCGCTTGCAGTTCAATCCTTATGAGTTTGATGAGTCCACTTGCCTAGATGATAGCAGATTTTATTGCAAGATGCATCAGCAAATCTTTCATGAACGCTTAGCAGTCCCATAGAATAATCATGTTGTTGTGGATTATTACAACCTTGCTCAAGCTAGAGAACTTTGGCCTGTAGTGATGGATGTTATGGATTATTATCAGATTTCTAAGCTCATGACACTTGGCACTCCATATTCTCCTGAGTTAATTCAGCAATTTTATGCTACTGTTGTTTTCACCAAAGTGCGTGGTAAGAGGACTTTGACCTGGATGAGTGCAGATACTCAGTGTTCCTCCACCTTGGCTGCTTTTGGAGCACTTTTTGGTATTGAGGAACTGCCCTTCTGCCCAATGTTTGTTCGTCTCCATCTCGAGAAGCTTATGCCAGCTGAAATAGGTATCCGTCATTGCTACCCTCCAGGGGAAGGGCTTCGTGGAAAAATTCCCAATGTTATTCATATGTATCATTTTTGGAGAATTGTTCACACCATTCTGAGGAACTGCCTTGCCTGCAAGTTTGGAGAGAAGACTACTGTTCGTGACCGGATGAGTAATTGCCTTCATCACATCTATGATCTTTATCTCAGGAAGAATCAAATTGATGTGCTTGATTATCTTTGGCAAGAGATGCATGTTGTGGTTGGCAAGTGCAGGGTTCCCATTTATTATCCACTCCTGCAGACTCTCATCAACACCAAGTTGCTTGAAGAAGTTGTCAATAAGTATGTGTTGGTTCACCCTCCACTTGTTGCTTTCCATCCTATGCCTGAGGGTGCTCCTGTTTTTCTGCCTCCTAGTGATGCTCCTGCAGATGATGATGATGATTCTCAGCACAAGGGTGGTCTTGTTGAAGCACTCAAGAGGATGAACTGCTTCTTTGCTCACAAGAAGAAATCTGAATACAAGACTTACAAGAAGCAGAAAGCATCCAGCCGCCATCAGCGTGCCATCATGGATAAACTCGGTGTTACTTATTCATCTAGCTCCGCTGAAGTTTCTGAGAACACCTATATGGCCCGGCACCCGTACACTTACTGGTTTGGTGATGATGCCTCCTCTCTTGCTCCATATTGGCAGGGCGGCGACCCTGATCAGTCTAGCTCTGGTCCCGCTGCTCATGATGCTGAGATTGCTGCTGAGGATAATGATGAGGAGGACGACGAGTCTGATGAAGATGAGTGATCATGGGCTTTCACATCACTTTCTCCCTTTTTGGTGTCTTGATGCCAAAGGGGGAGAGAGATCTCCGGGGATTTGCATTGCATTGCATCCATTTGCGCTTTCATGTTTCCCTTTTTCATTTGCATCGAACTTGTTTTAAGTTTTTAAGTGAACTCTATTTGTGGTGTACTATGGAACTTATGTCATGGTTATTGTAAGGATATTATGGACCTCCTTTATGTTATTGTAAGGAATTCCCCGGTTTATCTTCTATTATTCTGGAGTCCATTACCAGGTGATTTTATTCCAAGATTATATCTATTTGAAGCCTATGGTGAGAAAATTGCTCTACACACTCATGATGTCTATGGTGAGAATTGTCACATATCCCTTACTCACATAGTCTATATATTGTGCTTGCTTCATGTTGTCATTTGAGCTTATATTACTTGTATACCTTGTTGGCTTATAAGTTTAAGGGGGAGCTTCCCTCAAAAACTTTGCCATGCTCAAATGAGATACCTTTTTGCAAATCCTTGTGTTGTCATCAAACATCAAAAAGGGGAAGATTGAAAGGACAAAATCCGTTAATCTTGTATTAATGTTTGATCACAACACTTGGAAGTATTTAACACACCGCTAAGTGTCTACAGGAAATATGACCATCTATATCAAAAGATACTAGTGGATCTCTCTCTATGCAAAAAGGGAAGAAAAGTGGTGTGTCGGAAAGTTTAAGGTGAAGGGAGGAGAGTCGCTGCAAGGCGGCCGGACCCCGGGGCGGTTTTGGCCGGCCTCCAGTCCGGTTGTGTCGGCCAAGCGCCCGGACCTCCAGCCGGTTCGTGCCGGCCTCAGGTCCGGTTCTCTCGGTCGCTCGGCCGGACCCCAGCCGGTTTTGACCGGATCCAGGTCCGGTCCTGCCTCGTGCACCTCTCCTGGCTCCCAGCACCCCGACCGTACCTCAAGCCGGTTTAGTCTGGCCTAGAGGCTGGTTCCCTCGGGTGGCTGACCGGACCCCCAGCCGGTCTTTGCCGGTTCCAGGTCCGGATTCTCTCTGCGCAGCGACGACTTGTACCCTTCAACGGCCATATTTTGAAGGGGACTATAAAAGCCCCTTCACCTACCTCTGGATAAGAAGCTTGACCACATTGAAGAACTCCATTATTGCAAGCTCAAGATTTGATAGATCTCCCAATCCCTCCACCCAAACTCGTTAATTCTTGAAGGATTGAGGGAGAAACCCCAGATCTACATCTTCACCAAGCCGTTCTTCATTTCCCCCTCATTCACTTGAGGGACCCTTTGCTAGGATTTCCTTTGGGAAAACCTAGCTCATTATTGTACTCACTTGTTGTCTTTGTGACAGATTTGTAGCTGTTCGGGAGCCCCCAACCCTCTTGTGGGTTGTGCCCCGGATCGTTGTTGTAAGGGCTCCGGATTCCGCCTTGAAGGATTCCGATAGTGGAAGGTGAACCAAACCTTTGTGGTGCGGTTCATCGGAGAAGAAGGTGACGCCTTTGTGGCGGTTGAGTTTTGACCTTCGTGGTAGCTCACACCTCTCCAACGAGACGTACGCCCCTAAAAAGGAGGAACTCGGAATTACATCCGTGTCTCCGCGTGCCTTCACTTCGGTTACTTCTATCCTTGTTTATAGTCTTTACTTCGAGTACCTTGCTTAGTTGCTAGCTTGTCATATAGGTAAATTCACAGTAGTTGCATATCTAGAGAATTTACCTTTTGTGTCAAGCCTAATTTGAAAAAGTACTAAAATTGAAATAGCACCTATTCACCCCCCTCTAGGTGTCATACGATCCTTTCAGTAAGTAACTTAAAAGGCCACTTACCAAGGATAGCTGAATTCTTAACCTGAAGGTCATGAATACCCAGTCCTCCCTGATCTTTTGGTCGACAAACGACATTCCATTTAGCCAGTCTATATTTCTTTTTCTCACTATCTCTTTGCCAAAAGAATCTCGATCGGAAGTAATCCAATCTTTGTAAGACCCCTTTGGGTAGCTGGAAGAAGGATATCATATACAGTACCATATTTGATAGTACCGAATTAATGAGAACCAACCTCCTGCCAAGAGATAGTAACTTTCCTTTCCAACTAGATAGCCTCTGTTGAAGACGTTCCTCGACGTGTTTCCATTCCGCATTAGTCGGTTTCCTATAATGTATCGGAATACCCAAATACCTAATAGGAAAAAAAATACCTAATAGGAAATTGACCTTGCTCACAACCAAATATTTCGGCATATTGAGCAACTGCATCCTTGGCTTCGCAGAAGCAAAACAATTCACTCTTGTGGAAGTTGATCTTCAACCCCGATAACCGCTCGAATGCTGATAAAATTAATTTCAGATTTGCCGCTTTATCTAGGTCATGCTCCATAAAGAGAATTGTATCGTCCGCATATTCAAGAATGGATAATCCCCCATCGACAAGATGTGGGACTACCCCTTCAATTTAGCCATCTTCCTTTGCCCGTTCAATCATGATCGCCAACATATCAGCCACTATATTAAATAGTATGGGCGATAGGGGATCACCTTGCCTTAATCCCTTTTTTGTTTGGAAGTAGCGGCTGACGTCATCATTGACTTTAACAGCCACACTACTGTAATACCTCGTAATTTATTGGAAATTTTCATAAGGGTTCTTGTCATCGCTTCGCCATACTCCTTTCTTAATCACCTTCTAGTGACCTTTCAAACAAATCTATTCTCAAATATCTGAGTCCATAGATGTGTCGGGCTCATCGAGATAGTCAAAATTGACTACTCATTTATCAAATTTGGACGTCGGGAGAAGTATCTATGGTCTACTCAAATTGAAGGGTTGAGATAATAGGAAATTCCTATTTGGTTTGATTAAATAAGACGTGGTACTTATCCTTGGCAGGGGTGCGGTCAGGAGAGGCCAAACCTGATCCATTCTTTCCTCTCCGTTGTGAGCTCTCTCTCCTCTCCATCTCCATGGCGCCTCCACCCCTCTTCTCACTTCTTTTCCCATGAATCCTACCACCTGCACCACGTCCTGGCCCACCTCCTAGTGCAGCCATGACATGAGGTTGAAGAAGAAGAGGAGGAGAAAAGAAGAAGGATCAAGATGAGGAGGAGAAGAAAAGAAAGAAGGTTCATCACCACCGTCCTATCGAATCCGATCTGCTCAGGCACCAAGGGTATCGAGATGTGACTCCTTCCTACGACCATGTCACCGGTAAAGGCAAGTGCATGACGAACCCTTGTTCTCTATGTTCGTTCATGGTGTGACGATTCAACTGATTGCTTTCACTGATTCCGATCGCTTGTTCAGTTGGTTCACTTCATACTTATTCAGTAATTTCGATTCGATTCCTTCGTCCATGTTTAGAGATATTTCACTTTCTTGACTTCATAGCTACCTCGGTGAGAACTGTTCACAAGTGGCTACTCCGATAGAGTTCGGTGAGAACTGTCAGCTTGTGGGCTAGTCCGATGGCTAACCTTTCTGTTGGTCCGGTGAGAAACTGTCCCGAGTGGCTACTCCGATAAAGTTCGGTGAGAACTGTCAGCTCGTGGGCTAGTCCGGGCAACAATTCAAATATTCGGTTTCAGTCTTCTAGTTCATAAACGAGATTATCAGTACTTTCATGTGGTTGATTGTTCGTTATTGTTCTTGTGGCTCTAAATGTACTTGCTGAGTATTTCTATACTCACCCTTGCTTTTCATTTGGTTTTCAGGTACTAGATAAGCGGCATACATGGGGCACGGGGTAGCACCTCTACATAATTTGAGCACATCACCCAATTTCACAAAATACTTAGTTGATCAACCATTGTATATTAATTGCTTATGCTGCATTGTTTAGCCGAGACAAAAATACTGTTTATCTCGAAACTGTGGATGTTTCTTTCAAGCCGTGACATGTTTAGTTATCTGAACTGTTTAGCTATCAGATTCATATTAATGTCTTGTCCAGGATGCCCTTACATACAAGGGAAACTCTGTCCAATTTTCCAATATGTTCTATGCTTGGTAGTCATAGTGCTTTGTGGTAACATTCCAGGTTCGTTTTTATACTTGGGGTGTTACAACTACCCCCAGAAATAAAATTGTGAATCAAAGCACACCACTCTTCCGAGAAACCTTTCATTCTCAGAATCTGTTGAAGGAACGACCAATTAACCTTATCATAGGCTTTTTCAAAGTCGATTTTGAATATTACTCCATTAAGCTTCTTTGTATGCATCTCATGTATGGTTTCGTACAGAATGACGATCCCGTCTAGTATATTCCTACCTTGCATAAATGCAGTTTGTGTAGTTTTAACCACATGATCAGCCATAGAGTTTAACCTAATGGTTGCCACATTCGTAAAGATTCTGAAACTAACATTCAGGAGACATATGGGCCGATACTGTTGTATCCTTTCGGCCTCCTAAATTTTAGATAACAAAACGATTTCCCCAAAGTTAAGGCGAAACAAATCTAGTTGTCCGGCTTGCAAGCATCCGAACAATTCTAGAAGATCGGATTTGATGGCTTCCCAGAAATGCTGGTAGAACTCAACAGGAGAGCCATCCGGACCCGGCGCCTTATTATGCTCCATTTGGAAAACCGCCTTTCTTATCTCGTCTTCTGAGAAGGGAGCAATAAGAAAGTTATTTTCCTCAGTGGATACTTGGGGTATATCATCTGTTCGCGACTCATCAAGAGAAAGGTTTCCTTCCTCCAGAGCCCCGAACAGACATTTATAGTATTTCGTAATATACTCCTTGAGCTGATCATGTCCTTCGATCAGGCCCTCATCCTGATTAAGAGAGTGAATACGTTTCTTCCTATGTCTGCCATTGGCAACATTATGGAAATATCTCGTATTTGAATCCCCTTCAAGGATAAATTGAGCCTTAGATCTCTGGTACCATTTAAGCTCTTCTTCACGCAACATACGTGCTACCTGCTCATTCGATTGACTTTTAAGTTCAATCTCCTGTGCTGATAAAACCCGTATTTCTGCGATTTGATCGAGCTTTTCAACAATAGAACAAAGGCGCTCTTTTTCTTTTTTGAGCATGCCAGTTGTGTGTCTAGCCCACCCTCGAAGATATTTATGCAAATTGCGCATCTTATTATTCCATCTTTGAATGGGGGTATCACTAACCACCGGCTGAGACCAAACCTTTTTTACCAGATCATCAAAACCATCACGCAAGGTCTGAGAAAGCCTCAATACGTTCTAAAGCGTGTCCGTTACCAATGGGTATTTATCCTCCCAGTCGGAGTCCATCAATACACGGTCCAGCTTCTCGTATGTTGGCTCAGGGAGGCTGTTTGCCCAAGTAAACTGCCTCCCCGTCATATGTACTTCTCTTAAGGACAAGCTGTCAATGACAGCATTGAACAAAAAAGGCCAATGAGAATCAAACCATCCCCTACTTTTCTCGTGTCGGAACCTTAGCATATTGAAATCCCCTCCTATAAGAATAGGGTATGGGTTATCGTTAGCTAGGTTGACCAACTCACGAAGAAAAGCAGCCTTATGCTCTTCTTGGACGGCCCTTGTTCCGGATATGAAATTTAATATGAAAGTCACCATCCAAAAGGCCAACAATTTCATGGAATATGATTTAATGCCGAGTAACATACCACCCGATCTACCGCAAGGGGGACGAGAATGCCAAGTAAAGTTCAAGCCACCTGAAAGGCGATCCAGGACAGAACCTATAAAGTCTCGTCTCCCTGTTTCCGAAATAGCCAAAAAATCCAACTTATGGCCCCAAACATGCTGAGCAATATTCAAATGTTTAGCCAAGACACCAAGACCTCTGCTATTCAGAAATATGCCATTCATCTGGAAACCGTTGGAGATTTAGACATTTTCGCGTTTTTTCGTGATTTTTGATTTTTTTGTTTTTAGCGGATTTGGATTTCCGGCCGAAAGCATACATGTCATTAAAAGATCCTAGCTCCGCCTCATCCATCCCCACCTCCGTTACCTCACCCACCAGATGATATAGAAGCTGTCCATCCACCGTGGCATTCACATCATCATCATCTACATGTGAGGTAAACGGCCTACTCGTAACACCAGGTGTTTCAAAGCATTAGCCAAAACTACAATTTCTTTTTCATTTCTTCCTAAACTGACGCCTAAATTAGTTAATCTAGAAGATAATTTAGACGTCAAAAAAGAAAGAAAAGACTTTTGTGATGGAGACATACCCGTGGGAGGAGCGGAGAACATCGCCGCTTTGCGACGCATCGCCTTGGACAACGAGTCCTCGTCCGTCATTGACGCTCCATCCGCCCGGTCGGGTGACGTCCACTATGCCTAGGTGTACCCTTAGGCTACGAACATCCCCCAACCGGCGATGACACCATGGGAGAGGGCAATGGAAGAGTAGCAACCCTCTCGACCACAGTGTCCGAAGCCTGAGTAGCAGGAGATGGCGGAGACACCATGGGAGAGGGCGGTGGCGTAGTAGCAGCCCTCTCGACCACAGTGTCCGAAGTTGGAGTAGCAGGAGAAACTCCACTGTCCGCCGACGAGCAGACCATCGAACCCACCACCACAACCATGTCCGGAGCCTGCATCGGTGGGAGTCCCACCGTGGTCTTCTCCAGTGTCTCCCGGGCAGCAGCCTCCATCCCAGCTGCAGCGCTCGCCATCCCAGGAGACCGCCCCGACATCTCCTGGACTGCGTCCCCGCCTTCACCGCGTGGGCGGTAGGCAGTGGCCCGCCAGGAACATCCGTCGCCGATGCGCGCGCAGCGGTTAGCTGCTCATCGCCTCGGCCCAACTCGTCCTGGACAGCAGCTTCCTGTGCACCGGAGGCCCCTGTGAGTTGCCGCTCGTGAGCAACGGCCAGCAGCGCACCGCCCGGCTATGAGGCCCGGCTGCCAGCATTTTGCGGTCCAGCTTCCAGGGAGGACAGATTCTCCACCACAAACAGACCACCAGACAACCTCGACTGTTTAACAATTTTAATCGCCCGAGGAGTCCAAGGGTTGGGGTTAAAGGGTGTAAGAGCAATACCCCTCAACAAGTGAGCAGTGGAGGCCCCATGTACCTTGCTCGCACCAGCAGACGGACTAGGATCAATAGACATACTTGTTGCCCCAGTAGCCACATTCACGGTTGAACCTCCTTGCCCCGGCTGTCCCTGAAGATCCTCCTCCTCCATCCCTTTATCAGCTGAGTCATCTTTATCTTTGCACTTCCAAATAAAAGTAACAAAATCTGGCTCCGGGATAAAATCCGCCGCCTCGGGATGGAAGGTAAAATCATAACCTTTTAACAATAGCACCCCGTCTGTTTTAATGTAAGGACCCAACTCATCCACCTTCTTGAAACAGTCATCTGCCATCATTCCCACCAAAATGCGAACCACACCTCTATGACGGAGGGAAAGCAAGTCCACATCAATCGTGGTACCAATGAGAGAACCAACTGCCCATAAACCCAAGAAGTGTCTCAACGGATTCGGAACACCAGTGACATGTACCCATGTTTGGTGTAGCTCCATCTTGTGCGGAACGTCCACCGGTCTCCACTGACTAAATACAAGCCGGGTTGATTGAGAAGGGATGCCAAGCTCTGTACCATCAAACCTTAGCAAATCCTCTATGGACGGGAAGTTAACTGTGAAGGAGTTATCACCATGAGGGATGGCCTCCCAACTATTGTCTTGGTTGTTTCTAGTCCTCCTTCCTCTTCTCGAGTTCCTCTTCACTATTGTCTTGGTTGTTGTTTAGAGCCTCCTCATCTTCATCAAATGATCCAAAAAGCCTAGCTGAACCAAACGGTAGAATTTCATCTGGTCGTTCCTGGCAAATAAAAGGGAGATATATATTCAGGTTCTAGCATTACTGAAAAAACCAACAACAGGAGATCAAGAACTGTTTATATACTGGAAAAGAAGAACGGATTAACAACATATGTTACATATAGATCATGGCCCATGCGTTCCTCTTCATTTTCGCTGTAACGTCCAGAAAAGTACCCTAGTAGTTTTTGATTGTGTTCTTGTTTTGTGCATCATGACATAATCATGCCATCATTCATATTTTCTTAATTCCAGTGAGTTTGTAAATTTTCTAAAAATTGTTGAGCTCCTTTTCTCTTCCCAAAACCCCTTCTATTTATGAAAATAAAACAAATAAGCAAAAAAATGTTTTAGAGCCCCAGCCAGCCCAGCCCAGCCTAGGCTTTCCCAGCTAACCCAACACCCCCAAGCCCGAACCCAACCCTTCGATCCCCAGCCCCAGTGCAGCGCCGCCATCTCCTCTCTCTCCCGAGCACCTCCCCTCGTCTCTCTTCCTCTCGTTCCGTCTCGCGCGCCCATGGTCACGTCCCCCTCCCCTCCGGTGACAGCTCCACAGGCTGCTCATGCTCCCGCCTCCGGCCGTGGCCCCCGTCGCCGATCGCGCCGCCTTCATCCTCGACAGCGTCCCTGCGACCTCCTCCTTCCTGGACGGCCGCCATTCTCCGCCTTGGCCGTCTCAGCCACCACCGCCACGACCGCCTCCCAGCCCCCGACGAGCTACTGCTTCGGTGCTACCCGACGAGCTCCACCACGGCCTCTCTCCTCCAGCGACCAGCACCGGCCGACGAGCTCCCCGTCGCCGTCCCAAGGCGACCTCCACGCGCAGCTCCTGCCGGGAGCCCGATGACCGCGTCTGCCCCGAGCTCCCTGCCCCCACGCTGACGTCCTCGCTCGCGCGCCAAGCTTGCCTTCGTGACTGGCTCTTCGACCTCCTGGACCCGTGCTCCTGCCGTTGAAAGGGCATTTTCATCCTAAATGGTTTTGCGGTGTTTGTTAACAGCATAAGTGAAATCTCACCGTGTGCTAAGTGTTTAGGTTGAATTGATGAAAAGCACAAGACGGTGATTGACACCTCAAAAAGGATAAAAGATCGGTGATTGACTCCTCAAAAAGGATAAAAGATCGAATACGATGTGTTTATATTGTTTATTTTATCTTATAGGGCATCCGTACTATCAAGATGGTTTGTTCAATGGATGCCGTGGGGAAATCATTCACCTACACTGAAAAACTATACTTGCACCCCCACTAGCCTTCCTACATACACTGCCGAAGAAACCTACAAGTTTCCAAAAAGAAATCTCCTGAAAAACCAGCTATTCCGAGCCAGTCGGAATTGATCCAGAATATTCCGGATGCCCGGAATTTTCTGGACGGATTCCGAACAAGGGGCGAAAATTCTCTGCTAGGAATTCGTAACAGTTCGGAATTTTTCGGACTGATTTCGGACGGATTCCGAACAAGGGGCAAAACTCTCTCTTAGGTATTCGGAACGGTTCGGAATGGCTCGAATATCCCGAGCGTCCGGAATATTCTGGACCATTCTGGATCTATTCGACGGAGGGATTCTGGCAAAAAACGGCTAGTTTTTTGGTGGACCTATATAAGGGACCTCTTCTTCCCCAAGAGGGACCACGACTTTCAGCTCATACCCACCATTGTTCCAAAGCTTCATTTCCCTAGATCTCTCTCTACCCACTCAAACATCTTGCCTTCTATGATTTGAGAGAGGTGACCTAGATCTACACTTACACCGAAGTAATTTGATTTCCCCTTTGATTCCATTGAGGAACTTGTTACTCTTGGGTTCGTTGAAACCCTAGATGGAAGTGATCATCTTCGTGGCTTTGGTAGCCACGGGGATTTGTTGGGAGACTCCAAGTGAGTTGTGGAGTGTGCCCCGACCTTGAAGATTCCCGAAGTTTTGGTGGCATAGTGGTTCGTGCCACTCCGCAATTGTGGAGGACACGAAGGAGATATGGTGTGCCATTGATGGCTATTCGGAGTTCACTTTGTGACTTCGCACAGATCCAACGGAGACTAGCTTCCATTGGAAGTGAACTTCGGGATAAATCTCCGCGTCACTGTGTGGTTATCTCTCAACTTACCTTTACTACTCGTTGCTAGTATTACTTGTTTAATTATCTATTGCTAGCTTGTATTTTGCTCATCATATAGGTTGTTCACCTGGTTGCATAATCTAGAGAACTTATATTTGAGCAATCCTTAAATTAAGATGCCTATTCACCCCCCCCCTCTAGTCAACCTCTCGATCCTTTCAATTGCTATAAGAGCTTCGTCTCTTTATTAAAGGCTTTACCGCCTAAAGAGGAGGATAACTGATCCGGAGGAGGTAAACAAAGATAAAAAACCACACCCTCCGATGACGACGCTGCTCCCCTCACCATGGGTGCCATGAAGAAATTCATGGATCCATGATTGAGGATGCCGCGAAGAAATGGGAGGAAAAATTAATGGCCAAGCTCCCAATCCCATCTACTACTGCACCTAGCGAAAAAGTAGATGAGAATGGGATTCCTATCCCATCACCAAAACCCACACCCAAAATACCAAAAGATGCTAATTCATATGATTCTCATTCCATGCCTTTCACGTGCACAAACTCACAACATATCCAACATCCTCATATAATCAACCAAGGCCCTCCTCCTATGCTAGATAGCTCTCGTTTTACTAATTGGAAATGCTATGGAGTCTGATGGGTGTAGCTCATCGGTTCAACTATGGAGAATCATCAAGGATGGCTTCAAGCCACATGACCCCAAGAATTTGACTCCAAGTGAGGTTGTTGATGAGCAACTCAATGCAACCGCCAAGCACATGCTCCAAAAGGCAATGACCGAAGATAGTGTTGTTCACATCCGGGCCCTCAATACCGCCAAGGAGGCATGGGACTATCTAGTTGATTTGTATGATGGCAACACGGGCATGCAACGCTCCAAGAAGGCAATCCTTCAACAACAAGTCGATGACTTCATTTTGAAGGATGAAGAGACTCCGGAAGAGCTTTTTCGAAGACTCAAATCTCTCACCATGGCAATGAGGGATCTTGGGTTCAAAGACAATGATGGTGAATGGCTCAAAGAAAAGTTTCGCAAAACTATGATGCCACATAACGAGACTATGGTGATGATGGTCTATTCAAGAACGACTATTCATCACTATCACCACAAGATGTTTTGGGAACTTTGTTACTATGAACATGATGAAGAAGACCTCAGAGCATGTTCGTGCTCGTGTGAACGGGCCAAGAAAAGTCAATCTTGCTTTGAAGGCCAAGGCTCATGTTGAGGAGGATGATAGTGATGATGGTGATCATGTGCCGATGCTAAAGAAACATATGAGTCGTAGTGAGTACATGGCTCTTGCGGCCAACAATTATTGGAAGAAGGGAGACTTTAGGTCAAGTGCTTCAAGAAACAAGGGAAAAGGATTTTCAAGGGATTCCTATGGGAATGAGAAGAAGCCAAGGACATGCTTCAATTGTGGAAATAACTCACACTTTGTCGCTGAGTGTCCTTTCGAGAATAGGGCCGAACATGGTGGCAAACTCATCAAGAAGACCAAGTTCGTCCCCAAACCCAAGAACTTCATGAAGAAAGCACCTCAAAAGGCACTTGCTAATCATGAGGAGTACGAATCTGGTGGTGAAGGCTGTCATGGACACGGTGAAAGAAATCTTTGGTTACTCGGTGAAGTATGGGAAGGCATGTAAGGCTAAGCAAGCCGCATTCAAGATGTTGTATGGTGATTGTGAGGAAGCATACAACCGACTCCCTAGGTTGTTGGGAGCTATGGCCGCTACAAATCCGGGCAGCCCTTTGCCCAAAAGACTAGGGATTACAACGGTGCAACCGTCCGTGTATTTGGCCGTGCATTTTGGGCTTTCGGGAAATGCATAAGGGCATTTAAGCATTGTCTTGGCCGTGCATTTTGGGATTTCGTCCCCAAATCCTTGGGGAAGAGTTGGGATGAAATCCACGAAGTTTGCCTTCAGATCTGGCGGATTTGGTGAGATTTAGGAGGGGGAGAGAGGCGCCGCGGCCATCAGAGGGAGATAGAGAGGAAGAGCTCGGTTCGACTGGGGCTGGGCTGCGGGTGGGCAGTCGCGCAGCGCTAACATACCGAAGTGTAGAGCCACGCCCCGAGTCGCTATCCTCTGAAGTGTAGCGCCCCCGGCCACGACGTTACACTTCGGGCCTATGGGCCCGCTGTGCCACGCTGGCAGAACTGTAGCACCCCGGTGCAGGCGCTATCACGCAGAGGATAGCGCCCCCTCGTTGGGCGCGACAAAAAAGGGTTAGATTTGATTTTTTTTTGGAATTAGGGTTATTTTTTGCTGAATTTTGCCAAAAGGGTTAATTTTGTGGATTTTCACCCACCATAAAGCTAGCTAGCTCCCCGACCACGGGCACCATGACAGTGATAGGACGTCCACGGCTGGGGCAACAAGATTCGTAGGAAATTATGGTATTGCGGATGAGTGAAAATAGGAACACAAAAAGGAGAACCGGAGGTGACCAGAGTTCCTCCCATGTCCGCCGGTGAAATATGTTCCGGGGAATCACAGATCTTCGTGTCTGGCGTGTACATAGGGGTAGGGTTTCCCGGAGGCACCGTGTTGATGGAAGCGGTGGCGCCGCGTCGGAGTGGTATGTCCCAATTCCGCCCCCATTGCGACGATGGTCTTCGTGCCGGTGTTTAGGAGATAGGGACCGTAGACTACCGCCTCTACCCTACCCTATAACGGTAACGTTAGGGTTTTCCTACTGTCATGCATGGCGACTGAGATTTGTGTTCTGGGACGAGGTCTGCGAGGCGGCGTGGTGACCTTGTCGGGAGATTTCGTTCGTTGGCTTCGTCTCCGCTATGACGGTGTGAGCTCCGGCACCGGTCGAAAGCCTGATGAATTCCGCAGTTAGTCGTTTCTTTCAGAGGAAACGCGCCGCAGAGTGGCGTGAGAAGAAGAGGGAATGACACGTGTGCACAGGGTTTGGTTTCTCGGTCCGTGTGTGATAGTACGAGCATCGCATACATTTATTTCTTTGAAATCATGTGCATGTCATCGCGCATGATTCTTTGAAAAAACCTATGTGCGATGGCACCGATCATCGCACACACTAGTAGAAATGGCTACTAGTGGCGTGTTAAAATCTGCATTAGTTGCATGTATGTGGCACGCACTGGTAAATGTTACGAGTGGTGTGCGTCCCACGCCACTGGTAACAAAGCACTGGTGGCATGCACGTCCTGCCACGCCACTGATAAGTGTTACTAGTGGCGTAACCCTGGAATGCCACTAGTAATAGAGACACTAGTGGCGTGCCACTGAAACGCCACTGTTAGCTATATACTAGTGACGTTTCACAAAGCAACACGCCACTACTATATTTTTCAAAGCCAAAAAAATACGCGGCGGCAGCATGTTTCGCTGCCGTGGCAGCGTTTCTATACATGACACATGTAAGAGTAATAGCCTTAATTAATTAGTTCTTAATTAACATGTCCAACAAGAACTAATTGGAGCAACAAACAATTTCACAATTTACAACAGATGCATCACATATGCAAGTAAAAGCCTTAAACAACTAGCAATCTTAAAAAAAACTAAGATCAAACATACTTAGGACAACAACAAGAACACAATCACGATGAACTGGATGAGAATTATGAAGTCTTTCAGCCTACTAGATCCGATCTGAGCTGCATCCTTCCCAACTCCATTGTTGCTCCTCTTTTGCCCTAAGAACATCGGTAATCTTCTTCTGCCTTCTCTCTAGTCTCAAATCATCTATAGCAGTTATTGCTGTAACCGTTCACTTGTTTACTGCACGTCTCCCATGAGTTGTAGATTCCTAAAACCCTCCCTGTATACACCACATACCACTTCATCTAGCAAGACAGAAGATCGTATGCAACATAGGCAACATAATTCATATAGTAAAGCATCACAAGTTCATGCACGATTCATATAGCAAAAGCATCACAAGTCCATCCTACCGAATGTGTCAACCGAAAAGAAGAGACCACGGTGGGGTTCTTTCCGGACATCTTCGAACTAAAGATTAAATTGTTAGATAATAGTAAAAAATATGTATAGAAACTATAGTATTACTAAAAAATATGTATAAAATTCATTAAAAAATTCGACATGACATTTGCTAAAAACGGACATATCGAGTGCCAGAAATTTGACGAAACGGAAATGAATCAACGTTTCACCAAAACTTTGGGAACTCATGTGCATTTCCTGAAAAAAGAAACACAACGCGAAATGGTTCGCAACACAAGGTTACCTCGGCTACGATGGCCGACACTACAAGTACAAAAGTCATGAAAATTCACGTGTATATAACAGATATTCACATATTATTCTAAAAACAGTAAGATTCTATTCTACTTAAGATGTAATTCCAAAAAATATATATAATTCGACGTCATATGCCCATGATGTACAAAAGCTCGTGTGACAACGTTGTTAGGCCCGTTTTGCTTTGCCTCGGTCATGTCACTATCTCGTGTTGTCTGTCCGTCAAATAAGCCAATTGAATCAGAGGCGCCCCGTGTGATTGTCTCCACACTTGTCTCGGCGCGTCTCCACAAAACTTGTCTCATCGGGTCTGCTTCTGTGCGTTGCAAAGGTGCCCAAAAAAAAGTAGAAAGTTGTTATAAGAATATAATAATATTTTATGAACGCAACACAGATTGGCGTTGTTTGCGACTACTACAGTTGGCTTTCTCTCCAGCAACTACTCTTTTGAGGACAGTGTCGTTACGAAGTGAAAAATAATAATTACATTGATTAACGATGCAGCGGACACGAGTTATCTTTCTCGATTCCTTTTTCTCCTCCTACGACCTCGCTTTTCATTTCCTACTCCTGTGGGACGCTTTCTTGTCCACTTTCAACTCACAAGAATAACAATCGGTTTCCTTCTCCACCGTACTAATACTACGCAAAGGCCTTGATAATGATGCATGAATCTTCCAAGAAATCTCTAACATAATCTTTTTTTTTAAATGGGAGCATAGGCCCAGCCTCTGCATCGTGATGATGCACACAGATTTTATATTAAAAACAAATCACAAAGAATTTAGGTCAACGTTATACATCTCAAGGATCAGCCAAAATGGCCACATGAATCAACCAGCGAAAGATCGCACAAAAGCTAAGACTACACATGTTGGAGTCTTCTAGCATGCTGCCAGCCACCCTGGTTGAAGATAGACGAACGACCGCCATCAGCCGAATACATCCGTATCCATGAGCGCCCGTTGTTCTGGTTTGAGTAGGAAGGACCACATATGGATCCAATACGTGACACGGTGAACAACCTAAAAAAATGAGCATTTGTGACTTTGTTAAACAACACATCATTCCGACAGTTCCAAATAGCCCAAACAAAAGCACAAGTACCAATGCGAATCCGGGCCTTAGTATTTTTATCTACCCATCAAGCCATGCCCAAACATATTAGCCACATTAGTTGGTGGAGAGATATTAAAAGTGAAGTGAATTAGTCGCCAATGTCGTGTAAAAGGACAGGAAATAAACAAATGCTCCACAAACTCATCTGATTGACAAAAGACACATTGTTTACATCCAGTCCATTTTCTTTTAATCAGGTTATCTTCAGTGAGTAAAACTTTACGCTGAAGAAACCACATAAAGATTTCAATTTCCAAAGATATTTACGCAGGAATGGTGTGTGTCCATGCATATAATCAGCATACATAGACCACCATTGTAGAGGCATTAAAACTAATACACTTATGGTAGTCGACACAAAATGACTCTTGTTGACCATCCAATGTCCCTATCCTATGTGCAGACACCACTAATAAATATATATTCAAATGCATCAACCTCGACATTGTACTCTCATAGTCTTTTTTTTCTGCTATGCTACTAAAACGGGGCATTACCTGAAATTGTCGTACCTCGAAGATAATAAAGACCGTTGGCCAAGGGCTTGCTTTGACCCTTAGGAGTAGGCAACCCGTTTGCTATCCTTATTTCTATTTCTATTGCATTCTATCTCATCGTTCAAGAAATGGAATTGCTATTCTCGATTCAGACAAGACACTGATTTGTTTACGAAACGCTCTTCATTTATAGGATCTCCCAGTCGTCAAAAAGGCCGTTCCTTGGGCACGCTGCAGGTGCTTCCGGGCCCGCCGCGGGCGCCTCTTTTTTAAAAGAAAAGATGCGAGTGTGAGAGTAGCTGGGCAGGAGCCCTTGACCTGGCTGATAAACCGAGTCGTATGATTACTTGCCATGCAAATGTTGTAGGAATAGCTTGTTGACATCATTTTTAGATGTTAGACTCAGGGCACACTAGATTCTGATGCCCTCTCGACAGTCCAATGTCTATGCCTCCAATCTACAAATCACCATTCATAAATCCCCAAATCCAATCGTAATGGTGATGTGATCACTGATCATAACTCACCTATAATCGCATTCCCAGATCAAAATCGATTGCAATGGCGATGAGCTGCTGTGCAGGGTGGACACCAAAAGAAAAGGTGTAGCAGTTGGAGCATGCACATAGGAGACACATATATATGTATATATATTTTTTTGAGACAACATAGGCGACATATATACCATGCTGCCTGGGTATGTTGGTACTGGGCCAGGCTTTTCTAGCCTGGCACGAGGCACTGGGCCGATCACTAGCGTGCCGGCCTGGCACGGCCCGGCATGACGTAGCGGGCTGGCACGAGGCACGGCCTCACGCCACGGCACGGGCCGACCACTAGCGTGCCGGGCTGGCACGAGTTTGGCCTGAAAACATGGTACTGGCTGCTACTACTATCCTTTTCTATTTACTACAGAACAACCCGTAGCAGCCCTGATCAATGAACAGTGCACGTTTTGAATTTTTTATATGTCTCAAAAATTTCGAAAAAAATTATCTGGATACATGTATCCAACTCTATGCACTACGATCGTGCAAATTTTCACTGCGAAATACCTCGTATTTTGGGCTCAGCAAAAAGACAAATTCAACAAATTTTAGTAGATCGAAACGTGCACTGTCAGGACACTGTTCATTGGATCAGTGCTCATGCACGGAGAGGGACATGCCGCCTTGGCCCGTGGTGGCAGGCTCCTGCCAAGTGGTCCTTTTTGACAATTCGTGCGGGAGGTGGTCCTTTTTGACAATTCACTCGCCCAAGTGGTCCTTTTTGTCAAAATTTCGGAGTCGGAACTCTCCGTCGTGGTCGGTGCGCTGTCGCATCGAAGTGGGCAGCCTGCCGCGGCCGATTCGTGACGAGCTCAGTGGCAAGCAGGAGATCGTCCCACTCCGCAGCGTCACCGGCGTAGAGGGGAAGAAGAAGGTCTTGCTCGCGACAAGCCAGCACAAAGTGTTCACATACGAAACCGAGACCGGCGCTGTGGAGGAGGTGTTCTCCATGCACGACTATGTCGACGTCCCGCACCGCAACAGCGAGGTCCAGCTGTTGCTCAACATTGGCCTCCGCGAGGAACGCATCGCCGACGTCGGCCGGACGTTGTCCGGTGGCACGAGGCTACGCGTGAAACGCGGCCGAGACACGGTGGTCGTCGGCAAGCGGGAAGTGTCGCCGGAGGTGTACCAAGAACATGGGGAGCAGGACGAGGATGATCGCTAGTTTAGAGAATGGCTAGTGCTTCCATAGGCCCCCAAGCCTCACAATTACATAAACGTACCCATTCAGCTCGAGCCGAGCCGACCTGGTGAGCCGCGTACCCGTTCAGCTCGAGCCGACACGACCTGGTGAGCAGCGAGCCAGCTCAACCAGTCCCCAGCCCGTGAAAAAAGGCAGAGTAAATATGCGGCCGCGGGGACTTGAACCTGCGTCTCCAAGGTACTGCGCATCGTTCTCAACCAATGTGCTAACATTGTTTCTGTGATGTATTACACATCTTATTAATAATATTTCAATTATCTACGTGTTGGCTGAAAAAGTCCAGTTTGTTGTCCCAATTTTTCACGTAACACTCAGCTTGCATTCACGTGATGATTTCATGGATGAAGTCAACATTTTCTTTTTAATTCAAACAGTACTGTGTTGGTGAGGAGACCACGTTTGAGAGCTGGGCTGATGGAATATACATGCTGAATATGGCCGTACGGAAAACTACTCCTAAACTGATGGATAAATATTTTTGTTAGTTAAAAATCTAAGGAAAAAATATCTGTGTTTGGTTTGGGCATCAACCAACGAACAATGTCATATTTTGGTTTGCATGTCACGTAGACTAAGATATCTCCACAGTAGTAGTAAAATGTATTTTAAAATATTTGAAATGTCAAAAAATTGATCATGTAAATCTTGACATTGTATGTGCTCACAAAGTTGTTATACAAAATAATGAAATTTTGTGTGTTGTGTTTAAAAAGATAAAATTGATGCTAAAACATGCTTTTCACATGACATCTTTTTGTCTTTTCTACAGAGACCACAAAAATTGTCGGATCTCCGTGAAACTTGGCGTGTGCATAAAGAATGTCGATGTACACTCCGAATGTTTGTTCGTAGATATTTTGAAATATTTTTTTCCCGTATTGCGTTTTTATTTTTTTGTTGAATCGATCGAGACTCCTTTTCCGATCGCGTGTGTAACACTCCAATCGGGTGTATTTCGTTTTGTGTTTTGACTTACAAGCACCAACCCTCACCACAAGTCGTATTATAGAGCAGAGATATTTAAATTAGCTACCTTACTAGGGAAAAGCAGGTACGACACTAGCTATACAAACAAGATTCCGTCGTTCTTTCACTCACTAATCATTGAAATTGAGCATCAAAGTTTTCAAAATTAATTGTAATAAATTAACAACATGAAATTAAAATATAGATGAACCCATTTTCGTGAAAAACTTGATAACTATAGCAAGTATTTTTTTTGACCCGCTTGAAATGACCCATTATTATTTTCCTAGTATAGTATACCTAAATTAGTCATCCTTGACAAGAAGTTTTGTTTTGTTTTTTGACAAGTCCAACATATTATTTATTTTTATCAACAAATCTACCGAAAAAAGGGCATTCTCGCCGTGTAGGGAAACTTGCGATTACTGAGGATCACATGCTTGTATGGCCTACCCTTACACAGTCAATAAGCAAAACCAATTGGTCTACCCATTTCGACGCCGGTCCAAGGGGTAGCGACGTACGACAAGACAAATCATCAGGGTTCATCAAGAATCTATGATAGTATGCGTTAGAACCACTTGAAAAGAAATGATTATATCATAATATTCCTATGTTGGTGTGGAGTGAAGTTGAGGAGACAATATCCAACATCCAAATTCACAAAATTACAATTTTGCCAATAATCCCAACATTTTTAAATGCAAATATTAAAAAAAAATGAAAACATTGCCAAAATGCAAAATAACATTGCATTCATGACTAATTTGGTCTAGCTAGACTCCTTTGGCACATGTGGACCCAAATTAAACACTCAGCTATCTAGGGCTGGTGCATGTGGATCCATATGTCTATTAGGCCATATAGGTATGTATCTATCACCTTTGAGACATGTGGATCCACATGCAACACTTCTAGCCATTTTGACCTAGCAGATCGCATATGTCTAGTAGATCATATATGTGTATCTACCAACTTTGATACATGTGTACTCACATGCAAACCCCCTAGCCATTTTGACCTAGCACATTTGGGAGATTTGGACCCACATCTAACACTCATAGCAATATAGATAACAATCTAGTTGTATATGTACCACCTTTGAACATGTGGACCCACATGCAACACTCCTAACTATGTTGCATGTTGTGAGACCCACATGATAGTTCTAGGTCAAGCTGTAGGGTTGGTTCATGTGGGTCTAGATGTCTAGTAGGTCATATAGGTATGTATCTACCACCTTTGGTACATGTGGACCCATATGCAAAACCCCTAACCATCTTGACCCAACACGTACATCTGAGACATGTGGACCCACATATCTAGATATACAACTAGATTACTATGAGTGTTGCATGTGGGTCCATATGTCCCGATGCGTTAGGTCAAAATGGCTAAGGGTGTTGCATATGGGTCCCCATGTTCCAAATGTGCCTATATTACCTACTAGACATTTGGACGCACATACACCAGCCCTAGACAGGTTTGACGTAGAACTATCATGGGCGTCCCACAATAGAAGTGTTGCGTGTGGGTCTAGATGTCCCAAAGTGGTAGATATTTATTTAGATCACTATGAGTGTTGCATGTGGGTCCACATGTTTCAAAGGTGGTAGATACATATCTATATGACCTACTAGACATCTGGATCCAAATGGAACCTTAAACTATAATTATCATGTGGGTCCCACAATATTTAACATAGATAAAAGTGTTTCATGTGGGTCCACATGTCCCAAAGGTGGTAAATATACAGCTAGATGACTCTGAGTGTTCCATGTGGGTCCATATGTCCCATATGGTCAAGATGACTAGGGGTGTACGTGACACAAAGGTAAACATACATATAGGACCTATTAGACATGTGGACCCACATGCACCAGCCCTAAAAAGCTTGACGTAGAACTATCATGTGGGTCCCACAACATGCAAACAAAGAAAGGAGTGTTTCATGCGGGTCCACATGTCCGAGAGGTGCTAGATATACAACTAGATTACTATGAGTGTTGCATGTGGCTCCACATGTACCAAGGGTGCTAAGGGTAGACCAAACTAGCGTGATAGGAGTGTTTTGATGTGGGTCCACATGCCTAAAAGGTGATAGATGTATACCTAGATGGCTAGGAGTGTTGTGGTGGACGACATATATCCAAAATATTGTAGGGGCAGACCTATCTCGTAAGGAGAGTTGCATGTGAGTCCACACATGTCCTGAAGGTGGTAAGGGTAGACGTGTGTGGGTCCACATGTCCAAGGGTGCTAACTGAAGACCAAGCGGGCGTGATAGGAGTGTTTTCATGTCGGTCCACATGACCAAAAGGTGATAGATGTATACCTAGATCACTAGGAGCGTTGCGGTGAGACGACATATATCCCAAAGGTTGTAGGGGCAGAACTATCTCGCAAGGAGAGTTGCATGTGTGTCCACACATGTCCCGAAGGTGGTAAGGGTATACCTAGCGGGTCGGATAGGAGTGTTGCATGTGGGTCCACATGTCCCAAAGATGGTAGGGATGGACATGTGTGGGTCCACATGTCCCAAGGGTGCTAAGGGTAGACCAACCTGACGTGATAGGAGTGTTTTCATGTGGGTCCACATGCCCAAAAGGTGATAGACGTATACCTAGATGGCAAGGAGTGTTGTGGTGGGACGACATATATAGTTTGTTGGGGCAGACCTATATATCTCGTAAGGAGAGTTGCATGTGGGTCCACACATGTCCCGTAGGTGGTAAGGGTAGACCTAGCTGGTCAGATAGGAGTGTTGCATGTGGATCCACATGTCCCAAAGGTGACAGGCGTAGACGTGTGTTGGTCCACATGTCCCAAGGGTGCTAACGGTAGACCAAGTGGGGCTGATAGGACTGTTTTCATGTGGATCCACATGCCCAAAAGGTGATAGATGTATACCTAGATAGCTAGGAGTGTTGCAGTGGGACGACATATATCCCAAAGTTTGTAGTGGCAGACCTATCTTGCGAGGAGAGTTGCATGTGGGTCCACACATGTCCCGAATGTGGTAAGGGTAGACCTAGCGGGGATAGGAGTGTTGCATGTGGGTCCTCATGTCCTGAAGGTGGGTCCATATGTCCAAAGGGTGCTAAGGGTAGACCAAGCGGGCGTGGTAGGAGTGTTTTCAGGTGGGTCCACATACCCAAAAGGTGATATATGTATACCTAGATGGCTAGGAGTGTTGCGGTGGGATGACATATATCCCAAAGGTTGTATGGGCAGGCCTATATACCTCGCAAGGAGAGTTGCATGTGGGTCCAGACATTTCCTAAAGGTGGTAAGGGTAGACCTAGCGGTCTGATAGGAGTGTTGCTTGTGGGTCCACATGTCTCAAAGGTGGTAGGGATTGATGTGTGTGGGTCCACATGTCCCAATGGTGCTAAGGGTAGACCAAGCTGGCGTGATAGGAGTGTTTTCATGTGGATCTACATGCCGAAAGGTGATAGATGTATACCTAGATAGTTAGGAGTGTTGCGGTGAGACGACATATATCTCAAAGGTTGTAGGGGCAGACCTATCTCGTAAGGAGAGTTGCATGTGGGTCCGCACATGTCCCGAAGGTGGTAAGGGTAGACCTAGAGGGTCACGTTGCATGTGGGTCCACATATCCCAAAGGTGATAGGGGTAGATGTGTGTGATCCACATGTCCCAAGGGTGCTAATGGTAGACCAAGCGGGCGTGATAGGAGTGTTTTCATGTGGGTCCACGTACCCAAAAGGTGATAGATGTATACCTAGATGGTTAGGAGTGTTCCGGTGGGATGACATATATCCCAAAGGTTGTAGGGACAGATCTACATATCTCGTAAGGAGAGTTGCATGTGGGTCCACACATGTCACGAAGGTGGTAAGGTTAAACCTAGCGTGCCAGATAGGAGTGTTGCATGTGAGTCCACATGTCCCAAAGGTGGTAGGGGTAGACGTGTGTGGGTCCACATGTCCCAAGTGTGCTAAGGGTAGACCAAGCTGGCGTGATAAGAGTGTTTTCATGTGGGTCCACATGCACAAAAGGTGATAGATTTATACCTAGATGGCTAGGAGTGTTGTGGTAGGACGACATATAACCCAAAGGTTGTAGACGGACCTATCTCACAAGAGAGTTGCATGTGGGTCTACACATGTCCCGAAGGTGGTAAGGGTAGACCTAGTGCGCCAGATAGGATATTTGAATGTGGGTTCACATATTCCAAAGGTGGTAGGGATAGACGTGTGTGGGTCCACATGTTCCAAAGGTGTTAAGGGTAGACCAATCTGACGTGATAGGGGTGTTTTCATCTGGGTCCACATACCCAAAAGGTCATACAAGCACGTGAGTACCTAAAGTGGAGCCTCACTTCTGCTAGATTCGCTAAAATAATTTGTCATTTTTTCATAGATTCTTGACCTAAAATGCACTTTTTTGAAACATTTGTTGAGCATGTGGGTCCACATGTGTTAAACATGGTAGATATATAAATAGATGATCATCAGTGTTGCATGTGGGTCCATATGTCACAAATGTGCTAGGTTAATATGGCTAGGGGGTTGCATGTAGTTTCACATGTACCAAAGATGGCAGATACGTACCTATAACAACTACTAGACATTTAGACCCACATGTACCAGGCTTAGACTACAAACCATGTAGACTTGTCACAAAATAAAAGTAGTTGTCAAGTATGCCTAATTTTGTCATAATATAGTAGAAAAATTTCGAGTAGGTTAAAAAATCACTTGATATAATTATCAAGTTTTCATAAAAATGGGTTCATCTATATTTCAATTTCATGTTGGTATTTTTTAAATTAGTTTTGAATAATCTGGTCCTAAATTTCAGAGTCAACAAAGGTTGAAATCTTTATCGCAGTCGCGTACCGTCCGTAGTTTGGTTCATCGGTTAAACCGCCGGTTCACTCTTTTTATTTGCCGGTTTTTTTAAAATAGAATAGTATAGAAATATTAATAGTCTATGAGGAAATTCAATCTATTTAATCCCTACGTGTATTAGTACGACATAAACCAGTATCGCGCCAGCTGGTTAACCCAAACGCCCTGCCCTGCTCGCTGCTGGGAGGTCGCAAGTTCGAATCCTGCCCCTGTAATTTATTTTTCGTTTGCGTGAGGCATTTGTTAAAATGCTCGGCTTGGTGTGTTTATATAGGTTTTTATTCTACTCTAAACATAAACCGAGACGTAGTCATTGGCTATGCTCCATGTGTGTCTCCTGGGAGACCCAGGTTCGAATCCTGGCGGCCACGCATTTCTTTATTTTTTACCACGACTTGTTTCGACTAGATAATCTCTAAACTATCAGGCTCGGCTCAAACCCGGCTCGGCTTAACACAACTCCAGCCTTCTAGGCTCGGCTCGAGCCGAACAGAGATTAAATCCTGGCCGTCCTTATGTTTCTGTTTATGATACCCCTTTACCCTTGGGGGCCTATGGAAGCACTGCTCTTAGAGAATATATCATGCATCTTGTCACGTTCTAACTTGTTGAGTAGTATATCCTAGTACTAGTAAATATGCTCGTGGATTGATACGGCGGATGGATTTTTATTAAATATTACTTTCATAGTCTTTGTCCAATGTCCACATACAAGTGTATATAAATTGAACTCTCTAGCAACAGTTAACAAGTACACGAGAATTGCTCGAATTTAGTGAAAGGAAGAGCAATGGGCGGATAACTCTTTACAACTTATGTTGATTTTGGTAATTAATCGTCAGTAGATTAAACTCACTGTCAAGTTAACCTCAAATCTCGACCAGGCGAGCACACCTACGTAAAGCAATATGCCTCAAGATAACAGAAGAAATGTGTCTCCAGCAGGTTGATGGAAAAATTTACAAGTGAATCAACCGATGTACATACCAGATATATTGTTGTTCCAGATTAAGGCTGCAATCCGACCAATGGGTATGCCCGCTCACTGCATCCGACCATGCATAATGGGTAGGGTACGGGTCGTCAACTTTGCCCATGGGTCGCCTGATTATTCAAGGGTAAGATAAGGGCACAAGTTTACGCCCGAGGGTTGCCCATGGTTACCCGATTAATATTATTAATTAATTATATTTTCTTTTTTTCTCTGTCTATTTTATGATATTTGTTATTTCCTATTTTCTTTTTATTTTTTATTCTTTTTTGGTAATACCTGAATATATTTTCTTCTTAACTCTTGAACGTATATATTTTGTACACGTGAACAATTTTCTCGAACCCTCGAATATTTTGGACCCCGTGTTTTAAAACCTACAAACATTTTTCTAAGCCATTTTTTGAATCCGTGAACACTTTATTGGAACCGCCCGAATATTTTTTTTCGACACATAAGCAATTTTTCGAACCCACGAACAATTTTCAAACCCATGTTTTCGAACACTCGATTATGGTGAACCGTTTTATTATAGGTGAACACTTTTTAATTTATCGTGAACAATTTTTTATGGACAGGACTACGTATCAGGCGCCTACTGATTAGCTTAAGTCGACGCACCAGTTGCCGTGTACGCGCGCTCCGCGCGCGACCTTCGCTGTCGAAATTAGCTGTCAGCTAATTTCGACCACGTCACGTGCAATCCCCACCACACCCAGCAAAAGCAAGGCAAGCAAAACCACCACGGGACCACCACACCAACCAAAAAGGAAGGCAAAAGCACATGCACGTCCAAGCCTGGGGCCACATAGATCAAAAGAGACGTCTTCTTCTCCAAGAAGAAAAAGGACAGCAACCCATACCTACCACAGATCGAAAACGCACAACCTTCTTCCCCAGGAGGTCTCATCCCCATGGACGCTTCTGCTAGCTCTGCATCACATATAGCCTGAAAGAAGGACACAGACCAATAATAACAGATAAAGGGAGGTTATCACACCACAGGTAAAAACTCCCTCCTTCAGTAATTTTTGCCTAATTCAGTTTCCCCAAGAAAAACCAACACGAATTTGGGGGAGAGGGAGCTGCAGACCAAATCAAAGTACATGGATGGATCTGTAGTGTAGTTGCACAAAGAGCAACTGAATCTGTGGTCTCATACGCTGTGCTCCTTATCTGTGGTCTCTAAGCATGACTTACATCTAGAATACAATGTGTGCATGTGCTCCTTATCTGTGGTCTCAATGGATGAATTAAAGTGTGATATGAACTCATGTTGCTGTCCTATTCCTTATGCATTCATGTATGTTCCTTGAGTTATCTTGTATCCTGATATGCACCCTATGCAGATACTGTGTGAAAACCTGCAGATAGAACAAAAGGGGACTAAATCAGGCTGCATAAAACTTGTTTCCTCAAAAGTTATACACGAAGAACCACTAAAGTTATCACTACAGTAGCACTACATTTACCACTGACTAAATCAGGCTACATAAACTTGGTTTTTTTACATGATTTTGAACAGGGTACTAAATCAGGATACCAAAAACTTGTTTGCTCGAAATTTATCCATGAACCGTCACTAAATGTACCCATGTACAACAACTAAAGTTACCACCACCTGTAATGTATAGTTACCACACTTCAGTTTTGACATAATGTAGAACATGGAGACTATAGTTACCACCTCACTTGTTGCAAGAAAAAGTTGCCATGTAGAACCACTGAAATTATCCATACTGCAGACCTAGCTTTAACACACAAAAAATATTCTATAGTTGCCACGTTTGACTTTTGACATGATTTTGAACAGGGGCAACCATGGATATGGAATCAGAAGACATTGATGCTGACTTGTCACACAACAATGGTGATATGGGAGGTGCAGGTAATTGAGTTACCCCCATGACAAAATAGCTAATGTTACCAATCACATGTTACTTAAGTTACCAATGCATACCACCATTAGTTACCAGGGGCAAAAAGCTAATGTTACCAGGAACAAAAACATCAGTTAGCCGATGTCTGAACCATTACTTATCACTCCTAGTAAGATGATGAATGGGAAATTAAGCTGATAAAATGTTTCACATCAGGTGCAGGTGGGTATGAAGTGTTCCCAGGGCTGATAACATGGAAAACGTGTTGCAAGTGGCGTTCAAGCGCCAAAAACTGGAGAAACGATTGAAGAGCATACTATTGGCACTGATGAGTCAGGCCAGCACAATGGGGGAGATGCAACTGTGACGCAAGCTCAACGCCGCAACCGCCAACGTTGCACATGCGTTTCGAAACTTTTGAAGCTGCCAGGGATCACTATCTAGAGTACTCGCTACGGAAAGGTTTCAGTGTTCGGATTGCTTGGTCAAGGAAGGATGATGAAAAGGAATATCAGAAAGTCTTCCTGTGTGCACCAAGGCTGGTAAGACCTGTGTGCCAAAGGAAGAACGCAGAATCCAAGGTCAGTTGTGAAGAAGAGGAAGAGGAGTACAATCCCCAGGACTGGATGCCAGGCTCACATGTACATCAAAAAGATTGAAGGCTGGTTCCGTGTTGTGCAAGCCTGCAACGAACACAACTACCCGCTGATCAGAAAGCCATCCCTAACTAAGTTCTTGCGTGCACACCGCAACATCCCTCCAGAGGAACAGAAATTCATCAAGATGCTGCACGCCTGCAACATTCCAACGTGCCGGCAAATGCAACTAATGTCCAGGTTCCACGGTAAACGTGAAAATGTACCGTACACAGACAAGGATCTGGCAAACTGATAGCATCTTTCCGACGTAAACACAAGGTCAAAGACATGGAACTTGTTTGGAATACTTCCAGAAGATGGAGAAGAAAGATAAGGATTTCTTCTACAAAAATCAAACTGGATGAAGATGACTGTGTTGAGAGGATGTACTGGATAGACGGTGTATCACATCGATCATACCCACATTTCGCAGACTGCATCTCATTCGATGCAACATATCTCACAAATACCTACAAGATGCCCTGTGCACCATTCATCGGATCAACAACTATGGGCAGTCCGTGCAATTTGGATGCGGATTTTGCGCAATGAACTCACAGACAGCTATGTGTGGCTGATGGAAACCTTCCTAGAAGAATGGTGGATTGGCACAGAAATGCATAATAACCGACCAGGACTTTGCTATGCGTGCAGCCATTGACCAGATTTTCAAGCAGGCAATACACAGAAACTGCAGGTGGCACGTGGTGCAGAATTTAACAGAGAAAATGGGGTCATACATGGCAACACACCCTGATCTGCATGACGCATTTAACGCATGTGTGAACAGCAGCTTGACACCACAGGAGTTTGAGGATAACTGGGAAGCAATGATTGAAGCACATGGAGAACGTGGGAACACGGATCTGTATGCAATTTGGAGCACAGGAAATGCTGGGTTCCAGCCTACTTTATGCACGCCTTCTTCCCCTTCCTGCAGACACATCAAGGAGCGAGGGATTCAACACAGTTGTGAAGAGATATGTCACCCCAAAAAACTCTATCCTCGATTTCCTACAACAGTACGAGTCGCTGCAGGATAAGATACTGATGCAGAAAGGAAAGCAGAAGTAGAAACAGCTCTGAGAGAAGCAGACCTGTGGTGTCCTCGCAGCCCTATAGAGAGACAAATGGCTAAAGCATACACTAGGAAAATTTTCAACCGTTCCAATGGGAACTGAGGGAGACTATGTCATACTTTTGCCAGCACCAAGGAGGGTATCTATATGAACTGTCCATAGTGGATTTTCTGTTCCGCACTATGGGTCCAGAAACTACTTGGTGATTGCGAACCCTGAAGCGGGAACTTTCTCATGTAACTACTTAAGTTTGAGCGTGACGGAGTTCTATGCTGCCACGTGCTAAAGGTCATGATACAACTAAATGTGCGTCAAATACCAGACCAGTACATCCTGAAAAGGTGGGGCTGGGCTGAAGCTGCCTGGGTGACCCGGACCCTAATGCCCAATATTCTGCTCCGCGTCACGCGATGTCAGCAGAAGCAAGGAGCATGCTGGCAATGGCTTCAATGAAGGATGATTTCAGAAAAGTTGCAAAGGTGGCGTGCTTGGCTGACGATACAATACGTATAATCAAGACACACATGAGGAATATGAAAGAAGAAATTAACTATGGCTAAAAAGACAGGACAAGAAGGCAAAAGATGGCAGCTGAAGCCTCGACTATGCCAAGTATGCCGTCATTTAGCGCACCAAACCCACATGTCCAACAGTCAAGCAACAACACAGCGGATCTGCCCGGATCAAGCACTTCAGGAACCAGGATGAAAATAGGAAACCCACCAAGTCTAACACCAAAGGAAGGCCATGCGAAGTAGCAAATAAAAATCCGCTAGATGTCGCAACAAAGAAACCCAGAAAGTGCAGCGGATGTGGCTCCACACAGCACACAATTCGGGGTTGCCCAGATAGACTAAAGAAGATGGGGCTTCAAGCAGGAAATAGCGTATGAAAAAATCCGCACCAAAATCTTGCAACACCAAAGAAAAAATGCTACTGTAGGGGTCAAAACAGATAGTTACACCCGCATGAAATCAGATATAACATTTTTTGTAAGAATTGTATCGCCTAAATTCTGGCTAGAAGATGTCCTTTATATTATGCAAACATGTATCCCCCCACCCCCCCTCTTATACTGGGATTTACCCACCGACTCACATTTTAAGTTACCATGTTGTTCTAACTAACTTTACCATGTGGTTTTGCTAAAAAGTCAGCGAACATGAGAATGAAAAATGTCCTGGCTCATAAGTAAAGTTATCAGACAACTTATACTGAATTTACCACGTTGTTCTAACTAACTTTACCATGTGGTTTTGCTAAAAATTACAACCAACATTAGAATGAAAAATGTCCTGGCGCATAAGTAAAAAAGTTACCAGACGCCTTATACTGAATTTACCATACGGTTCAAACTAAAAATTACCATGTGGTTTTTTTGCTAAAAAATATCATGCAAATTACCAGTGGTTTTTTCCATGATTTTTTAACTAAAGTTACCATGTTGATGTAACTAAAGTGATCATGAGATTATAAGTAAGTTATACCATTCATCAACAAATGTGAAAAGAATTTACACCATAAAATTTAGAATGAAAACAACAAGGGGTAAGTATGCAATACCTCAAAAAGCATATTTGTCAAGAAGAAACCTCCATTCTTTAAGCTTATTTTCTCCATGCTCCAGCCACCTTACTGCCAGTACCTTCCTTAATTCTGGGATCTGATCAAATGTTATGGCAGGCGAAACACGTCCATCCCACAGTTCAAGGAACTTAAGAGTGAAGAAACCACAATCAAACCTGTAGGAAAGAAGACAAAAAAGCAATGAAAATTAACTAGTGGTTATGATAATGCCACATCAAAAATACAAAGAGCTGTGAGAAAATTATTACATGACAGATAAAAAAAAACTTACTCATTATTTTGCTTTGGTGCAGAATGTACACCAACTCGTAATCTTGAATTGTTTTCTAGAATCTTTGTAATTAACAAGGAACATCTCTTTCATCGCATCCATCAGCCTGGTAGCATGATCGATCATTCCAACATCATCTGGGCCACGAACGGAATCAAGAATCTCAAACCTTTTTGCGCCTAGATTCAACGACAGCATATACCAATGTGACAAAGCCTAAGCAGATGTTCCAAGCTTCTGAAGTACAGGGAAACAAAGCTAGAAAGTGGAAAAAATGCTTGATCATGTATAAGCCACGAAAAATAAAATGCAAAAACAAAGCACGCAAAAGTAATCTGGTGGAAAATGCAGAAAAATGAACGGACATGGACGCACCAAGTTTTTGTGGCTAAGCTTGTAGTTGTCGTCTTTCCGAAGTACTTCTCAAAACATTTGTTTGGAATTAAGGATCAAGCAGATATGATGACACAATCCAGGGGAATATGACCTTGCTTTTGTCAGCACAAGATTGTTGATGGAAATATACTCCGATTTCAACAGCAGTGTTTGATAGCTCACCATTAGGTTTCACACTATCAGCAAGCTCACCCGCTGACACAAACGTAGGACCAATTTCTAAAATTATAGTGATGCAAACAGAGAAAACAAAATGTCACAAAACATTGGTATATGCACTGTAGTTACCCAACATATTATGAACTTGCATTTGTTACCACTCAGAAAGCACTGTAGTTACCCAACATAAACAATTATAGTTACCAACAACAAAAGAATAAAGTTACCACCACAAAATAAAAACAAGGGTTACCACACCAGAAAGCATTATAATTACATACTCTTTAAGCCTCGACACTTTGGAAGATCTGGTATGTATAATAAGCTTCTGGTACAAGGCGTCTTGATGAGCAGTGCTTCTGATATTAATGTAAGGAGGCAGTAGGTACTGGGAAGGTTGAACAACTCTCTCCATACGAATCCTGGACTTTGGAGTTCTGCTAGCAATATCTATAATGTAAGGTGGAGAGCCATTGCTGGAGTGCAAAAAACTTGCACATCTACATAGAAATGAAGGTGAAGGGTTAATCATGCTGCACATGTGTACAAAAAAAAGCAGTAAATGACCTGAATTTAAACTATATACAGTACTTGAGAAATCAATGTGTTTACCTTCAGATCCACTGCTTTTTCCCACTGGAAATGATATACTTATACTGCAAGACTTTTGAACTGCCATCTTTCACCCAGCAAATCATCAAGTGAAATAACTCCAGAAACATCATTGACATGCGATTTGCCCTTATCACGAGATGATAGCACATTGGAGCTATAAAAGAAGAAGAAAAAGGGAAAAGAAGAAAAATGTAATGAAAATAGAAGAAAAAAGGTGGCCCCCACGTGGATAAAAAAATACCACATGTTAATCACCAACAAAAAGAAAACAGTTCAAAAATAAATAAATTGATCACCAAGAAAATGTGCAAATCAAGCACATCGAAACTCAGAACTGAAGAATTGTGAGCATCACACAACAAAAACAATCAACTCAATCAAGAAAATAAAAATAACTTATGAGACACACGTTATTACAACATAAAAGATTCGGGAACAGTCATTAGTTTTATACATTGTAATAAGTACGCTTTACAAAAGCGTTAAGCAACCGTTACTTAAAACATTCTGATAATAGACAAAAGATCCCTACAACCACCACCGCCCCACCACAACCCCAAAAGTCCCCCTACCCATAAGGATCTTCAATTCTTGATGATTTTGATGGAGACACAATAACTACTTCGGAGCCTTGCCTCATCGTTGACCACGTCTGTCGCGCCATGCGTGGATAAAGTATGGATAACACACCGTAAAATAAAATCTGCACAACAAAAAGGTGCCCACGAAATGGCAACAAAGACAAGAATAGTAGAGAAACAAAAAGCAAACATTATTACCAGCAATATAAAAAGCTAAGAAGTTGTCACGCTTACATCATTAAAAGTACGCGCGTGGTACACAAAGAAAACAAGAAAGTTACCAGGCTAAATACAATTAACTTACCAAGCATACAACAGTGAAATTAACAGGCAGTACATGATAAAAAAGTTACAAAATGGAGGGCATTAAACAATAAAAAGTTACCATGCTACTAGCATTGAATTTACCACATAAACCCATAGAGTTATCAGGCAGTACAAAATTATTTAAACTTGGTCATTAACACAATAAAACCCAGGCCACTGAAAAAATAGAACACACCATGCATATTTTTATTAGCAACATAAAAAAGCTAAGAAGTTGACACGCTTACATCATTAAAAGTGCGCACGTGGTATACAAAGAAAAAAGGAAAGTTACCAGGCTAAGTACAATCAAGTTACCAAGCATACAAACAGTTAAAATATCAGGTAGTACAGATTAAAAAGTTACAAAAAAATGGAGTGCATAAAAATCAAAGTTACCATGCTACTAGCATTGAATTTACCCACATAACCCCAATAAAGTTATCAGGCAGTACAAAATGATTTAAACTTGGTCATTAACACAATTAAAAACCCAGGCATTTACAACTGAAAAAGAGGACACATCATGCATATTTTTCATTACTCGAAAAAAAATGTTAGAGAACTTACCAGTGGATGTAGGCAGCGCGTACGAAAAAGGGAGCACATCTTCAGAAACAAATGGTGCGTCAGTCGGCAAAGTAGTACTTGCTTCTGGAATATCCATTGATCCAGATGGCCCAGGGGCACTGCCAGCCACAAACCCAAGAGTTCCAACTGCTTGGTCTCCAGTGCGAGCGTGGAGAGGCGCATAAGAGGTTGTAGGTTGTTGAACGTCGAGGAACAGCATGCTTGCAGGATAGAAACCACCATTCTGTGCAGCCAGTTCATCGATTTCTTTTGTAAATCTGCTACTCTTTTGAAGGGGGTAGTGCTGTTGACTGCTGAAGAATCGGTGATGGTTGTTGACGGTCTACCTCGTGCATTGACATCACTCGAAGCTGTCATGCCTGCAGGGGTTGCTTGAGCTCCTGGCACATTCACATCATGAGCAATGGTGTCAGCCTCCGATACACATGTGCGAACAGCATCCTTTAAGGTGGACGCCGCAACACCAAGTGGACAAGTAATCAACCCAGCTTGAAAAGAGACATGTGGAATTGGGTCACTTGAAAGTGCACATCCTTCCACCCCAACAGATGATCCGGCCAATACACTGGACACATGAGTTGCATCCACGTGAACTGTAGAGCTGCAAGATGTAACACCCTGTTCAGGTCCAATAATGGCGTGTCACACTCTACATTCGCAGTAGCAGAAACTACATTGGACGCTGGCGCACCAGACTTGATGGCGTTGTCAACCGGTAGACTTGCAAAAGAAGGAGCTGCAATGGTGGTAGTATCAGCATCTGAATCACCCCCAGCTAAGCTGCCATCTCCAATATGAACTTCTTCAACCACGTCTGGAACAGCGACACCCTGCTCAGTATCCAAGAATGGCGTGTCACTCGACATTCGCAGTAGTAGAATTTATGTTGGACGCTGGCACAGCAGACTTGCTGACGGTGTCCACCGGCATACTTGAACCCGCAGGAGCTGAAACAATGGGGTTAGCAGCAACTGAATGCGCCCAGGCTGGCCTGGCATCTCCAATATCGATTTCTGCAACCACGGCTGGATCAGTAACAGGTGAAGAAACACCCACATCAATACCAGGACTGGTCACAGACCCTGCCGGTTTCTGTTTGGCCAATAAGCGAGGTGATGACCTCGAAGATTCTACCATAGGTTTCAATGATTTCTTCCTGCATAAACAGAAACTAGTTACTGAAAGGAATGTGAAGAACTAAATGTCAAAGCGTACAAAACAGCAAAAAAAAATGCAGGTTATTCACCACTAACGAAGTACAAATGTTATCACCACAACAAAACAAAAGTAATCAACCCTTGTGATCTAAAGTTATCTATATGCGAAATACCTATCCCAAGCATACAATATCTAAAGGTATAACGAAGAAGAAAGGTGACGATTATACCTCTTGTATGTTGCAGTCACAACTTTGCTAGCATTATTGAGTTCTCTGACAACAGCTACACAGGATTTGAAGAAGTGCTCACAACCCCCGCAGTACTTTTCCAGCTGTAAAACGAGGAGAAGACTGCGTAGCATTAACAATAACTTTATTGACTTCCTGCCTGCGTAATAAAAAACAACAATCAGTCATCGAGATCGAAAAAATAGACAACAAGAAATATGAACAGAAGTAATCCATGAACATGACCTAAAAGTAAAACATGTTACAAAACATAAGATACAAAATGGATGTGATACATCAATGTGCAATAGGACACATCCACATTATGACTAAAACAAAGTAGCAGACAAAACTAAAGTTATCTATAATACACAGCTAAATTTATCGACACAACATAACTAAAGTTATCATCCTTCAGAACTAAAAATAATAATACACCTCCATAATGCAGACCAACACTAGAGAAAATGAGTAACAGAAAAAGGTGATAACTGAACCTCTTAGGTGTCATCTTCTTTGGAGCAGGAAAATCAGTCCGCTTGTCAGAGGTTAAAGGAACCTGAACGTCAATTTGTGCATAAAAGTTAATTCCTTCCTTAAGCAGCTCAGAAACAACCAGCCCTTTAATAGAATATATGTACCTGCCCAGCAGATCGCAAACTCCTCTTAATGACCGGTTGAATTCCTTCCTCATGGCTGCTGACCTCATGAGCATGTGCACTAGCTTCTGGAATCGATGACTCTTCAGAAGCAACATTATCAGCAGGAGTAGAAAGGCTGTTGTCCAGATTTGCACTATGTGGAGGGGAGTATTTGCATCAGCAGTCACAGGGCTATGTAGAGGCAAATCTTCACTATGCGAAGGGGGAGTTGGGTCGCTAAGTGGATGGTCCGGCTCAACAGTATCATCTTCCTGAGAGTCCGTGATTTTTTTCCTAGCAGCAAGGACATAATCCCCATCAGGGCTGCTCTCTTCATCGCCTGGATCACTAGCAGAGCTGATATCAACATCACCTGAACCGCCATCATAACTGGTATCGTCCATCTCCACGTCATCACGGAAAAAGTGGGGTCACTCTCATCTAAACCACCAGAGTAAACACCCTTACTGAACCTGCAACAGCTGCTGAACGTAGTATCCTACGAGGGCAAGAACTGCTATCATCCCTACCCAAGTCATCCGCGCCACGGGAGTGTTCATCTGTAGGTTGACTGCCTTCTGAATCAGCCGACGTCGGGATCTTCGTTGAAGCTGGAGCTGCAGATGATCGTGCTCGACTAACAAGTGGTCGAGTTGAGGTCATCTTTGAGCCAACGAATCTGTCTGTCAAATTACCAAACTGATGGGCCATTTCAGCTGAAGAAGGTGGTAGCATTTGTGTCCAAGTTCCAACAAGAGTGCTCATTATCCCAACTAGACCGGACACAAAGGTGCCCATCGCATTAGCAACTTCCTTTTTTTGCTGAAAGTATTAAACAAAAAACATTAGCCAAAGAAAACACAGAATTATAACAAGTGTTGTTCATAATAAAAATCAAATTAAGCACAACTATTTATGTACCTCGTTTGGGCAGCTTGGATAAGAGCAAGTGTCAATCCACCTATTGAAACCACTAACTCCACCAAAAAGCGAGTAATTGAAACCGAAATCAGGTTTAAGCTATGTGATCAACAAAAACAACAAGATCTTAAGTTATCCAGCAAAGAGCATACAACTTATCAAAGCAAAAAAACACAAGTTATCAGTGATAATAGTACAAGTTATCCAGCAAGAAGCATACAAGTTATACATCACTAAAAAAAACTTAAGTTACACGTGCCTGCCACCATTAGTTACCAGGGGAAAAATTCTAAACTTACACACTTTTTGTTAGCAATATGTCCATCTCTAAAAAAGTACAGAAGTTACACATGCATGCCACAATTAGTTATCATGGGCGAAAAGGTAAAGTTACCATGATTTTTGTTATCAAAGTTGTCCATCATTAAAAATACTTAAGTTACACATGCATGAAACCATTAATTACCAGGGACAAAAAGCTAAAGTTACACCTGTTGTCTGTTAGCAAAATGTCCATCACTAAAAAGGTTACAGAAAAAATATCTGCCACCGTTAGTTGACAGGGGCAAATAGCTAAAGTTAACCATCATGTAGTCAGCATACAACAAAAAAGCACACAAAGCTATCAAAACGCACAAGTACCTGAAGTTTGCCATATGATTTTCTATCAGGTTGCAAATCAGCTTCCAAGACGACATCAATGACTTCTTTCGACCATATGTTAACAGCAAAACGCCCCTCAGGAAGAACGAGGTTCATACCGTTTAAATCAATCGAGTCCACATACAAGATACAAAAAATTGTAAGAAAATGAGGCCATGTATACATGAACAGTAAACCGTAAAACATCTTGCAGTTCACAGACTATAAAAAATGTACCGGCATCATGAATAAGCACGCTGTATTGAACTTTCCACTAGACAGCTCATCATGAAGTTGATCGGCCACAAACTTAGACCAATTCATATTGTGCACGTTTTATGTTGGCCTGTGAAAAAGACAGATCTACTATCAAAACCCAGGAATAAAGAGAATTAAAGTTACCACATGCAAATCATATAATTTACCAGGATATAACATATAAAGTTACCCCCCCCCCCCCCCCCCCCCCCCAATAAAAAAGATGTGCTGCTGACATTATTAAAGCAAACTCACCATGGCAGGATAACACCTGCTGCTGACTTTATTACACGTGGTAGGACGCAAGACAGTGCACACGGTGTACATCAAAAAGATCTGCTTAAAGTCCTCATCATCCTCTTTCGTATCCTTCAAGATCTTCCACACCCGAGTTGCTTTAGGCGTATTGCCATCATCAGGAAAAAGCTTAGGACCTAGCACTGCCTCAATCTCCCTGTCAATAGCATACACAACTGGAATATCTCCAATAGGCAGTCCAAGTGTGCGGTAAATAGTACGTCATTCAGCGGGATCCTTCCCCGGCCCGGTATGACAAATTCACGACTAGTCTTGTCGTATGTCCCAGCAAGCCAGTTGATAAGTCCGTTATGCAGAACATGACACTTGATATCAAGCATGCTGTCCAACTCCATAGTAACAACAACAACTTTCTGACCATCAGATAAGAAGTCATACAACTTGCAAATCCCACATGGCGATGCCCTGTTCCGCTGCTGCCCTTTCTTATCACCATCTGCACCATGGTCTTCAGGGACATCAACAGTCTTCCGTTCCCGCTTCCCTTTCTTACCACCATCTGCACCATGATCTTCAGGGACATCAACAGTCTTCCGTCCCCACTTCTCTTTCTTACCACCATCTGCACCATGGTCTTCAGGGACATCAACAGCCTTCCGTCCCCGCTTCCCTTTCTTACCACCATCTGCACCATGGTCTCTAGCGACATCATCAGCCTTCCATTTCCTCCCCATCTCAAGGACCTAAAACAAAGAACGAAAAAACAATAGTGAGAATGAAAGTTTGAACAAAAACAAGTATTGCAGACATATAAAAACGAACAGCTAGTTGGTAAGTACCATGCGCATGGAGCCGACACAGGTATACCTCAATATCGAACAAATTAGACGCGCAGGGTACAAATTTGCTTACTGACCCCAACTTAAGCTTATCAAAAAGCAAAAACAAACTAGAAAAAACTAACTAAAATTGAAACAAAAAAAGTAGAACATCTAAACTTGTTACCCAAAAAGTTATCAATGTATAAGCACTAAATTTATCAACGAATTGGCACTATACTTACCACCACCAGCACTAGTGTTCACTAAAATAAAAAGTTATCAATATGTAAGCACTAAATTTATGAATGAATTGGCACTGCACTTACCACACACAGCGCTATTGTTTACTAAAAATAAAAGGTTATCAATACGTAAGCACTAAATTTATCAATGAATTAGCAATATAGTTACCGCTCATATGAGCAATAGACTTTACCCCTGCCATGGAAAAAATTGTACATATGAGAGAGTGGGCTAGCACATACTCATGTATGCACAAGGTGAGTGCATAAACAAAACAACCAACAGATACCACATGCTCAGTGAAATGATGACACAATTGTGCAGAATTAGACACTTGATACCAAGCATGCTATCAATTAATTTGCATTACACAACATGCTCAGTGAAAACAAACTAAGCATAACACGATCAAAACGAAAATGGACAATGTCAAAGCTAGCAACACAGATGCTAGTAGATAGATGCTCATGTCCGGCGCACAGGCTCACAGAGAAGAACACGGCACGGATCAGCAGGGGAACCACTATGCCAACGCACCGGCACAGCATATACCTTCACTATCAAACCAGTTAGCCGCAAGGTGCAGAACTACTAACTAACCATACCGAAGGACAAAAAGCACGGAGATGGATCTTCAACACCGGCGCATGCACTGCCACTGAAGGAAACACAACCCTAAAAATCCGCCGGAGCCGCATGCTCATCTCCGGCAAGGAAACCTCCTTTAATAACCATTGCCTAATTCAGTTTCCCCCCAGAAAACCAACACGATTTTGGGAAGAGGGGAATTACAGCTAGAAAACACATGTGCATGTGATCCTTCTCTGTGGTCTCTATGCATGAGAGCAGAGGCGTGTAACACCCAGCGTAAACCCTGCATTAGTCTTAGCCTGCTGTGGTTGTACATGTGTTTTTGCCAGCTGGTCAATACATGGATCAGGAAAAAAAAAAGGAAAGGAGAGGCAGGGAAGAAGGCATCGAACAGAAACAGGGAACTGAACTGCTCTCTCTCCCGTCAGTCTTCTTCTTCCTCTGATTTCTTCAGGTCCGGTTGCTACCACAAGCACTTAGGGTTTGTTGCTACCACAAGCACCTTGTATCCACTTCACGTCCCGGTGAGCGCCGGAGGCAACGGGGTCGTGAAAAGGCACAAGTAAGAGCGATCGGCAAGCTACAGGTCCAGGCGCGAGGACAACGTGGTGCGCGTGAAAGGACAACAGATCAGGCGGCGCTCGGGATAGCACTAGCCGTGGAGCGGGCGGAGGAGACACTATCGCGACCGGATATACACGGCTCTACCTCGATCTCGAACTCACACCCTCACTAGATATCTAACACGAGCTAGATGTGGAAATGGCGACTGACCCGAGCAAATTAAGGAGAAAAAAAGGGCGGAGAAGGATCCTCACCTCCGGCGCACTGGCTGACGGCGAAGAAATGGGCCGATTCGGTGTAAAATCGACGGCGCACGGCAGAATCGCCGCGCCGGCAAACAGAGCAGAGGAGGAGAGGAGTTTGGGGACGAACCGCCTGCCGCCTGGGCACAGTTTTCGAAATCAGACCGCTGTGTCCTGGATGGTTATCCCTTAGGTGGGACCCACCTGTCATTGGCTGAACGACGGAAGACGGGGCGAGCGGGACGTGCGCGACGTGCGCGACGAAAGCGGGCGTGCGAGATCGCCGTCCATCCGCGATCCAACGGCTCGCGCGCCTGCGTCGAGATATGCCCCGTGGCAGGCGCCTGCTGAATAGATAATCCGATTTTTTATTATAGGTGAACACTTTTTAATTTACCTGGACCATTTTATCGTGAACCATTTGTATTGCGGATCTCTTTTTATTGTGAACCATTTTATTATTATAGGTGAACACTTGTTAATTCCCGGAAATACATGAATGCTTTTTTTTATCGTGAACCATTTTGACCGTGAACCATTTTTTATTAAAGATGAACACTTTTTAATTACCCGTGAACCATTTTTTATTATAGGTGAACACTTTTTTGTGTTTCTAAACATTAAAATAATATTCATGAATTATTCACAAGTGATTCATACTTCTCAAAGTAATTGGTCACAAGTTTCAAAAATTTTGTTCGTATGTGGAAAAAGAGAATAAAATAAAAACCAAGACAAAGATAAAAATAGAGAGAAAACAAGCTTGATAATAAACGGACGTGCAAGGAATAGGTGCTGCCGAATCGAACTTGCGATGCACCAAAAAAAATCTGCCACACGTACGTAGCTAGTGCTTGGGCCGGCCACGGTGTAGAGAGTACTGGCGTGGCAGGGCTAAGCGCTGGCGATTTCTCCGGACTCGCTAGAAGCGATGCATAGGTTGCCCCGATGACATTGCCACATTCAGGAGCGATGGAAACTGAGGTCTTGGGCCACCATCCTACCAAAGCCCGTCATTTTTTAGTTTATAGCCCATTGACTTGTACTCTGGCGAGCCACTTGCAGCCCCTTTAGCAAACACAAAGGGGTGATTCTCCGAAGCAAGTAACATTCGCTGAAGGTGTTCGCTTCACGGAGCTTACCGCACATGAGTGAGTGACAAAATATATCACACCTTCCATCGCTATCATACATTGACATTCTTCTGCTCATCCATCGAATAATTATCCATTTGAGCACGCCTCCTTCAATTCTTCTTCTTCAAACCCTTTATCTATACATAAATGTAATGGCGAGTACCAGTCTACAAGATTAGAACAAGTTTTGCAGCCAACAACCAGTATTACGGCCATGGCCTGCTCCTTCTTCAAACGCTCCCTATCCCTACTCCTCCTGCTCCTGGCCATCTTCCTCGATGGCTCGTCAGCGACCTCCTGCCTCGCCGCCGAGGAAACCGACCCGATAATCCTGCGGATGATGGAGGGGAGGTTCCGGCGCTGGAAGGCGGAGCACCAGGGGCGGATCCAGGATTTGACTATAGGGGGGGCCGAAAAGACAATGTTCGCACAAATGATATACCTAAAAATATTTTTATTTTAAAATGCAGTATCATCATGAAACTCCACTCCTACCAGACCTTCAAACAAGTCACTTAACTTATCAAAATTGAGTTATGCATCTATTCTTCCCCAAATATAACAAACTGAAAAAAGAAAATTAGATTTTTGGTAATCCCTCACCTATGCAATTGTCGGAAGAAAATAAGTACGTGAATTTAAAGTGATCTAGTAATAATCCTAACCGGTGGTTTGTATGATGTAATTCTAAAATGAATATATGTATGAAATACCTTATTGCTTAGATTTAGGTTAGCCGCGGGCGATACCGTGAAATTGTAGCGAATCCTGATTGACATTTGGCAGATCACCGGTCGTCGTTGGAGCTGTCGCCGGTGACCACAGGCCCTTTAAACTTCCAAGCGTGCTGACTATGTGGCTTGCCCTAGCGCAGTGGGCGGCGGCGATGGGAAAGGGAACCAGAAAGTCGAACCAAGGTGGTTGTGTCCCAGCGGCGGCGGCGATGCTCACGAACCAGTGCGGCTTGGCAGCGGCAAAGCGAAGAAGATCAAATAGATTAGATCGTGCGTGGCTGCGTACATTACAAGAAGTCGACTGATCGTGTACATGCATCGATTAGATTAGGTTTTCCCTAGGCCCTAGTCTATCATGTACGTGCCATTGTGGGCTTGTGGCCATCGACCCTTGGCCAATGAGCTGGACTGGCCCATTCAAATGAGTACATTCAAATGAGTACGCTGGTATAATTTAATATTTAATCGTTGGGCTGGGTAAGTGTCGGAGTATTAAGTCAATACAAGAAGCATGTATACAGGCCCCTGCTGCGTATCGTTGGGGGTGCCGAACCATGGGGGGGGGGGGGGGGGGGGGGGGGGGGGGCTGGCCACCGCTCGCCCCCCTGGATCCGCCACTGCGGAGCACAACAAAACCTACGCCACACCGGAGGAAGAGCGACACCGGCTACGCGTGTACGCGCACAACATCTGCTACATCGAGGCCACCAACGATGACGCCGGCGCGGGGCTCACCTACGAGCTCGGCGAGACCGCCTACACCGACCTCACCAGCGATGAGTTCATGGCCATGTACACCGCGCCGTTATCCCCGCTCGCTGACATCGACGGCGAGGCTATCATCACGACGCGTGCCGGGCCGGTCGACGGCGGCCAGCTGCAGGTGTACGTGAACGAGTCGGCCGACGCACCGGTGAGCTTGGACTGGCGCGCGAGCGGCGCCGTGACGGAGGTGAAGAGCCAGGGCCAGTGCGGTACGTACACGCTACGTGGATTGGATTGGTGGACCATCACCATCTGTCCACATTTTCCATCTTTTATTTCGACCCGTAGATCTGGAATTCATTATTTCGCGACTTACCTGTAAACACATGGCTCTCTGCGATCCACACGTTTCCATGTGCCTAGCTAGCAATGCTTCACCCAATCCTCTCAACGGGCAGTCCCTGTTCTCATCCAAATTCAGATACACACACGGGTCGTGGCGATGAAGTGTCAGTGCTTGGCACCATAGCACTGCATGTCCCCATGCTGGTGCCGCTGGAAATTGCTCCTTGACAGTAGCATAATCTTTCCATGTCGCCGAAGCTTCAGATTGATTAGTCGACTGTAGCAGAACCTGCAAATGCGACGCATTGCCTTTCTTGCCTAGCTTACGATCCAAGATACGCTCTGACACCACTCCTGACAAGGATAAGTTCACAGTAGCTGGTAAATTAGAGAAGACCGGAGTATGATCTGGAATGTGTTCCTTGAGCTGTGACACATGGAAAACCGGATGAATTAGTGTAGCATCCGGTAACTTCAAACAATAAGCACCATTTCCCACTTTACTGAGTATTTCATAGGGTCCATAGAATTTGTAAGCCAGCTTGCGACAAGGGCGATTGACCACTGAATGTTGTGCATACGGCTGCAACTTCAAATACACAAAATCTCCCAATTCAAAGTGCCTGACTGAACGATTTCTGTCAGCATATTGTTTCACCTTAGCTTGTGCACGCAGAAGATGAGTTTTCAGCAAAGCAGAGTGATCCTGATGCTCATTCAACCATTACTGAACATCAGTATTATCAGAACAGAGGAAATTTGCAAAAGTACCATCATTAGGCTCATAACCATAGAGAGTTTTGTAAGGAGAACATCCCAAGGCAGTGTGATAACTAGTATTATACCAGAATCACTACAAGAAATATGCTCACTTTTGATCCTCCATTTTGGTCACTAGAAGGTCACAAAGTTTCATTTATGACCCTTTTGTGACCAAAAACCAATGGTCACATACCGAGCGTCCTATTTCATAAAAAATGACCTTTTTTAGTGAAATGGTCATAACCGTCTATGACCAAATCAGAGGGTCATAAGTTTATGACCAAATTTTTTGATCATTGGCTGTCAGCTGTAGCCACGTCAGATCCATCTATCATCAGGGAGGGTCTACTGGTCAGACGGGTGGGTCCCACATCGCGGGTACCACAGGTCAGCAGGGCGGGTCCCATAGGTCAGCTGAGTGTGGTTCAAACCATCTGCAAAAATTGTCACATAAACCAAAATGACAACTCAGCATGACACATAGGTAAAATTGACGAGGTGGCGCCTAGTCATACAAATGCACCACAATTTAAAGGTTATGACCAATTTAAATTGGTCGTAATTGACCAAAAATAAGGCTGTAAACCAGTGCTGTCTGCTTATGACCATTTCGTGTAAGAAAATTGTGACCTTTCTAACCAAAATGGTCTTTATGTTTTCGCGTTTGGACCCTCCAAAGAGGTTATGACCAATTGGATCAAAATGGTCATAGATTTATGACTTTTTTCCAATGACACTATCAGAAGATCACAAGTTACCATATTTCTTGTAGTGAATTCTACAAGAGGAAGCCAGGACTACCATTTGGTAGGAGTATCATGCACAACACATCTCAATACATCTCCAAACATCTATTCACACGCCCAGATTGTCCATATGTTTGTGTTTGATAAGCCGTGTTCATATGCAGCTTTGTATCCCATAACTTGAACAGTTCTTTCCAAAAGGAACTTGTGAAAATCTTATCTCTGTCTAAGACGATACAAGATGTAGGTCCATGCAACTTGACCACATTTTGCAACAAGGCCTGAGCAACTATTGGTGCAGTAAATGGATGTTTGAAAGGAATAAAGTGTGAATACTTAGTAAAACGATCAACCACAACTAGAATGAATGTGAATCCATTTGACTTGGGCAATGCTTCAATGAAATCCATTGTATATCAGTCCAAGGACCAGCAGGAATGGGTAGTGTGGCTGAAGCAAACCTGGTGACTTACAATGTTCATGTTTTGCTTGTTGACAGATGCCACATTGGTGCACAAAATCAACCACATCTTGTTTCTGGCCCTGCCAAGCAAATAATTTCTTAATCCGTTGGAAAGTTGCATGTATGCCAGAATGGCCTCCCACAACATTGCAATGAAAAGCTGAGATCAGCTTAGTTTTCAAAGCTGCATTAGCTCCAATCCAGATTTTGCCCTGAAAACGAATGACACCGTCCTTAAGAGTATAGTCTACATTGTCATCAGCAGATAGTGCTAACTATTGTAGTAGTGCTTGAGCTGCTGAGTCAGCTGCATAAGAGTTAATGATTTCCTGAAGCCATACTGGTTGGCTGACAGATAATACACTGACTGCTAACAAGTTGTAACAGCCCAAAGTTCGGAAACCTAAAACCCGAGTAAAATTTTCGCTTTTGTGTTGCATTGCATCATGGCATCCATATTAAGTTGCTAAACAACCCACAAATTGGGTTTGAAAACATTGGAAAACAAAATGCTAAACTTGTTGAAACAAAATCTCAAATCAAGAAAGGCACTCAACTTGTAAAACAATTTTTATCTTGGCATTTTATATTTGTCAAGGAAGTTCCAAGAGTTCTGAAAACATATTTTGCAATTGCTATAAATGTTACAAAAAGGGCAACATTTTGGAATTTAGCAAAATGCCTAAATCTAACACTATGAACAAAAGTTGGTCAAAACATTTTATTTTTCTAAACCCCAATTTTTGTGGAACAACTAAATGTTAAGGGGATCCTCGCGAATAATTTCATAAATTTTGGAGTTGGTTAAGAACGTCAATTAAATGTTCTAAATAAATGGAAGAAAGGAAATGAAAACAACTTTGTTCTGAAAAGTTTATCCAAATGACCTGCAAATTTTACCAGTGGTGCTTCTTGGCAAATAAGACTTTACTGCAAAGTTTCATCAAGTTTGGAAATGTTTGAGTACCCCTAATAAATCGAAAACTAGCTCTGTCTAAATCCATCCAGTACAAAGGAGGACTAATCTGTGATGGAATATATTCTGCCAGGGGGCTCTTTGTAAAACTCCATCTCCTTCCTCCTGTAGCGGCGCGCGAGCAGCTCCCGCCGGACCTGCTCCTCGCTGTGCACGACGCACCGGGGCCCCTCTCCGCATCCCCTGCAAGGAGGACAAGCAGACCACGAGGGCCTCGCATCTGCTCTCACCCCGCCCCCTCTGTTCACCTGCTTTCCTCTCCCTCTGTTTCCCCACCACGGCCGACGCACAGCTCGATCCCGCCGAGCTCACCGCCGCCGTCTGGAGCGTCCAGGAGCAAATCGACGGGCACCACTAGCTCCGCCGCGACGCCTGCACCTTATCCACCAGAGGAATCGAGCTGGGAAGTTGTACATCGACCGCGCCGTCCAAATTCGTCCTCGACCCCGACGCCGCTCCGCCGAGCTTCGCCGCCGATTGTCGTCGCCGTCGACTAGCTCCGGCCTCCCTGAGCACCCGTCCGCTCCCAGGGTGAGATACTGGACCTCCCCGTGCCATAGCTCCCTTCCCCTCTCCTCTCTCGCCGTATCCACGCTGAAGTTCATCGCCATCGACGTCCGTACGCGGCAATTCATCGTCGCCTCGCTCACGAGTCCGGCCGTGGAACCGGCTTAACCGGGCCACAGGCCGTTCGCCACGGGCCCCTACCCGGCCCCAGAGCCGGCCCAAGCCGGGCAGACAGCCGGTCCTCTCTGTTACGAGGCCGGCCTCACAACCGGCCCAGCCGGGCCACAGGCCGGGCTGTCTGTTTTTTTTAGGGGTTCTTTTTTTCATTCCCCCCCCCCCCTTTGGCGTATGTTCCCCGCTCCTCCCCCGCGACGTAGGGACAGCGACTCGATGATTCCTTCATGTTCCATCGCTCTCTCGCGGAGTCGAGTAAATAATATATTTATCGTTGGAATTAGAATAATCAAAAGTAAATATTTAAAAAGAGGAACTATAAAATATAATAACTTTTAATCGGGACCTCCGAAAATTGTGTTCCTTATACCCAAATGCTCAGAAAAACATGAGTGATCCAGAAATCATCATCATCATGCATAATTGATCACAATACAATAATGTGCTCTAGTAGTAATTATAATCACTAAGTTTAAATATGGGGTTTATTCCAAATAATGCCATAAATATAGCGGGGACCCCATTTAACTTGTTGCTCTTGTTCAATGCTTCTAGAGTGCATTCAAAATGTCATATCATCATTTTTGTATGCATTGCACAATTGCCATGTGTTGATTGTTGTTTCTGCTTTCCGGTGTTGTTTGCTCTCCGGTAGATCACGAGTTCGGAGTTGAGCATCGTTACTCCGACGAGCAGTTTGACTCCTCCGCTCAACAAGGCAAGCGTAATCCCCCCTCTGAGCATATCTTATCCTATTTTCTGCAAATATTTTCTCCACTATAATATTGCATGCGGTTCCAAATGTCAATTTTATTGGATTAGAGTATCCTATAGTTGCATTAAGTTCCGATGCCAATTACCTGTTTCCCCTCCTATTATCCATAGGATTGTATTGTTGGCCTGAGATACTTAACTATGCAATGTTGATGCTTAGCCATGCTTAGTTAAATGCTTAGCCGTCCGATGGATACTTCATGTTGGAAACAGGTTGTTGAAGTGTTCAGATGATGGTGGAGAATTTGTGGTGACAGGTAATAAAATGCTTAAAGGTGGGGATGAGAGGCCACTTTGGTATGGTGGTGTTTTGTCTCACTCTCGCCGCCTAGGTGCGAGTTCTTTATCTCTTGAACCAAGACTGAGCGCGCTTCCTTTCGGTGGGCTATATGGAACCCCCGTCGACCAACTAACTTGAGCGGGACTAGCCAGGGTCCTCTAGTTTGGTTTTCCATTTGCGTGTGCGTCGAGATGGTGACCAAGACTGGGATGAGGATGATGGCGTTAGGAAAATGAGTGGCCACGGGGCACGGTGTCGATGATCCGCTGCTCCGTCCTCACTGATGATCCTGGGTTAGTCCTTAACAAGGTAAAGGTTGTAACCGTTCCCACTCAGCCGGCTTTCCCCGGAAGAGAGCTAAGCGTAGGCAATGAGCCGGGCGGTACCGAAGGTAAACACAGTGCACCCCTGCAGGGTTAAATCTTTTCGAAAAGCCGTGTCCACGGTTACGGACAACTTGGGAAAGGACGATAAGACCATAGAATAACTTTAACGGAATGATTAAAAACTGGGTACTAGAGGTACCACTCAAGTGTGCAAGGTTGACTTCCTCGAGGGTGATTCGGGGAGGTGCCTTTGATGAACAGGTACAGTGGTTGATGATGGTTGATGTTGAGAAAAGTGATCAAGAAAAGAGTCACTTCTTATCCCCTTTTAAAAATACTCTGAATAGTCGATGCCTTTGAGTTATGTTTTCATAAATAAAATCAGCTTTATGCAAAACAGCCATAAAACCTTGAAAGCCTCATCGAGCTAAAGCTCTATATATAATCTTGCGAGTTCGTCGAACTCAACGTCGTTTGCTTATTTTTAGGAGAGGACTTCACCGCCCTCGAAGGTGGGTTCTTTGTGGACGTCGACGAGTAGTCTGGGGTTCCCAGGTGGCAGCTTGGGACATCCCGGAACAGCTGGCGCTGTGATGTTTATCTGTAGGCCTCTTAGGCCATATTTTGGTTCTTGTTGTTTAGAACAACCTAATTTTTGCTTCCGCTTGTTGTACTGTTGGGTCTGTGACCTCTGGTTGTCATTTGCTATCTTTCTCTATTATAAGAGTTGAACTATATGATTTTGTGTCGTAGAGTCTGTGATGTGCCAGTTGTTCCACAAGTCTTGATCTCTCTATTATGCTTTGATAGTGTGTCTGGTGGTATCGGATAACCGGGGACACAGTATCACTGTATAACAGTCGGGTCGGGGCGCCACAAGTTGGTATCAGAGCAGTACTGCCTGTAGGAAACCCTTCTACTGGTCGATGTTGAGTCTAGTGTTTGTGAAAATATTTTTAACCTAAAAATGAGTTGTGAAAACCATCTTAGGATTCTTTTCACTCCTTATCTGGTTACCCTCTAATCTCGGAGCAATCTTACCTCGATTTGACTTAAAAGTTTTACTTCTCATCTGCTACTTCAAAATGATTAGAAACGGGGTTGGGTTCGACCGTTAGTGTTAAGTGTCTAGTTGCTCCCGCTGCGTTGTCAATCCGAAATCAACTCAGATGTTTCTACCGAGTCTAATCAATTGGTCCTTTCTTCGGGTTTTAGCCCAAGGTCTTGAACCGAAGGTCCCAGATTGTGCTGTGATTCTAGCATGATGAATTGTGTGGGTTGCTACCCATGTGATTGTTATGCTATTTATGATTCTCGGCGCATGAAGCTGACCTTTAACCCAAGTCCTTTATGTGGTCTGTGTGGTAAATGGTTGAACCTTAATTTCCCACACCTCGGATGGCTATGTAACTTTAACTCTGCCATAGCTGGAGATTCTGTCTTGGAATCATCTGGGTTATGACCAGGATTCTCGTAGCAAGTCTCCCATCTATGTCCATGACTCTGCTGCATCTCTTCTGTTGGGCATGGTTATCACAATTAACCGGTGCATCGTCAACATCTTAGGATTCTCTTGAGCATGTTTCTTACTCTGATCTGCTTTCCAACCTTTGTCTGTCAGTTGACAGTAAAGTTTTATCGTGCGTTGGTATGTTCCGCTGCAAGTCACCCTGTTGATCCGTCAAGACTTTCCACTTCATCTTGTTATGAGAACCAACTCCAGTACCTTGTTCATTTCGCGGACCAGGTCAAAGTATTGTAATCTGTAGAATAAGGGCCTTGTCTAGCTTTTGTTCTTCTCCACCTTAGAGTGTCACACTCTTTATATCAAGGGGTCAAGCTAAGTATCATGATCCTCTTGATGAAGTGATGCTCTTACACCTTGTTACTCTCCGATCTCCGAGTGACTTATTACTCCAGAGTGATGAGACGTGAGTAATAATGTAACTATCGGATATTCTCAGCAGTTCTTACTGCGCAAAAATCCAAGGACATTTATTGTCCTCCTTAGCATGATTGGTTAGCCAATCAATAAGTTGAGTTTGACAGTGCTACCAAGTCAGTTGGCTTTGATGCACTCCCTCGGTCAAAGAGCTAGGTTTGTGCCGAAACTCCCAAGACCACCTCGTTGTGCCTTGAAAGGCATGATCCTCTCTTGAACTCAAGATCCACAGTTATGTCGTGATATCCTATATGTGGATTGTGATATTCTGGAGGTCTTTCCGGAAGTATCGCCAGGTTGTCACCTGACAGTGATGTTGAGCTTATGAGTAAGCTGGTTCTCTGAACAACTCCCTTCTCCAAGAAAATCGTGCTGGATGCCCTGAATTATTCGGTTGAGCTTAAACGACAACTTGGAGAGTTGAAAGACAAGAGCTCTATCCCGATATAGTTCCTTCTCAATGGGATGTCTAGTCTGTTCGTGTTGAAGCAAGGAAGTATCTCCTCTTTGGATATGCTAACCTCCAAATCTTTTGATTTGAATTGGGCTATCGTCAAATCAAACTCAGACCAACCTACCTGAACGTGTTAGTCTGACCAATACTTATGCCCCGTTCATGTGACATATGAGTCTACCATCTTGGAGTATCTGGATAAGTTTGTTGTTGAGCCCATCAACTACCTTCTTATTTTCTCCAGGTTTGAGGAGATTTATATTGGATATTGGGCGTTAGCATTGGAAAATCGTTGGAACTAACTTTGTGTCATCACAAGGTATGTGTTCTGGAAGTTAGAAGTGACATTCTCGGGTTCACGTGCAATTGCTGAAAGATGTCGCCGTGGATCTGAGTGAATTGTCTGATTTCCTCGAAATCATTTCAACTCGATCATGCATGTGTGGAATATTCTCGGAAGGGTATGTTATTACCTCCTTCTCTTGAGAATTTCATCTATGCAACCAAGCCACTGATTAAATTGTTCCAGAAAGAGAAGAATTCCAAGAAATTCCGTGTCGTCTTTGGTTTTCCCCGCATAGACTCAATGGTGTATTGCTGTAAGTATTCAAGTAGGGCAGCTGTCTCCTGACAAGTTGCTAATCCGCGAGTTCCGCAATCTCGTTCCTCCTTTGGAGTTAGACCTTCTAGTCCAGCTCCTGGGGTTCTAGCAAAAGTAATCCGGTGGTATCTGTGGCAAAGACTCCCTATTCATCCATGTTGAGTTTGAAGTATCTCTACACCTGACCAGATCTAAATCTACATCAGGAACGACAGTTGGTGATCCTCAAGAAGTTTGTCCCGATGTCTGGAAAATCAAGAAGTGTTCCCAATACTAACGTTTGTGGAGTTTCTGAAGTTCTCTCGATCTTGCTTTCCGATCCTTCTCCCGTGATCTGAAATGCTCCTCCGTGAAGAAAGTTCTACTCAAGCCGACTAGTACAAGTTATCTCCTCATCTGTTGGAAGCTTGTTTCGACACTCTCCCTCAGAAATTTTGGGCCTTGTGCAAAGTTCATATTCTGAATCTTTGGGAAAACAGTTGTCTACCAACTGGAAACTCCTATCAATCTCTCTTCACCCGCTTGTGTCTCCTAACTGTCAACCCAAGGATGCTTGAACTCTCATTCTAAGATTCTACTAGGAGGTACTCGGCCGCTGTATCTTCACCAAGATCCATCCTTCGGTGAGGTTTCCTTCGTTCCTATGGTGTACGTTAATAGTGAACTCGAAGTGAACCCGATGAAGATCTTCAGGATGCCATTGATCAACCTCCTCAAGAAAAAAAAAGCTACCTGAAGCAAGAAGATCGTCTAGTACCGTTGTAACCCTTCTTCCCTCTTTCCTACTCTAAGAATCTCGGGACGAGATTCCTGTAAGGAGGGTAGAGTTGTAACAGCCCAAAGTTCGGAAACCTAAAACCCGAGTAAAATTTTCGCTTTTGTGTTGCATTGCATCATGGCATCCATATTAAGTTGCTAAACAACCCACAAATTGGGTTTGACAACATTGGAAAACAAAATGCTAAACTTGTTGAAACAAAATCTCAAATCAAGAAAGACACTCAACTTGTAAAACAATTTTTATCTTGGCATTTTATATTTGTCAAGGAAGTTCCAAGAGTTCTGAAAACATATTTTGCAATTGCTATAAATGTTACAAGAAGGGCAACATTTTGGAATTTAGCAAAATGCCTAAATCTAACACTATGAACACAAGTTGGTCAAAACATTTTATTTTTCTAAACCCCAATTTTTGTGGAACAACTAAATGTTAAGGGGATCCTCCCCGAATAATTTCATAATTTTTGGAGTTGGTTAAGAACGTCAATTAAATGTTCTAAATAAATGGAAGAAAGGAAATGAAAACAACTTTGTTCTGAAAAGTTTATCCAAATGACCTGCAAATTTTACCAGTGGTGCTTCTTGGCAAATAAGACTTTACTGCAAAGTTTCATCAAGTTGGAAATGTTTGAGTACCCCTAATAAATCGAAAACTAGCTCTGTCTAAATCCATCCAGTACAAAGGAGGACTAATCTGTGATGGAATATATTCTGCCAGGGGGCTCTTTGTAAAACTCCATCTCCTTCCTCCTGTAGCGGCGCGCGAGCAGCTCCCGCCGGACCTGCTCCTCGCTGTGCACGACGCGCCGGGGCCCCTCTCTGCATCCCCGCAAGGAGGACAAGCAGACCACGAGGGCCTCGCATCTGCTCTCACCCCGCTCCCTCTGTTCACCTGCTTTCCTCTCCCTCTGTTTCCCCACCACGGCCGACGCACAGCTCGATCCCGCCGAGCTCACCGCCGCCGTCTGGAGCGTCCAGGAGCAAATCGACGGGCACCACTAGCTCCGCCGCGATGCCTGCACCTTATCCACCAGAGGAATCGAGCTGGGAAGTTGTACATCGACCGCGCCGTCCAAATTCGTCCCCGACCCCGACGCCGCTCCGCCGAGCTTCGCCGCCCGATTGTCGTCGCCGTCGACCAGCTCCGGCCTCCCCGAGCACCCGTCCGCTCCCAGGGTGAGATATTGGACCTCCCCGTGCCATAGATCCCTTCCCCTCTCCTCTCTCGCCGTATCCACGCTGAAGTTCATCGCCATTGACGTCCGTACGCGGAAATTCTTCGTCGCCTCGCTCACGAGTCCGGCCGTGGAACCGGCTTAACCGGGCCACAGGACGTTCGCCACAGGCCCCTACCCGGCCCCAGAGACGGCCCAAGCCGGGCAGACGGCCGGTCCTCTCTGTTACGAGGCCGGCCTCACAACCGGCCCAGCCGGGCCACAGGCCGGGCTGTCTGTTTTTTTAGGGGTTCTTTTTTTCATTTCCCCTCCCTTTGGCGTATGTTCCCGCTCCTCCCCCGCGACGTAGGGACAGCGACTCGATGATTCCTTCATGTTCCATCGCTCTCTCGCGGAGTCGAGTAAATATATATTTATCGTTGGAATTAGAATAATCAAAAGTAAATATTTAAAAAGAGGAACTATAAAATATAATAACTTTTAATCGGGACCTCCGAAAATTGTGTTCCTTATACCCAAATGCTCAGAAAAACATGAGTGATCCAGAAATCATCATCATCATGCATAATTGATCACAACTACAATAATGTGCTCTAGTAGTAATTATAATCACTAAGTTTAAATATGGAGTTTATTCCAAATAATGCCATAAATATAGCGGGGACCCCATTTAACTTGTTGCTCTTGTTCAATGCTTCTAGGGTGCATTCAAAATGTCATATCATCATTTTTGTATGCATTGCACAATTGCCATGTGTTGATTGTTGTTTCTGCTTTCCGGTGTTGTTTGCTCTCCGGTAGATCACGAGTTCGGAGTTGAGCATCGTTACTCCGACGAGCAGTTTGACTCCTCCGCTCAACAAGGCAAGCGTAATCCCCCCTCTCAGCATATCTTATCCTATTTTCTGCAAATATTTTCTCCACTATAATATTGCATGCGGTTCCAAATGTCAATTTTATTGGATTAGAGTATCCTATAGTTGCATTAAGTTCCGATGCCAATTACCTGCTTCCCCTCCTATTATCCATAGGATTGTATTGTTGGCCTGAGATACTTAACTATGCAATGTTGATGCTTAGCCATGCTTAGTTAAATGCTTAGCCGTCCGATGGATACTTCATGTTGGAAACAGGTTGTTGAAGTGTTCAGATGATGGTGGAGAATTTGTGGTGACAGGTAATAAAATGCTTAAAGGTGGGGATGAGAGGCCACTTTGGTATGGTGGTGTTTTGTCTCACTCTCGCCGCCTAGGTGCGAGTTCTTTACCTCTTGAACCAAGACTGCGCGCGCTTCCTTTCGGTGGGCTATATGGAACCCCCGTTGACGAGGGGTAGACTCATCAAGACCCATGGTTAAGGTCCCTAGGTTATGAATATGGGGGAGAGAACGTGGTAGAGCTGGAAGTATCGTCGGCTGACAAGCAGGGCAAAGATTTTACCCAGGTTCAGGGCCCTCGTGTGGAGGTAACACTCCTACGTCCTGCCTGTATGTTATTGCTTTGTGAATATGATGGTTACAAGGGTCCCGGCGAGATGTCGATCTCGCTAGTGTTTTGGTGGCTCTGAAAGTACGTGTTCTGGTTCGATGGCCCTCCCAGTCCTTAAATAATAGGCTGGGTCTGGGTGTTCGTAACCAACTCGATTTACAAGTAAGGAAACTCTAAACCGACTATTGTTTCGCCAAACTTGGAGGATACTCCAACTTCGTGGCCTCCCTTCATGGGCTTCATGTAGGCTCTGATAGTTGGGCCTAGTCGATACGTGCACCAGGTACCCTCATGGTAGGGTACCCAATAGGCATACCCATGTCAGTAGCCCCCGAGTACTTGTCTGATTCGAAGAGTCGGGCATGGACTCATACATCATGCACGTTACATTTTTTGCATCCGTATTTAGAATTCTTATGAAATAGCACATGTTGGCTATGTCGAGTGTTTCATCGACTATGAGTTTTTGCTTATGATAGTCAAGGGATATTAGCTTAGCAGGCCCGGCACACACGACGGATCGGGGCCAGTTAACTACCATTTGTGGCAAAACCATACTAGCTTTCAATCAAACTCGAGTCCCCGGACTCGAATCTGGAACAAACTGAACAGACTCGAAACGGCGTTGAGGTCTTACGGAATCGAACTGCAGCATAATTTTGAATCTACCCAACGCGTCCGTCGGGGATTATTCATCATGTCTGCTGACATGGAACACTTAAGGATAACGCTGCTGGGGCGGTCCTTAGCCCAGCTCGACTGATCGGCGGGTCTTACCTTTGCACTATGCATGCAGCATCCAAGGATCGTCGGATCAACTCGGGAATATTTCGAGTATGATTTTGCTTATGAACTGAGTCGACTGATACTTTGCCATGATTCTATCGGGTGCGCGACAGCGCTCCCGATGGGAGTAGCCCCCGAGATTGTGCTTTATTGCTTGCAATGGAGGATAATCTCAATATCTTTTTACCCTGCACATATTAGTCAAAGAAATTTTTGATACGCTCCCGATGGGAGTATGATGTTGCAGTCGAAAGTCCTTCGAGTGGCATCTATGACCTCTGCTGGAAAACCCATCGAGTTTATGGTGTGACATCATTCGAATGAATCCTCGAGTGACTTTTGTGCCAGTTGTGCAATATGAATAACGTCAGCAATGACGCATTTTGCGACTGCCATCTCTGACAAGCGGTGGCGTGCCTGGTAAGACTGATGGGACGTGACACTTGCGGTTGCTGCCTTTGCCTTCGAAGGCGGCGGCGACCTCGTTTGATGGTCCGGCTTTGTCATCCTGGGGAGCCTTGCGTTTGTGACTTGCCCGCCTGTTTGGCGCCATATCATGTGCACCATCTCCATCGCGTGCATCGTCATCCGCCTGTGCGTACATGGCTGCTACTTCGAGCATGACTCCGAGATCCTTGACTTGCATGCGTACGAGCTTATGTCTGAGACTTGAGCCCTTCAGGAGGCCCGTGGTGAAGGCATGGATTGCTTGATTGTCGTCTACGTTCTCGCAGCTTGCCTTTGTTTGAATCCACCTTGCCAAGAAGCTGGTAGCTATTTCATCTGGCTTTTGCACGCAACGAACCAAATCTGTGTATGTATTGGGTCGCTTGTACGTGCCTTGGAAGTGCTGCGTGAACACCTTTTCCATGTCATGCCAGCTATGAATGCTTTTCTCCGGCAAGTTTTCGATCCAGCTTCGGGCTGTCCCCTCCAACATGAGGGGAAGGAAGCATGCCGCGACGAGGCCATTGCCTCCAGCAATTTCAACTGCCAGCGCGTAGTCCGACAACCATGAGTTTGGCTTGTCCGCTCCATTGTACCTTTGATGAGTTTTTGACACTGACGTCATGTCTCTGGGTACTTGAACGTTGCGGATGGCTGGGCCAAAGCACTCAGGTCCTAGATAGGCATCTTGCTTTCCAGCCTTGATGTCATTGAGACGATGTCTCGCGTCTTGTGGACTGAGCTGTTTGCCAGATCTATCAGCATGTGGCTCGTCCTGCGCTGCCCGGCTGTGCCTAGGCTCATTGTTGTGTCCCCGGCCTCCGCCTTCGTGCCTAGGCACTGGTGGTGGGGACTGTGTGCGGTCCCTGCTTCTTCTTGGCGGCGGGGCATCGTCGCGGTTGCCGCCACCCCTTGGCGGCTGCTTGCTGCCCCTGCTTCCGCCTTCATCCCGCCTAGGCGGAGGAGGTGAGGCCTTGCGCCTGTTGCCGGTCCTGGATGCCTCATCACGCTGCCTTTTTGGAGGTGGTGATTTGCGTGGGTCTTTCTCCTTGTCCTTCCCTTTTCCGTGGCTACTGGAACCGGACGGATCTTCTGGGTTGCCACCGGCCGCTGCTTTGCAAGCGTTGGATTTTGATTCCAACTTTCCTCCCCTTGCGTCCGCCATGTCGGCGCGAGAATCAGCACGGGCCTGCTGCTCTAGAGCTTTGCGAGCAAGGATCGATGCGTAGTAGATCTTCTCGTCCTTGTCATAGTCATCATTGTTGAGGATGTCCAAGGCGGCCGCAGTGTTGAGGACAGGTGTTGCGAGGATGACGTCCCCGTTCTTGTCCTTACGCTGCGGTGCTGTAGCCCACTCGAAACCAAGCTTTTGGGCAGGGGATTTGAAGGTGTCATGATCCCTGCCTTTCCTACCTCTCTTCTCCGCCACTTGTCCTGCCGGCTTGGGCAATGGGGTGGTGGTGAAAAGATTACGCTTGGGGTCGCACTTGGCAGTTATCTTGGCGTTTTCCTCCTTGGCTTCGTCGAGGAGGCTCTGGACCTCTGCTTGCTTGCTTTTGAGGTACTCAGTTTGCTCCACCAAGGTGTTCCGAAGTTTCTCCAAATCAGCCGGATTGGTTTTGTCGTTTACCGGCGTGTGAAGAACTTCCGCCAGAGCCGCCATGCTTCCTATCTTGCTGGGCTCGCCCTTCTCCAGGATTTTCTTCTTTGGAGCCCCAGGAGGCTCTGGAAACTGTGGATCGGTTGCCGGGGTCCCCAGTTTGGCGGCGTCAGTTGCCGCCTTCTCTGAAGCTGCGCCGGTGACATCCGCCACAAAGATCTGCTGCATGTTGACGGAAGAGCCCGTAGCCGCCTCAGATGGCGGAGGATCAGGTGTAATAAAACACTTCTTGACCCGTTGCTCAAACATGCTGGCAGAATCTTCTTCGGAATCAGAGTCTACGTTGACGTGAACGGTAGATCTGGATCCGGCATCCGACATCACATCATCCTGGAGTGCAGGAAGAATAGATTCGGGATCTTGACTGTTGGGCTGGGAGTCTGATCCCAGTCCCGTCATGCCGACAAAGTGTAGATCTGAATCTGCGGACTCCTCAGAGGAGGCAAACTCAGATCCGTCTTGATTGTAGGGCGGGTGGGATGGCGAATAAATTCGCGGCAAACCATACGCCTCAGAAGTGTAGCCGATGAACACATCGACGCCGCCAAACGGCACAACTCCGCATCCGACAATGTAGTCGTCTGCGGGGATGTAGGACTCGTCGCAGCTGATGTAGTGACTGTCGCCGTAGCGAACAGCGCGACCGACGGCGATTGTTTCGCCGATGCCGCCAAGAGTTCCCGCCTGGAACGTGACGCCTGACGCCTTAGGCCCCACGGTGGGCGCCAACTGTCGTCGTATCGGCATTTTGGATAGGAGACGGGGTCCTGCTAGCCGAGGGTGAACGTAGGGCAAGAAGGTGGACGTCGTCAAGGTCGGGATTGTACACGGCGGTTTACCCAGCTTCAGGCACCACGGCGGTGGCGGTGCCTACGTGCTGCTATAACTCACTATAAGGCAATATCGCCGTGAACAGGTTACAATGAGCTGGTTGTCTATCAAAGAGTTGCCCTAAAGGCGACCCGAGGTCCAGCTTATATAGGCGGCTGGACCTAGGGTTACAAGGGGAATACGTATCCAGCAAGTATACGGAGTTCTAAACCTAGCCGGCAAGTATGCCGCCTTCCGTCTTGGTCTTGGTGGCTTCATGGGCTTCAGTCTTGGGCCTCCTCCTTGCCGGCATCCGCCTTCCTTGGTCGTCAGCTATCTGGGCCGCCCGGTAGGCAAAGCCTTCACCACCACTGCGGGCCACCCTGGACTAGCCGGATTGATCCATGCTGGTGATACCCCTAGTAGGTATATCCCCAACACCGCGCAGCGCGAAGAGTCGAAGAAAGAACTGGCTGCCGCCACCAACTCAGCCGCTGCACGCGAGCGAGGATATGCTGACCAACTCGCGGCACTCGCATAGGCCATGGGAGGTGAGTAATCTTTCCTCCTTTTGATATGATGATATAACTGTCGAGTGTCATGAAATGACTTTTGCCTTTTTTGAATTATGCAGAAGCTGTTGGCGCACCGGCCTCTGCGGACGTGTCGAGTGGTGATCTTCCGCTGGACCAGGCTCTGTCGAGTCCCGTTCCTTAGGTGCGACGAGGATTGGAGGGCTTGTGAGGATCCGCTTGAGATCTGTGAAGGCTGCTTCAGCTTCTGGCGTCCACTCGAACTTGTCCGCCTTCTTCATCAGTCGATAGAATGGTAGAGCCTTTTCACCCAGTTTGCTGATGAATCGACTGAGCGCTGCTACTCGTCCTGCTAGTTTCTGCACATCGTGAAGCTTTGAAGGCCTTTGCATTGTGAGGATGGCCTGTATTTTCTCCGGGTCTGCTTCGATTCCACGGGCAGAGACTAGGTACCCTAGGAGCTGCCCGGCTGGAACGCCGAACGTGCACTTCTTAGGATTGAGCTTGATATGGAAGCGTTTGAGGTTTGCGAACGTCTCCCTCAAATCGTCGAGTAGTGTGTGTTCTTCCCTTGTGGTAATGACAATGTCATCCACGTAGACCTGGACGTTGCGTCCGATTTGCTTTTTGAGGCAGTCCTGCATCATGCGCTGGTATGTTGCACCCGCGTTTTTGAGCCCAAAGGGCATAGTTGTGTAGCAGTAGACCCCGAGTGGGGTTATGAACGCCGTTTTTTCTTCGTCTTCTTGCTTCATCCTTATCTGGTGATAACCTGAGTAAGCATCCAGAAAGGAGAGTCGTGCGCATCCGGCGGTGGAGTCGACGATCTGGTCGATTCGGGGTAGCGGGAAGTGATCCTTTGGACAGCACTTGTTCAGCGCTGTGAAGTCCACGCACATCCGAAGGATGTCTGTATGCTTCTTCTCTACGAGTACGGGGTTGGCCACCCATTGTGATTTCTTGATTTCCCTAATGAATCCTGCTGCGAGTAACCGGTCGACTTCAGATTCGACTGCGGTTCGCTTTGGGCCGGAGATTCGACGCATCGTTTGCTTGACTGGCTTTGCATCTGGAAACAATTGGAGAGAGTGCTCGGCGAATTCCCTGGGAATACCTGGCATGTCGGCTGGACACCACGCAAATATTTCCCAGTTCTCACGGAGGAATTCGACGAGCGCGCCTTCCTATGCGATAGGCAGGCTCGAAGATATGTTGACTGTCTTGGACGGATCGGTCGGGTGCACCTGATGCGACCTTGTGTCATTTGTAGCATTGAAGGATCTGTCGACTGCCAACTTCTTATGCTCCGGAAGGAGTGTGCGGTCGTTGGAAATCGCCAGTCGGCGAGTGATTCTTCCACCCCGAACATCTCGGAGATTTTGCTGAACTCGCGGTCGCAAGCATCGGACCTTTGAAAGTTTCCACGGACAGTGATGACTCCCTTTGGTCCTGGCATCTTCAGCGTGAGGTACGCGTAGTGTGGCACCGCCATGAATCGAGCAAACGTCGGGCGACCAAGAATAGCATGGTATTGTGATTTCCAGTCGACGACCTCGAACTCAATCGACTCTGTCCTGAAGTGGCTTTTGTCCCCGAACGTAACGTCGAGTTGTATGGTGCCTTCTGGGCTAATTGCTTTGCCAGGAACGATACCGTGGAAGGTATTTGAAGATTTTGGGAGGTTTTCGACTGACCTGTTCATTTTGCGGAGCGTGTCCGCGAAGATGATGTTTATGCCGCTGCCTCCATCCATGAAGACCTTGGTCATGGCGTAGCCTCCTATTTGCGCGTCGAGTACCAGAGCCGCGTGCCCTGGTCGAACTACAGCTGGGGGATGATCCTCTCGACTGAAGCTTATGATGGTTTCCGATCCCTTCAGAAATTCGGGCACGGCAGGAGGTGCCATGACAGCCATGTTCACCTGTCGAGTGATTAGCTTTTGCTGCCTGTTGGAGGGGCGACCCTTTTGTATCATGTACATCTGCCCGTGGGGCTGTGGATATTGATCATCTTCCGCCCGTAGTACGGGTTGTATGGCACCTGCGAGGTTTGCGCCTGGAGCAGGCTGTGGTGGTGGTTGCGGTGGCGGCTGTGGCGCCATGAGAGCGGGCACAGCGTTCGGCTGTGGTGCGGGTGCAGGCGTGGGCTGAGCAGGTGCTGGGCCGTACCTTTTGAGTCGTATCATGTAGTCAGTCGCCATTTGGTCGAATTCCCTGCAGTTCCTTAGGGTGTGATTGGAGCGTAGTTTTCCGTCGTCCCCCTTGAAGAGGTGGAATCTGCACCAGTCGTCCATCTTTTCCTCGAATGACCGCTCGGGTTTTGCGTCGCTGCGTTTGCGCCATTCTTGCCTTTTGTAGCTGTCGCTCCGCTGCTCGCGATCTCGACTGTCCCGTCGATCATCCGAGCGTCGATTGCTTCTATCTTGGTCCTCCCGGGTTGTGTGTATCCAGCCGCCATGAACTCGGGTCTGTTATCGTCGTAAGGACGTTTGGAACGTTTGCGCCTGCGATCTTCTCTGTATGAATCTCTGCGGCCTCGACTGCCGCTTTCGTAGTTGTCGCGTGGTGGGGAAGCACGGGATCTGCGTACAGAATCCTCTCCATCTGCCCACTCAGTCGCAACTTTGATGAGGTCAGCCAGGGAGGTTGGCTTTTCACGACCAGTGCCTCTTTGAAGTCCTTCCTGGCGAGACCTTGTATGAAGGCATCCATGGCCCTGTCTTCTGACACTTTGCCAACCGAATTGCGTATTTCGGTCCACCGCCGTATGTATGATCTCAACGACTCGTCTGATCGTTGAGTGCATGCCCTTAATTCTTCGAATGTCTTCGGGCGCTCACATAGAGGCTCGAAGTTTTTGATGAAGTCTCTGCGGAAATCGTCCCACGAGTCGTATGATGATGGAGGGAGCGCCTTGAGCCAGTCGCGGGCAGTTCCTTCGAGCATGAGTCGTATGTACTGCATCGCCGTGGTGTTCGTGCCACGCTGGCATGCCACGGCGAGTCTGTAATCTTCTAGCCACCCGGAAGGTTCTTGGCGACCGTTGTACTTGGGTTGTTCGCCTGTCAACTTGAACCTTTGGGCATCCGCGTCTCACGGATGCGTCGAGTGAAGCACAATGCTCCGCATGGCTCTGGTTCGATCAGAGTATGAATCGCTGCTATAGGATCTTCGAGATCTGCTTCTGCTGGACCTGTGCCGGCGCGTGCTTCTCCTTCCTTCATCCGAGTGGTGGCTGCGACCACTGCGATGATGTGCTGCGTGTCGTGAGTCGACTATGTCGCGATCGCGATTCCTTGCTGGAGTTTTGTCTTCTGGCTGTATAGCCTGTGCCGCTAGAGCTAGCGATTTGAGTTGTTGGCGATGCAGGGCTGCGTTAGGGTCATTCGCCGGAGGTTGCATTGCCTTGAGGTAAGCACCTACGGAGAATAATGCACCCGCAGCAGTTTTGGGCACTGGGATTCCGTTAGCGTCCTCTGTCATGAACGACAGGTTACGGGTGATTGCTACCCTTTCATGTTCTGGAAGGCTTGCCAACCGCGACCTAGGTCGTGGGGTTGGTTGCATTGTGGACCCGAGGGATTGCTCCCTTCTTCGGGCACTCGAGAGGCTGGCTTGCCTTTTGCGCTCTTCGAGCGTCGCTCGGTAGTTTTGCAGTCGAATTGACTCCTGCCAGTTGAAGTACTGGAAGGTCAACATCTCCTCTGGGGTGGAATTTGGTGGCATCATTGTGCACTCCTTTATGACTTTATCTGCTTTTGCTGCCATCTCCTCCGTGATTGTCAAGGTTGTGACCCCATCCGGCATGGTTACCGTGCATGGGAATTGTGCAGGCCTGCGAGCGGCTGCGTCTGCGGATGATTCTGCGGAGAAGGCCACGTAGACCTGATGGGGCGTGACCCGTGGACAGGTGTATGTGCTGTCGATTCCAGTCATGGACTCGACGTCGCCGTCGAGGCTCATGTCAGAGCCAGTGTGTTCATCGAGTAGATCTTCGAGGCGAATCTCGTTGTCGATGTGCTCATCGCCTATGCTCATCTCGGTGTTGGCGAAGCCATTATGGATTTCTGAGTCGAGGTTGGTGTTGGTGAAGATCTCCGAGTCGACGTTGCTGTCGTTATGAATCGCGGGCTCGTAGAAGTCATCGAGGGAGATCCCGCAGTCGAAACTCTCGTCGAGTGGTAGGTTGAAGTCGACGTTGCTTGTGCGGTATGCTGATTCTGCCTCCTCGCCTTGGAGTTCCGTCATCATGAACCTGTCGATCTCGCCGGTCGACATGGTTGTTGCGGGCGAGCAGGCTTCAGGAATCGACGACGGGGCGAGCGCAGTCGACGGAGCCTCGAGTGTGCCCAGCGCCAGTTGTTGCGGATCTGTCGAGTCCTGCGTGCCAAGATTGTTTACGAAAAAATTGAATGCTCCAACAGTTAAACTCAAACCTGATTCAAGGCCGGAAAACGCCTCCTGAAGCTCCGGCGAGTGCGGATTGAAATTCATTGGAAGAGCAGATGCGCTTTTTGCAGGTGAAGCGGGCAGGCTGCCGCTTTTCGAGTGGATCGGCGAGTCGCCGTGTGTCGCCTGGATCGGCGAGTTGCTGTTTGCTGACATGGCCGGCGAGTTGCCGTTTGCAGATGAGATCGGCGAGTTGCCGTTTGCTGGTGTGATCGGCGATTTGCCGTTTGCTGTTGGGACCGGCGAAACTTCGAGTCCAGCGCTATTCTTTCCCACAGACGGCGCCACTTGACGAGGGGTAGACTCATCAAGACCCATGGTTAAGGTCCCTAGGTTATGAATATGGGGGAGAGAACGTGGTAGAGCTGGAAGTATCGTCGGCTGACAAGCAGGGCAAAGATTTTACCCAGGTTCAGGGCCCTCGTGTGGAGGTAACACCCCTACGTCCTGCCTGTCTGTTATTGCTTTGTGAATATGATGGTTACAAGGTCCCGGCGAGATGTCGATCTCGCTAGGGTTTGTGGCTCTGGTACGTGTCTGGTTCGATGGCCCTCCCAGTCCTTAAATAATAGGCTGGGTCTCGGGTGTTCGTAACCGACTCGATTTACAAGTAAGGAAACTCTAAACCGACTATTGTTCGCCAAACTTGGAGGATACTCCATCTTCGTGGGCCTCCCTTCATGGGCTTCATGTAGGCTCTGATAGTTGGGCCTAGTCGATACGTGCACCAGGTACCCTCATGGTAGGGTACCCAATAGGCATACCCATGTCACCCGTCGACCAACTAACTTGAGCGGGACTCGCCAGGGTCCTCTAGTTTGGTTTTCCAATTGCGTGTGCGTCGAGATGGTGACCAAGACTGGGATGAGGATGATGGCGTTAGGAAAATGAGTGGCCACGGGGCACGGTGTCGATGATCCGCTGCTCCGTCCTCACTGATGATCCTGGGTTAGTCCTTAACAAGGTAAAGGTTGTAACCGTTCCCACTCAGCCGGCTTTCCCCGGAAGAGAGCTAAGCGTAGGCAATGAGCCGGGCGGTACCGAAGGTAAACACAGTGCACCCCTGCAGGGTTAAATCTTTTCGAAAAGCCGTGTCCACGGTTACGGACAACTTGGGAAAGGACGATAAGACCATAGAATAACTTTAACGGAATGATTAAAAACTGGGTACTAGAGGTACCACTCAAGTGTGCAAGGTTGACTTCTTCGAGGGTGATTCGGGGAGGTGCCTTTGATGAACAGGTACAGTGGTTGATGATGGTTGATGTTGAGAAAAGTGATCAAGAAAAGAGTCACTTCTTATCCCCTTTTAAAAATACTCTGAATAGTCGATGCCTTTGAGTTATGTTTTCATAAATAAAATCAGCTTTATGCAAACAGCCATAAAACCTTGAAAGCCTCATCGAGCTAAAGCTCTATATATAATCTTGCGAGTTCGTCGAACTCAACGTCGTTTGCTTATTTTTAGGAGAGGACTTCACCGCCCTCGAAGGTGGGTTCTTTGTGGACGTCGACGAGTAGTCTGGGGTTCCCAGGTGGCAGCTTGGGACATCCCGGAACAGCTGGCGCTGTGATGTTTATCTGTAGACCTCTTAGGCCATATTTTGGTTCTTGTTGTTTAGAACAACCTAATTTTTGCTTCCGCTTGTTGTACTGTTGGGTCTGTGACCTCTGGTTGTCATTTGCTATCTTTCTCTATTATAAGAGTTGAACTATATGATTTTGTGTCGTAGAGTCTGTGATGTGCCAGTTGTTCCACAAGTCTTGATCTCTCTATTATGCTTTGATAGTGTGTCTGGTGGTATCGGATAACCGGGGACACAGTATCACTGTATAACAGTCGGGTCGGGGCGCCACACAAATGACCCACGCAAGAAAAGCATCAGCAGCTTTATTCTCCACTCCTTTCTTGTACTGAAACTGGAATTGCAAACCAACCACCTTGGTCATTGCTTTCTTTTGTAGATCAGTAGTGAGTACTTGATTACCAAGTTGACACAAGCTCTGATGATCAGTCTTAATTATGAAAGGTCCTCGTATCAGGTAAGATCTCCATTTTTCTACTGCCATCATGATTGGCAGAAATTCTTTTTCATATATTGACAATTTCTGATTGTTCACACCAAAGCTTTGCTATAAAAAGCTACTGGATGGCCTTCCTGAGCGAGAACAGCTCCAATGCCAGTATCACAAGCATCAGTTTCAATGGAGAACTGCTTATCGAAATCTGGTAGAACAAGCACAGGGGTAGATGACATAGCAACTTTCAATTTTTCAAATGCCACTTGAGCAGCTTCAGTCCACTGAAACACTTTCCTTTGTAACAACAGTGTCAGTGGCTTGGCCAAAATTCCATAGCCTTCCACAAATTTCCTGTAATAACCAGTCATCCCTAAAACCCTCTGAGTTCAGTGAAATTGGTAGGAACTGGCCAGTTGATCATAACTTTTGTTTTGTCTGGATCAGTAGCTACCCCATTTGTGGAAATGATATGCCCAAGATATTCTAATTCTGTTTGTGCAAAAGTAAATTTACTTCTTTTGAGAAACAGTTGATGCTGTCTCAAAACTGCAAACACTTGCTGCAAGTGCTCAATATGCTGTGATAAATCTTTGCTATATATGAGAATATCATCCATAAAAACCAACACAAACTTCCTAATGAATGGTGCAAATATGGAATTCATAAGGCACTGAAAACTAGATGGAGCATTAGTTAATCCAATAGGCATCACCTTAAATTGAAACTGCCCACTGTGAGTTTTGAAAGCTGTTTTGAATTCATCTTGTGGCACCATTCTGATCTGGTGATAACCAACCCTGAGATCCAATTTAGAAAACCAACTTGTACCAACCAATTCATCCAGTAATTCATCCACCACAGGCAAAGGAAATTTACTTTTGATAGTCATAGCATTCAGTTTTCTGTAATCTACACAAAACCTCCAAGAATCATCTTTCTTTTTGACTAACAAAACTGGTGAGGCAAAAGGACTCAAACTAGGAGTAACTAGTTGAATGTCCGTGCTTTGCCACGGGTCACTACCTTTTCCATTGTAACATATGTTGCACGTTAAGACATATAATGCAAGCAAATATTCAATTATTACATGTTCCTAACCAAACGAGTGCCGCATTTTTTCAGTTTATTTCAAATATAAAACCGGATGAAAAGTAAATTGTAATTAATAGGCAAGATCATATTACTCCTGTTTAGTTACACGTTTCAAATAGAGACAACGATGAATCAAAGAGTTGAGACAAAAATCAATACTAAACAGAAAAATGACTAAAAAGAGCAATATCTAGAAGAAAGAGTAACATATTATTGACTAATAGGACATGTACTGTACATCATAGAAACTTGATCCAGCGACAAGTGCTAAGCACTTCTTTGTAGACAATGTTCGGCGTGGTCGTTACCAAGGACTTGAATCATTTTTGCTTATTTCAGTTCTTGGTTCAGTGGCAAAGATCATGATGTTGCTCTTTGAGGTGGCTCGGGACAACGCGGCAAAGCTAACCATGAGAGAGTGTCGGTTCAATAGGTACACGCGACAATCGGAATAGTCTCTCCATTTGACTTGTCATGGCAAAGTAAAAAAGCAACGTATCTGAAACAAGAACAATTAGAATAAAGTGTGATACTCAACTGAGATGAAATTGAAAAATTAAGCTCCTTTCTTATGGGGGAAGACAGAGTCGTCGGCACCAGGCCCAGTTTATGCTCCACTCCTCAATACATTCTCCGCGCCACTGCTGGTTGCTCTTACTGCACATAATAAGCAAATATTCGTATTGGATCTTATTCCATCAGTACTACAGTACAACGATCATGGTGCTTTTCAACTCAAGAGATGGTTAAGTAGACAGTAAAACTTTGTCTAAAATCGATCCTTAGGACTGAGCCTGAATTACAAGGTCGAAACGTGACTCTACAAAGCTTAGCTAAAAGGTTAAAACACTACTGGGACTGCTCAGCCATTTTGCTAAATATGAAGTTAGCTTTCTAGCCTAACAGTAACATTGCTATAGTATCTCCTTATTGAGACAACCAAGCAGCAGTGCAATTATACAGAGTTAGTGATGGTGTTCACTATGAAATAAGTCAAGTAAAGGTGTTAGCTGGAACAAAAAGGGCGATTTGCTCTGGAAAATATATTGAACTAATAGATCTTTTAGAAAAGGAAGAAAACTAAATCAGGGTACTCTCTGATGAACAACAAATGATCGTCCTCCTTTTCTCATAACTCAAACATATTCTGGCCTATGTTTCGGTACAGTACTACGAAACTTCTACAAGGAAAAGCACAAACATCAGTACTGGAAACATATTTGAACATATAGGGTCCCCTTTTTCTCGATGATGAAAAAGATGCATAAATCATGATTGAAAATTTGAAGCTACCATTGCAGGCACTAATGCCTTCTTTAATTGCTGAAGCTGAAGTCTAACCGAAACCACTTATGTTCAGAGTCCACCACAAACCATCATCTGAAAAACATGCAGACAACAACAAGGGGACGGCACAAGTTTTTTGTAAGTCTATCAATCCCTCATAGAATTTTTTTTCTTGAATAATATGGAAGATCTGCTGTACTGTACAACGCTACAGACGTTTTATAAGTGTACATCATATCCCAATCTGGGTAAGACACCAGTCATACATGGCCAGTTTCTTTCAGATAAAGCAATATGCAGCTGAAACAAGTTATCAGCTTCCTACGTCCATTCAAGCACCAGTGACCAAATAATAAAGATCTATATCATCTTCCTGCACCAGCTGAACTTGAACAGCTATAATGGGAAAAAACATTGTCTTATATTTTTTCAAGTAGTATTTCAACCATTTCAGAGCAAAGACGCATCAAAGCTATACAGATTGACATATGTCAGTTGCCATCTTTTTCCGTTCCTAGAAATAGAACAAGTGACGTTAACACGCCCTCACGACACGCATTCAGACTGACAGATGGAAGATACAGATTGTTACCTCCCAATTTCAGAGCATGGAGGGGCAGGAATGCGGCGCAGTTGCGTCGGTCAGGGTGGACGGAGGAGACTGGCGGCGGCGGCGGGCGTGGCACCCCGCGACTGGAGCGTGGCTCGGTCAGCGAGCGGCGGGAACACAGCCACACAGGCAGGCGGAGCAGAGGATATGGGAAGCAGCGAGCGGCTGTAGGCAGGCCGGTGTGCAACACGCAGTCGGCAACATGCGCAAGAGTGGCAGCAGCACGTCGCGCCCCTCACGGAGGAGCAACGGCACTCCGCTGGCAAGGGCGGATGGGCAGGAAGGCGCCGCGCGACACGGTTGAGGCGGCCCGCGGCCGGATGGAGATAGGAGAACACCAGCGACGACCGGCGGCCGGGGTGAGGGCGGCGCATGCTGTAGTCGCCACGCCAGTGTGTAGAACTGGTGCGACGGCATGGTCGTCGGGATGGCGCCCCACTTTGACGGCTGCTGGGTTGCTGCGGTTGGGCTCGCCGGGCTGCAGCATATGGAGGCGAGGGGATGGGGCGAAGAAACCGTGTGCGGTGTGAGGAAACGGGCGACGGGTGGTTTGCAGTATGGAGATGAGATCGTGGGAGAAGAGCGGAGGACGAGCGTGGATATTTTTCCAGCTATTTTTCTTCCGTGCGGGAGGGAGTAGGGGGCGAGCGACGTACCGCAATCACCATCACCACCGGCTCTGCTTTAATATAGTAGAGATAATACCAGATCAATCATTTCCTGAACTTGTCTCTCGATTTCATCTTTCTGTAAAGGAGAGTACCTATAAGGTCTTGAATTAACAGGTGTCACACCAGGCACAAGATTTATAGCATGATCATACACTCGAGCAGGTGGCAGTGTCTTGGGTTAAGCAAAAATATCAGCGAATTGCTCAAGTAGTGGCAGAATAGCAGCAGGTGTATCTGCTGCCACAAGAGTTGCATCAGGTGAAACCATAGCAGCAGCCCAAATTTCATTCTCTTGATGGCAAACCATAACCTCTTCTAGTGAAATTTCCTGAAGTTCACTGAGTTCAACAGCATTGAGTCCATGTCAATTAACAAGCTGGTCATTGTACTGAAATTGTACCCACTTTTGCATCCATTGACAGAGCATTCTACCCACTGCTCCGGCCAATCCATACGAGGATCATATCATAGCCACCCAATTCTAGCACCTTGACCGAATAAGTTAAAGTTTGTCCTTGTACCCACCAAGATAAATCCTTAATTTCCATTGCACACAACAGAGAAGCACCATTTGCCACCTTTACTGTCTGCGGTACAGGTAAAGGTGTGGCACTGACAGCTATACGAGGTAACAGAGAAGAATCAATGAAACTATGTGAGCTAACTGAATCAAGCAATATGAGTACTATCTGATCACCAATGTGAGCACGAAGTCGTATTGTTGAAGGATGCTCTGCCCCAGACAGTGCACACACCGACAGTTGCATAGCCGCAATTGCCTTTTCTTGTTCTTCAATTTCATCAAGCAACTCATCCGACAAAATCCCATCTGATGAACTTTCTGCCTGTAAACTGTGCAAAGAATTAACAGGAGGACTCTTGTTGCATGTATGACCAGGAGCAAATTTCTCACCACAACTAAAACACAATCATTTGCTCTACGATATTCTTTCAATTGCCTGGCTTTCCACAATTCTCCAGCCGGTGCAAAATTCAGTCTGGAGTCTGCTGGCTGAAAAGGAACACGAGCAGGGGCAGCTTTAACTGTCTTCGGTTTGCTAAGAATAGCCTCCTGCACCTTGGCATATGTTGCTGCTTCACTGACAGTAGATGGCAACTGAATTTCCACAGCTGGTTTCAATTCTTCCTTGAGACCCAGCACAAAGCGAGTGACAAGCATTGTTTCACTAACAGCATCCTCATATAGAGGTAACTAATACACCAGCTGACAAAATTTTCATTTATACTCATCCACAGACCCTTTTTGTTTCAGCACCATGAGGTCACGCATCTTCTCACGATGAACATTCAGGTCAAACTCCAGTAATAATGCCATCCTCAGTTGCTGCCAATCCGGCCACTCATTTGCCAGTTTATAAGCATGGAACCAGTGTGTTGCATCACCAATCAAATGCAACGATGCAGACGTAACCTTGAAGTTTTCAGGTGTTGACGCTAGCAATCAGAACTTCAACAAATTATCTTGGGGAATTTCATGGATTTTACTCATCTCAAGAACTTGAGTACAGCGGTTTCTTTCTAGGAGCTTCTTCTCTGTTCTCCCGTTCCTCACCACTAATGTACTTAACTATTTTCCCTTTTTAGCCCTTCTACAACTACATATTCTTTTAGCCCTTCTACAACTACATATTTAATATATTCAGAGTACTCAACACTCCCCTCAAGATGGGGCAAATGCATCATACAACCCCATCTTGCTACACAATATAGAGAATAACTTATCAGGTAAACCTTTAGTTAAAATATCTGCAAGTTGGTTTGATGAACTCACATAGGGCATGCAGATAATTCCTTGATCCATCTTCTCTTGATGAAATGCCTATCAATTTCAACATGTTTCGTGCGGTCGTGCAAAACAGGATTATTTGCAATGTCAATTGCTGCTTTGTTGTCACAATACAACATCAAGGGCTTCGAATCAAACAATCCTAGCTCCATCAAGAGAATCCTCAGCCATAGGACTTCACACACTCCATGAGCCATCGACCTAAATTCTGCTTCAGCAGTAGAACGAGCTACTACATTTTGCTTCTTACTGCGCCATGTTACTAAATTCCCTCCAACAAATGTACAATAACCAGATGTAGATCGCCTATCATCCAAAGCACCAGCCCAATCTGCATCTGTGTAACATTCCACTTGTAAATTTCCGTTAGCTGAATATAACAAGCCACGACCTGGGCACCCTTTCAGATATCTAATAATTCGAATTACAGCATCCATATGACGTGATCTAGGATCATGCATAAATGGACTGACGACGCTAACAGCAAAGGCAATATCAGGTCGAGTATGAGAGAGATAAATTAATTTCCCAACAAGTCTTTGATATCGTTCTCGATCTACAGGAGATCCATCTTCACTCACAAGGCGATGATTTTGATCAATTGGTGTAGAAGCAGGACGACATCCAGTTAATCCAGTTTCCTTTAATATGTCTAAGACATACTTCCTTTGAGAAAGATAGATACCTTGAGGGCTTCTGGAGACTTCAATTCCAAGGAAATACCGTAACAGTTCAAGATCCTTAACTTCAAATTCTTGAGCAAGTTTATCCTTAAGATATTTGATTTCTTTCACATTATCTCCTGTGATAACAATATCATCAACATAGACTATTAATATGGCTAGTTTGCCCTCATGCCGTTTATAAAATAGAGTATGATCAGCATTACTCTGCTTGTAGTCCATTTGAAGTATAGCCCGCCTGAACCTCTCAAACCAAGCCCGAGGTGATTGTTTGAGACCATACAAAGAGCGATATAATCTCAAGACTTTGCCTTCAGTTTGACTGGTGTCAAAACCTGGTGGTATATGCATATAAATTTCTTCTTGTAGGTCCCATGTAGAAATGCATTCTTAACATCGAGTTGATGTAGATCCCAACCAAGGTTAGAAGCACACGAGATCAAGGTTCTAACTGAGTTCATCTTGGCAACAGGTGCAAAAGTTTCTTCATAATCAATTCCATATGTCTGTGTATACCCTTTCGCCACCAAACGTGCCTTATATCGCTCTACTTTGCCATCGGGATTTTGCTTGACTGTAAATATCCACTTACAGCCCACAGGTTGCTTACCATAAGGAAGTTCAACTAACTTCCATGTACCATTCTTTTCCAAAGCCTTCATTTCTTCCATCATTGCAGCCTTCCATTTGGGATCTTGTAGAGCTTGTCTCCAATCTTTAGGTATAGATGTAGAGTCAAGAGAAGTGAGGAAACCCTTGAATGACGAGCTGCAATTTTCATAAGAAACAAATTTTGCAATATCATGTTTATAGCCAATGCAATCTTTAAGACGTGCTGGTATATCAGTGCGCCTTACTGATTTCCGTAGAGCAATGGGATAATTAATTGATGAAGAATCGGGATTTGTTACCGGATTTTCAGTCCCTTCTTCAGTTGTATTATTAACTGGTTCATCTTGCAATATAGGGTCAATAGTTGTAGAACCATCAGGTGTATGCTCTAAATCCCCTTCGGTCACTTCAACTTGTTGTTGTAATGATGACTCGCATTCTTGCTGAACATTTGAGTTTCCATTCTCATCATCAGTATTTACATTTTCTTCTCCTTCCACTTCTTGTTCAGCTTGAATCATGTCGGTTACAGGAATTAAGACTTGACCAGCACATATTTGTCCATCACCAACTTTCTCCCCCTTATTACCAATTTCCTTCATAACTCTGTTGGATGAGATATAATAAGGCTCCGTCTCACGGAAGGTAATGTCCATAGTCACGAAGAAGCGCCTTTCATTAGGACTCCAGCAGCGATAGCCCTTCTGAGTAGGAGAATATCCAACAAAAATACATTTGATGGCACGAGGATCCAGTTTTCAAACAGAGTTCCTGTAATCATGAACAAAACATGTACAACCAAATACCTTTGGTGGCACAATAAATGAATTAGTACCACTTAGACATTCAATTGGAGTTTTAAAATTCAAAACCCTTGATGGCATACGATTAATCAAGTAGGCTGCTGTTTTGATAGCTTCTCCCCAAAGAAATTTTGGAACATTCATTTCAAACATAATAGATCGGGCCACTTCTAGCAAATGCCTATTTTTTCTCTCAGCAACTCCATTTTGTGCTGCAGTATCCACACAAGTTGTTTGATGTATAATGCCATTAGATGACAGGAAACATTCAAATTCCTTATTAACATACTCTGTACCATTATCAGATCGAAGTATTTTGACTTTTGCGTTATACTGATTACCAACCAAGGCATAAAAGTCTTTAAATGCAGGCAGCACATCACATTTTTGCTTAAGCATATACAGCCAAGTACAATGACTAAACCCATCAATAAAAGTGACAAACCATCGCTCTCCTGAAAGAGAGATTACAGTACAGGGACCCCACACGTCTGAATGAACAACCTCAAAAGGTTCTCTACTTCTTTCATTACTACTAGGATAAGTAGCTCGTGTGTGTTTTGCAAGCTCACACACGTCACACATTAACTTATCCTTATAACAAGCAGCAAAATATGAAGGAAACATACGGCTTAGGATCCGGAAAGACAAATGTCCAAGCCTCCGATGAAGCATCAACAACTCATTTGTGGATGAAGAACATGTAGCAGTGAGAGCAAGTGGAGCTGAGGCATTATCAAGATAATACAAGCCATCATGCTCTATTCCAGTACCAAGTATCTTCCCTGTCTTGAGCTCCTGAAATACACAGAACTCAGGCTCAAACCAGGCTCCACACCGTAGGGATTTTGTAATTGAACTAACAGACAATAGATTAACAGGGAAGTTTGGCACATGTAAAACAGAATTTAGAGATAGGGAAGGTGTACAGGTGATAGTTCCACTGCCCATTATAGGAGCTGAGGAGCCATCAGCTATACGGACCTTATCCCTCCCTGAGCGTGGTATATAGGACAAAAAGTCCTTAGAGGAGCCTGTCATATGATTAGTTGCACCGGAGTCTACTATCCAAAGATTAGAATTACCGGTGTATGATTTGTGTGGATATTCCGCACCTCGAGCAGCATGGAAGCCAGAAACACATTCAGTGGATCCCTCATTAGTGGCTGCCATGAGTTTAGACTTGAATGCCTCGAGACCTTGTGCACTTGAGGGTGTCGATTCCTCTATGGCAGAGGTAATGTGCACATGTTCTTGTTTCTTCTCTCTATTATCACCAAATCTAAATCTATTATTTTGCTTCTGCTGCTTCCAGCCAGGTGGGAACCCAACTATTTCAAAACAATCCATCTTCATGTGCCCTGGCCTCTTGCAATGGTCACACACCACCCTTGACTTCCTCTTAAAATCAGTCCTCACAACACTTGCTTGAACTCCTCCAGGATTACTAGCTGATTGAATTTGAGTAAGTGTAGATAGTGCAGCCCTTGTTTCTGCACTTGCTTGGGGTGCTGGAGATTGATTAGCCAAACGGGTCTCTTCTTCTAGAATGCTAGAAATAGCCTCATCCAGTGTTGACCATGTGGGTGTTGCGTATATTAACTGAGATCGAAGATGAAATTCAGGATTCAAACCTTCCAGGAATATATCAACAAGTAGTGGCTCAAACCACTCTCTCAGGAGTGACAAGTCTCTTGGATCATGAGGTTTGAATGGCCTAAAGAACTCCAGATCCCTATATAATTTTTTTAGTTCACCACCATATTCGGTTACTGATTTATTTTCTTGTTTAATATGCCTCATCTCACGCAAAATTCTGCAAACCTGCATCTTGTTTGACTTCCCTGAAAATTGCTTCTCAATATCCTTCCATATCTCAGCTGCAGTTTGGAGATTCTCCACTTGTTCGCGGACCGTCTTTTCCATGGAGCTCAAAAGCCAAACCATCACACGTTGTTGACTTTGCTCCCACTGTTGTTTTTCTATACCATCACCTGGTTTCTTCTCATCTTCCTTCAAATATTTTTGTAGTCCATGTGCTCCTAAAATCAGAGATGCATTTCTAGCCCAGCTAAAATAATCCCCTGGACCAGACAGCCTGACAGGATTGGGTTCTAATATAATCTTCAAATTTTCAGATGCACTACTGGACTTTGACTGCGATTGCTCCATTAGCTGCACAAGCATCTGCTGCATGGCTTCACACAATTTCTCAACACTAGAATTATTTTCTCCCATGATGGAGTCAAGCAAGACTAGTAATTATTTGCTTACAAGCTATCAGGATTCTCAAGTCTAAGAATACACCAATGTGATGATCTTAGGATACAGCGTACAGGCACACAAGCAGTCAACTCGAGGCAACCAAAGACTGCTCAAACTGACACACGAGTATGCAGCAATTTCTTCTTGCTTTCCACCTCAATCAGCAAGCATACAACAACAAATTAGTGCACTGCACGTGGACTGACAACACAAGTAAATCCTTTAACTGGAACCTCACAGGGTCTTATTTATGTAGTGCAGAATCACTCACGGCGCAATCGAATTCAGACTAGATGCACACCAAGAGAACTTAGCTGGGTACAGGCAGCGGTGTACACGAGGGCACTTCTGTGTGGTGTGCGCAGCTCAGTTGACGGCAGATCGAGGCAAGCACCACGATAGATGCGCGTTGGCTGAGGTCGACGGCAGCGGCACTCCGGCACACACAGCTCCGTATTCAGCCACGCCGAGGACGACGAACCTGAGAAGAACTGCTCCACCGAATCGCGGCGACACAGCACCACCTGGAGCTAGATTGCGGCGAGATCGCACCGGATCTTAATGCTCTGATACCATGTTGACGCTAGCAATCAGAACTTCAACAAATTATCTTGGGGAATTTCATGGATTTTACTCATCTCAAGAACTTGAGTACAGCGGTTTCTTTCTAGGAGCTTCTTCTCTGTTCTCCCGTTCCTCACCACTAATGTACTTAACTATTTTCCCTTTTTAGCCCTTCTACAACTACATATTCTTTTAGCCCTTCTACAACTACATATTTAATATATTCAGAGTACTCAACATCAGGAATGTCATACAGTGCAAAATAAGCTTCACAACCATCTAACCAGATCCTAGCGTCAGTTCCATCAAATTTTGGGAAGTCCATCTTAGGCATCCACGGTTTCCTAGTACTAGATTCATCCCCTGATCTACCCGGGTCGAACTGGTGATGAGATGTGTGACGAGGTGATACCAGCGGAGAGACGAACGGAGCTTGAGGTGGAGGTCGAAACAGCCCATTCCCATCCGCTCCAGCAGACTCGGTCGTCGTCGTCGCTGTAGAAGCTTGCTTGATTGTGCCCGCCGCCGCCACTTGTTCCGCCCGCACATCCCCAAGCGAGGTCATTGCGATGTTGACCTTGGTCTGGACCGCATCCATGCGATCTACCTGCTCGCCGAATCGCGCATCGAGGGCGTCCAGTCGAGCCAAGATAGTCGCGATTCCCTCCATTTTTTCACTGACGGACTTCAGCACCTCCAACTAACGCATCACTCGCCCTTCGAAATCTCCCATGGTGTCAATTACTTGTCGGGCTTGCAACCCTGCCTTGGACGGCGCCGTCGCAACTTCTTCTCTACATCAACCAACCCAATTCCGGATTTACGCCAGGTCGCACCCGAAGGTAACTAGCAACCTTCCTCAAGATTTACGAGTACGGTCGCGAGGATTCGAAGCGCGCCAGGTCGTACTAAGGCTCTGATACCACCTTGTAATGTCCTAGCAAGCTAGGAATTATAGATCACAGGGTACAGGTGAATAGAATTGGATACGGGGAGGAAGCAGGAGACTGGGAGGACGAACAAAGGGATAGGTTCAGAATTCTCTTTCTATTTCGATGATTCGTTCTCGTCCACACGTCGACCACTATCAAAATTACGTTTTTGCTTCTATACAACGCCACAAACAATAATCGATGCAAAATTAATGATCTTTTCCTAGTACAAGGAAAAACAAAGCATGCACATTAATTACCCACCCAATAAACTTTCCATGCACGCATGGGGCTGTGTGATATGGGTAAAAATCGATGCAGCCGCACTTATTAACCCAACTAATTAGCCATGCATTAATCAGTTTTAATTTCTACCTTGGTATCTGTAATTTGAGTTTGTGGCCTTGTATACAAAAACGGAGGGAGTACCATTCTTGGTGCTCGCCGACCTCACGTGCCCGAAACATGAGCTCTCGGATCCGAGTGGCCACACGCCGGCGAACGACTATTACTCGTCGCGCCGCCGCCTCCCCGATGACCTCTGGCTCGCCATGGTCGTGGGTGGTCGCTCCGGCGGGGAGCAGACGTTCATCTCTTCGCGACTCTTCCCTGTAGCCGGAGAAGGAGAAGACATACGACCGCTTCTGCTCGGATGATCCACGCTAGCTGCCTTGTCACCGGCCGTGCGTGCAATAGGACAAGGTCTGCTCGATGGATATGCCGATGTGCCCTTGGGCATCGGGAGGTGGGTGAGGTGGGGAGGCGCCAGCGGGATGTAGGCGGGGTGGCCGGCGGCGAACGGCCAGCGGGTTTAAGAATTCTTCAGCTTTGAAATCTACCATGGTACTACGAACTTAAAGCCAATCTCGTCATCATTGCTCGATTAGTAATTTCTAACAGAAGTGGTTGAATTTGTGAGTACGATGACGAGCATGTGCAAGCACCATGAAATGTTTTTGGTGATAATGGTTTATGTTATAATTCATGCATAATATGTAGTTCAAATTGAATTGCATGGCTATATACGTACATGCGTTAGGATTATTTTCTGCAACCAAATCCGTTTAAGGTTGAAAGTACTCGGTATGGGCATTAGGTATTACTAGCAAAAGTGCCCGTGGTTTTAAAATAAGTCAATATATTATCACAAATCTAGAATACAATATGACGTGATTTCTACCAATCAAACGTCTTATATTTTAGGTTTTGCTTCAGATTTAGTTCTCTTTTTGCAATGTACATCATTACTCCGAAAAGAGAAATTAAAATTCACCCCTAATTTCTAATCTTCTTTTTACACTATTTAAAATCGTACTTCCTCCGATCCGAAATAATGTTCGGGAAGAACGTACTGCCCTAGTACAAATTTTGTGTACAGCTGCGAACGTTATTCCGGATCGGAGGGAGTAATAAAATTAGGCTCTCACATGAAAAAAAATCCAAAGTTCTATTCTAAAATACCATACATGCCGTATGCAATAGCTCACAGGCTAAAAGGTGTTGCAAGTAGCCAAACAACAATGAAATTATATCTGCCAGTAGAAACACTATTTCAGAGTACACACATGCCTCTCCTGATATGTCATTTCCTTTGCCTACCCGTGTTGTTTTCTCCTTACTAAACTACTTCAACAATCTTAGCATCCCAATCCACATAGCCTTAACTCCCACCCATTTCCATGGTGGCTGGGTACAAGGCCTCCAGCGCCTCCATCTCATGGACGTGAGCACAAGCAGACATGTACAACATATCGCAGCGACAGTTTGAGTGGAAAATGAGAAGCACGGGCAGAACCCCATCTATCATGTGCATATTTCTGTACCTACAGCACCCCGGTCAACTCCAATTTTGCGCGCGTGAGGACTAAGGAGCACCATGTAGGCCTGGATAGTGAAAGCATATACCAGCCAAGCGCATCGGGGGAGCACACGCTCACCGTCGCCATGGCGCACCGGCCGCCTAGCAAATCGTTGGGCTGCATACTTGAGGGTGATGGCAATGGCATACATGGGGTAAGCACCAGATCGTGACACCACGCCCCAGACCTGAGGTCGTGGCCTTCTCCCGTAGCCTCCGTCGTCGCTGCCGGCAAGGCATATAGAGGTAATTCAGAACTCATAATCGTGTGCAAACAGAAATTCAGAAGAAAAAAAGAGAGGATGAAGCGATGGATCTAGATCCTACATCCAAGAGAAACACATCTTCCACCTGCATCTATTCTGCTCCCTGATTCCCTCCCACCATGAGCACCTCTGGACGGGGACTCGTCTCTCCATGGCGCGGGAAAGGAGGAGGGCCTTCAGAGACGGACACGGTCTTTGGTGTGGCTCCGCCTATCTTCCCTCGCGGGGCTGGCATAGCTGATGTACCTGGTGGTCGGCTTCCCAACCACCTCGCCAGAGCGGGTACTTGGCGGTTGGGAAGCCAACCACCTCGCCGGAGCGGCCGCCGCCCGCAAAGGAAATGCTGCCGGGGCGCTGCGGGGTTGCGGCAGGAAGAGGAGGCGATAGGGGAGAATCGAACTGAGGTCGAAGGCGGAGTCGAAACCCGCGGATGCTACTGCTGCCTATGCGAAACGTTATTTTCCACTTATCGGTGGCATAGCTGGTAAATTGTGACAACTCTAAGGACAATTTCAATGACGTACCACAAGAAACTTTAATGTCTTTATTATTAGGTATAGATGCAGGCCAAGTAGTACAACACACGGATCTACACCTTTGAAAATTTTCTGCAATGTTGAGGAGGTTGGAACTTGGAAGTTCGTGATGTGCAATGTACGGCATGTACGGCATATATAGAGCAAATAGTCAATAATTAAAGTAGTCTTCCACGTGTTGAGGAGGTTGGAAGTTGGAAGTTCGTGATGTGCAATGTACGGCATGCACATCAGGAAGGCCGAGCGAATCCGGCCATCCGATTCGGCGCCTATGTGATTGATGGAGGGTAGAAATAAGCGAAGGTTGTAAAATCAATGGTGGATATTGACCTGCTGTTTCTTTAGGTGGGAAAGCAGGTGGGTGATAAAGCTAAATTCAAAACTAGCTTATTACAGTAGTAGATAGATAGAGACAGGGATAGAAAAAAAAAACCCAAAAAGTCGGAGCTCCAAATTCGACCTACACATAGAGAACCCAAAAAAAGACAAAATCGGTTCTGAATAGTATTCACCAAAACTGACATGATTCACCAAAATTTGTCCTTTTTTTTTGGTTTCTCTAACTGTTGATGAAAATCATCTGCATCCACAATTAAGATTTTTGAGAGATAAAAATAGATTAATACTGCACGACAGGAAATTATCTCCAGAGATATTCACCTTTCTGATCCAGACAAGGAGGTTGTCACATCTGCAATAATCTAGGAGCAGTTGGAATGTGACTAATCAATTTTAACAAGATTATCAAATCCTACTACGTAGCATACACGTACGAGCTGGGAGAGAGAGATGGAGGTAAGACCCATGGCCATGGATAATACTTGCCCATGGCCATGGATGTCCACACGAGTGAGTACCCCGGCAGTATATATATAGACGCTCGTTGATGCCTTCATGCGCACAATTTTACTGATCTGCTATTCTTAGCCCATGCATGGAGAGATCATCATCCCACTCAAAGCCCCTACTCCTCCTCCTCCAGTTCCTCCTGCTCTCTCAGCTCCTGGAAGCTCGGATACTAGGTGAGTACCCGGTGCATACGCAGGCATACATGATTCTTGCACATTTTCTCTGACTTTTGCCCACTACTTGAGGTGATGCATACGACTACAAGCGCCTTGTCGCTTCGTCGGATGGTGCAGTGTCGTCTTCGCCACACTTGAACCTGAACCTGAACCTGATCCGGGTCGATGATGACCATGATGATGCACTGGACAGGCCTTCCAAGTATACGCCGCCAGCGCCAAAGTCGGGCCCGTCGCCGCACCAGGTAGCACCACCGCGTAATCACAGTCGCCAACAGCCTGAAGCTGCTGGACATCCACCGAGCCGTCCGGCTGGGGAAAATGATGGATACGTAATCCGTGCGTTTCTCCAAACGACATGATGACATATAAAAGTTACATGCAGCTCCAACCATGCATATATATGATCTCTACTATATAATACAAGTAGTGTTTCTTCCCCCAAAATTTCGTCCGTCAGAGCGTTTCTTGTGGTACGTCTTGGTTTGGTTTCGTATGTCATAGTTTTGTTTCCCGATCGAAGGATCGCTCGCTCGCTTGGGCCACCAGTGTTGTAACCCAAGTACCCAACGAAACGGCCTAGCTATCCAATACCTAGAAGGATCGGATTTTGAACCCAACTCGATTATATGCAAGCGCACGGCCACGTATAGAAGGGGCTTCATCAAGCTCACGGCCGCGCATAGTAGGCGTCTCATCCATATAATCTGCACGATCCGACATGGCTATCGCTTCGACAGCTTCTCCGGAGCAAAAGCATGATTCATTATTCATCTATGATGAACAAGGGCGAGCACCGAGCAAACGGCTTCACGGCAGTATGCCGCGGTACTCGTCGACACTCCTGTCGTTAGCTAGGACCTTGTGCCGCTTCAACATGTAGCTCTAGAATCAAATACAAACCACAACAGACGCGTGTCGGTGGAATCAAATCCCTTCTGCATGCGCGTGTGCAGTGCAAGTAGTACTAGCTGAATTAATCGGATCGACTAGGCTAGCTTGGCACTACGTGCATATCTCGGCGGGGTGAAGCTTATATACCTGTGAAGTAAAAACTAATCAATTTGTTCTTTTTAATGGATGATAGATTCATACAGTACGGAAAACTCTCATACAGGCAAGCAATTTGGTATCCAATCTCCAATCATAGATTTCAAGGAGCAAAGAAGAAAGAAAGATAGAGATCGGTATGCGCGGATGACCAACGAAGAAAAATAAAAAAAATTGAGAAAGCGTCGTGAAGCCTATCAGCTAAACAAAACAGAGTCAACCCAGCTGCGAAAAAATACACAAAAGGGAGGAAGAAATATACAGATTTTGAGCCTGAACAGAAGACAAAAAATGCGCGCGGGAAAAGCAGAAATATGCGAATATGCAACCAGAACAAAAGAAACTTATAATAGAGCAAATTATAGCTAATCGTGAGTTTTGGCGCAACACACCATGCAAAGAATCAATTGCGATGGTGAACCCTGTATATATCGAATCAGAAGAGGAAATTAGTAAGTGTAGATCTTCAATAAAGAAAAAGAGATAACATGAGATAAATTTATATCAAGTTATCACGAAGACAATAATGTCTCCAGATATATTTTTTACCCGTCAAGTTATTTTATTGTTGGTAACTTATGTTCTGGGTAAAATAAAAAACTAATGTTATTCTCGGGGCAATCAATTTTTGTTTTTCACTCTGTATCAACGCACGGGCATACACATGTGTGTAGACGTGTAGCTGCTAGAAAATACTCCCTACTGAACATTGTGCTTCTCGGCAGGCTCTGTTCAGAGGTATTGGGAGTTTGGGATCCTTGACAGTCCAACTCAGCGCACCATTTTTTATTTGCCCATAATAGTCACGCTCTACTAATGAACATTGCTCGGAGAGGTGTCGACCTGGATACGCACTGATCGGTATGCAACAACTACTTTGTTGAATATGAAGGCCTTTCGTTTTTTAAATGCATTAGGAAAAACAGCGTTGGCTGTCTCCGTTCCTTGATGAGGTCAGAATTTGAATTGCTACTTTGAACTTCGCATTTTGACACGCGGGTCGGTCAATTTCAGAGAATATTCGTTCAAAATATCAACCGCTACACCAGACCCGTCGTGTCAAAATAAAGGGCACCCATAGCAACGCACGGGCATTTTTCCTATAGTAGTACTACATGTAATTAACACCACACCAGCGTACGTGTATGGCTTCGCGACGCTTACGTGAATCTCGTACAAAGCGCCACTGTGTCCAACTATTTCTCATCCAGCTTACTGGAGGTGGAAACGGATCGATTGGATGCGGATCTAATAGTGCCCTTCCCATGTCCGTTTTCACATTTTTAAAACAAACACGAATGTGAATACTGATGTTCAAATATGAATACAGAGCGGATGTTATTTCAATCAGGACACGGATCGGATGTTTTCTCAGTTCGAAATGGATATGAATATATCTTATAATTTAGCGAGATATTAGGTAAAAGAAATGAGTCAGCAATTATGTTACACAAATAATCTGACTCGTGACATACAATAAGTCAATGGTAGATGGGTAGACATATAAATACTATTATAATGTATAATAACATTTTCTAAGTTCGATTACACAAAAAATTACTTCTTAGAGCATCTCAACCAGCGCCCTCAATAGTCCTCCCAATAGGCCTATTGGGGCGCCGGATAGGAAATCAGCGCCCAGCCGCCCTCCCAATAGCGCGTCGTTTGCCCGGACGGCCCAATAAACTATCCAGCACTCCTACGCCGGCGCCTATGCTTCGTGGCCGGTTTGGGAGTGCGGGACAGCGCCGGCAAACGGCACCACGTAGGACTTGGCCCACCCGACAGTGAGATAACCCAAAACCTGCCTGACTTTCCCCTCTCTTCTTCCGCTCTTCTCAGTGCATTTTTTGATGCCGATTGGGCTGTCTGTCTTGATGATAGACGTTCCACTGAAGATTTTGCTATATTTCTTGGTCCAAATTTGGTCTCTTGGAGTGCCAGAAAACAACCTACTGTGTCTCGTTCAAGTACAGAAGCAGACTATAAAGCACTAGCCAATGGTACAGCTGAGGTAATTTGGGTTGAAGCCTTGCTCATGAACATGGTTTTTCTCTCAAGCAACGTCCTGTACTTTGGTGTGACAATCTTGGTGCCACATATCTGTCAGCAAATCCAGTTTTTCATGCACGGACCAAACACATTGAGATTGATTACTATTTCGTTCGAGAAAGAGTTGCAAGCGAACTTCTTGACATACGGTTTATCTCTACTAAGGATCAAATAGCTGATGGTTTTACTAAAACCTTGCCTGTTGCAAGGCTGCGTGAGTTTAAGCGTAATCTAAACCTTGATGTATTCCATCCGGCTTAGATTAAAGGGGACTGTTAGACAATGTAATACGTACATACAAGGTACGGTGTAGTACACCGACCTTGTACGCCTCCTGTACAAGCCACGGTGGGCTTTTCCCACCTATATTAACACGTACCTGAGACCCTAGCGGGTCATCGTTTTGCCCAACGCTATTACGACCTCCTCGCTCCTTGATTGAACCACAAACATTGATGCCAACCGTAGCAGCTAGCTGCTCCTTTCAACCATTCACCACAGCTACTCATGGCGTCTTATTGATTGAATCACATATTGATTAATTGAATCATGTAGATCCCAACCAGCACCTGACTAATTAATGAATACTAAAACTTGTACCTTTCAACGTCATCATCCAAGCAATCAACAGATGAAAGCAAGCGTTGACGTACTCACGTCAAAGTTGTTTGTAGGAAATTTGATTGTCCAGGGAATATCTGTTGGGCCGGAAGTCATATGTATTCACAACCAAAAAATGCAAACAAACAAACCAGTTCAGTTGGTGATCCGAGTAATGCAGTTGAGAGAAATTGTCTTTCCGAGAGCTACACCTAAATTTTCAATTGATTTTTGCTTCTCCAGGTAGCCTCGACAGGATGTGTTATTTGGTGCGTAAGAAAATGTAAAGTAAGATTAAATTTTGTTAATTGTTTCAAAAAATAATTAATATTTGGAATCGTTCCGACCACGCTAGTTTTCCCTGGGCCTTTTTTGCCGTAGAGCATCTCCAACCGGGTCTCTAAATCTCTAACTAACAAAATATTTCCAACAGCTATATTTCTAATTGCTATATTTCCGACAGCCATATTTACAATGACTATATTTGATGGATCTTCCCTATTTTTTTTAGAAAACAATAAAATATGGCTATGTAATTTGTTAATATGCGTGGCTTTGTTAATGATAGTGAATTTGCTAATATGTTTCCTATGTCGAGCTACGCAATAACCTCAAAATGTTATATGTAAAAATATGCATACACACATATTATATATTCAATGGTAGAGTTGGTTTGCCAAAACTTATTTTTTGTGGAAGGAATCAGATTGCATTAAACCACCGTTCTTACAGAAAGGCCCAGAAAGAAAAAGAAAATACAAAGAAGTCCTTCTTCTCCTAGGTCCCGGCACAGGCGACGCAAACGAGCCGTCGGTGACGCGCCGCTGCCACTGCTCCGCTTCACGCCTTGGATAGGAGCCAGCCCCATGGCATCCGGGAAGTCGCCAATCGCCGGATCCGCGGACCCTACTCGCCGTAGCGCCGCCGTCGTCGCGGAAAGGTTCAACGCCATCTTCACCTTGAACTTTAAACACCGGGACCGCCGCCTAGTCGATCCCGGACGGGGCACGACGAACTCGCCAGATCCGTGGACCGCCGAGCTCGAGGAAATCAGCCGCTTGACGAAGAAGCTCCGAGGAGCGCCGTCGCTGGAAGGGGAGCGCGCCGACGCCAAACACGAAACCAGCAGCTTCCCCACCTCCAAGACGCCGCCGGCCGGTACCAAACCTACCCCTACACTATGTACAAGCCTCGATCCGTGGATTCCCCAGCCTCCCGCCGCCGGAGCGGCCGGCGGAGGCGGAGAAATCCACGGATCGGAGGCGAGCGATGTGGGGAGATGTGGTGGGTTCAAGAATTCGCCTCTCTGCACTGTAGACGGGAAGAGAGGAGAAGTCCAAGTCTTGACCAGGGGGAGCACATTTGAACTGGCTACAAAGACCTGTTGCGTAGCAGTGGAAGGTTATTTGATTCACGGACTTAGGAAAATACTCTCTTTGAAAGTTTATAATCTTTAATAATTTCCTTTGATACCTATAAATAAAAAAGGAATTATACTCCTTTAGTTAGTTCATGATTAGACCGTGTACTTGTGTGTATGCTTTTTCGGAGAGACTCTTGTTAGTCAATGCATCTAAAGAAAAGGATTCCCATTTGGCCAGCCTTATGTTTTTTTTTTTATGTTCCGTCAATTCCTTTCTTAATTTCCGTGTATGTGTGGCATCAGATAGATAAATCGAAGCCGCAACATCTAGTTAGAGAAACATGATGCTGGAGATTTTTCATGACAAATGCTTGTTTTAGTCGCTGTTGAGGATCCTGTTGTAGTCGCTGGATAAGGCCTCCCGCGAGTTCATACCGGCAACTGCACGAGTGCCGCCCTGTGGTTGAGTTTGACGTCATTGACAAAGTCGTCGGCCCCGGAGATGGGCCAAGGTGGGTAGGAAAGGTCGGCCTCGCCGGCCGGCCCATTCACAGCGGAGCGTGCGACGCAACCTGGCGAGCCGGCGACCAGAGACCTCGCCGGTCCGTCGGCAGAATTCGCACATTCACAGCGTAGCGTACCTTTTGACCAGGGGTTGGGGAAGGGAGACTGGCCAAGTCGCCTACAATGCCATGTGTATTCATGGCGGAGGGCGACGGCGGGTGGACTACTCTGGGCACCTACTATGACTAACTTTCTAGGACTACTCAGCAAGTGCTTTCTTAGCACAACCCACGCCTCCAGAAATCCTTGTCGCACTCATACTATAGACATTGAACTCAAGATACTAACCTTCTCATCTCAGCTGTATAATTAATTCGGCCACAGGATGACGTACGCTTGGCTGACGCCAGCAACGTGATAGGACCACAAACATTGATGCCAAACGTAGCAGCTTTTAAAATACATTTTTCAAAGCACAGATTTTGTCTTTTTTACACAGACAACATAAAGTGTTATTTTCTTCCGAAATTTTGCACGAATGTTCAAACTTGTATATGTTTGTGCCCAATTTTATTTCAGATTTTTTTGAAGTGTTTTCATATTTTTTAAACCTTGTATACGTGAGCCAAAACGCCCTGTCCCGTACGTAGCAGCTAGCTACTCGTGGCGTTTCATTGTTGATGCCAACCATTCGGTTCTTTTTGTATCATCAGTGTCCAGCCTGAGAAATAGAGTAGGGAATCGCACAGCTCCAACACGGGCCTGCGTCTCATATTAATAGTAGTGTATAGGGTACAGGTCAGGAACAATACAACTCGTGTACGGTCAGGTTTACAGGGACCAAACCGACATATATACAAAGAGAAAATATCTAACACTAATACAGTTTATCACCCTCTCACTCAATCTCAACCGAGCTAGCAAGATTGAGATTGGATCTACAAGCCTGAAATAATGGTAGTGGTAGAGGTTTAGTAAAGAGATATATGCATGGTTGGTCACTGAACTTGGCAGAGATGTCTGCTAGCTGATCCTTGGAAGATATGAAACGTATTTGAAGCAACTTCTGAGCAACGCGTTCTCGAACAAAATGAAAGTCCACCTCAATGTGTTTAGTACGAGCATGAAAGACCGGGTTGGAAGAGAGAAAGGTTGCTCCAATATTGTCACACCATAAAACAGACAGACTACTCTGAGAAACTCCAAGTTCGGCCAGAAGAGCTTGTACCCAAATTAACTCTGCAGTAGCATTAGCAAGTGCCTTGTATTCAGACTCTGTACTTGAACGAGATACAGTGGCCTGTTTGCGAGCACTCCAAGCAATCAGGTTAGCACGATAAAAGACAGCATAGCCCCCCCGTTGATCGTCGATCATTAGAATTACCAGCCCAATCCGCATCAGAAAATGCCGACAAAAGATCAATTGACGAAGTAGGTCGTCGCAACAACAATCCATGTTTCAAAGTGCCCTGAACATAGCGCAGGATGCGCTTAACAGCAGCCCAATGTGTACAACGAGGTGCATGAAGATACTGGCATACCTTGTTCACAGCAAACGATATATCAGGTCTGATCATGGTGAGATACTGTAGACCCCCAACAACACTACGATAGCGAGTGGACTCTTCTGTCGAAAGGAGAGTGCCATCAGTAGAACATAGCTTATCCAAAGAAGTCATAGGAGTAGTAGCAGGGGTACACTTTAGCAAACCAGCACGACGTAAAAGCTGAGAGGCATACTTATGCTGACTCATAAGAAGACTACCATGTGATCGTTGTACCTCAATACCAAGAAAGTAATGAAGCTCACCAAGGTCCTTTAGAGCAAAAGAGGTACCCAACTGATGAAGAAGACGATCAGTAGCAGCTGACGAGGAGCTCACAACAATAATATCATCCACATAAACCAGTAAATTCTTCAGGCCGTAGTGGTTGTCCAATGGATGCAAGCTGATCCGCCATTGCCTTCACTTTGTTGAAGAAAGTTGATGCCGACGAGTTCAATTTCCTGGCTTGATTGAGCTCGCCGCGGTTGGCCATTGCACGCGCCGTGGATTGCGACCCAAAGCTCCCAGTGAGGGTTTCCCACGCCTCCCTGGACGTGTTCACCATTGTCATCATCCCAAGCACGCTCTCGGAGAGAGAGCAGACGATGGCAGTAAGTATGGCCTAGTCTTGCTGATGCCATGCCGAGTATGCCGGATTGGCGGTAGGGGTGCCGCCTTGCGTCGTGGCTGCGACCGTCTCCGACGGACAGGGAAGAGAGCCATCAACGAACCCATAGAGCAGGTTGCTCCGTAAAACCGGAACAACTTGGGTGCGCCAGTAGAATAGTTCTCGCTCGTGAGCCAGATCGTAATCTGGTTCGTCAGACTGATCGGTTTCTCCGGTATAACGGAGGTCACCGTGGATGCGCCAGCAGACTTGGAGCCTGAGGAGAAAGACGCAGCCGAGAAAAGCGCTGAGGAGGTCTGCGAGGGCGAGGTCGCCATGTCTATGCGGAAGCGAAGGACGAGATCGAGGTAACGATCGAAGGTAGCGATGGGAGATCGATCAAGATCGAGCTAGCGATCGAAAGAAGCGATCGATCTAGGTTTCAGGCTGCCGTCAGCTCTGATACCATGAGAAATAGAGTAGGGAATCGCACAGCTCCAACACGGGCCTGCGTCTCATATTAATAGTAGTGTATAGGGTACAGGTCAGGAACAATACAACTCGTGTACGGTCAGGTTTACAGGGACCAAACCGACACATATACAGAGAGAAAATATCTAACACTAATACAGTTTATCACAGCCATTAGACCATGCATGACTTGTGGGTCCATTCGATCAATAATGCATACCCCACAAACTAAACTACAGCTAACTAGCTAACATACAGTGACATGCTTGATTGACCAATTAGATTTAGCACCAATGTCTTTTTTTTTTTGGCTCGCTACAGCTCTCGCTAGGTGTTTGTAGGAAATTTGATGGTGCCGGAAGATTTGTTGGCCAAGAATTCATATATATTCACAGCAAACAATGAAACCAATTTAGTTGGTCATCTAACTAATGTGCCTGGTAGAAAAAACTTTGCAGAGTTGGCAGGGAGCACCGGCTTCGCTCCTTCTTCTTCCAAGATGATCCGTTTCGCAGCTATGTGTGCGCATCACTTCTCTTCTTCTCTCGGTTCGGCAGCCTAGCGAGGCTGCTCATCCAACGACGCATGATCGGTCGGCCTTCTTGCTCGATTCAAATTCTCTCTCTCTGGTACGTTCGGGAGGCCAGACGGGCCCACCCTGACAGGCCCAACATGGAGGCTCATGGGCTATGCACACGCAAAAAATCCCGTCCGTTTGAATTTGGGCCGAATAGTTCTTCCTAAAGTCGGTTTTGAATGTTTTTATGTTTCCTAGTTTGAAATTCAAATTTTATCTGAGAATCTCGTCCGGTAACCGACTTGTAATTTCTGGTAACCATGGATACTGGAAATCCCACTCCTCCCCGGGATTTTTTCATTCCGGTATCCAAATCCCACTCCTCACCAACCAAGGGCCTCGGAGCCGAGCTTGGCGTCATGCGTCGGCCTCAGAGACGGAGAGGGAGGCGAGCTCGGCGTCCCGCGTGTTCCCCTACAAAACCAGTTTGCTCGACGTCTCGTCGGTGTTGGAGGACATCCACGAGGTTGTCTTCCCGACTATGCACCACCGATTTGGATAGGAGGGGACTGAGAGGGAATGTGGATAGGGAGGAGGGAGGGGATCGTGGAGGGAATGGGATGCGAAAAAAAAGACCGATATTGTGATCTCACCAAACTCGTCAATTTGATCTCGCCACTCGCGTAAAACATCGATATTGTGATGTTTGAACTTTTAAAATGTACAGAATTTGCAAAATCGACCAACACGAAAAAGTTGCGTATCCTCGGTACCTTTCCAACGACATATCATTTGTATCATTCTGATAAACGGTTAAGACAGCTGTAAAAATACCGTCCGCCCATGCATGTTACATACAGATTAGAGTATTACTGAAATTGATTTAAATCGGTTACAAATTTGGAAAATCCGTAAAGCAAAAAAGTTTTAAAATTTAAACAGCTTTCCAACGGCATATCATTTGCTTCATTCCGATAAATGGTTGAGAAAATATCCGTAAAGTACTTTTGCTGTGATTTTCGCAGATTTGAGTATTTTCAAAATTATTTTAAAACCGTAACGTATTTGGAGAAACGGTGTGAGTTGAAAAAGATGCGTAATTCAATAGCTTTCCAATGGTGTATCATTTGCTAAGTTCCGACAAACGGTTAGAAAACTACATCAAAACTAGGGTACAAATCGTGTGTTACAGCGAGCACTGGTTTTTTGCCGAAAGTGCAGAACTGGTTTTGGATTATGAATCTCCAACCGGTTGTAGAATAGCTGAGTGTGGATTTTTGGTCATGGGGTTTTACTACCCCTGTCGTTGGAGCCGTTGGATGATGCCCATCATAAACTGCCACTTGACGACCACGAATTGGGTCTTGCGTGACATTACAATAAGAAGTTGCTACCACGTACGCCTAGTGCTCAAAATTTGAATCGGTGCTTATGAAGGTGGGCCCTCCCATGCATGCATCCAGGAGGGAAAGAAACAACCAAAAGTGGTAGAACGGACATATGGAGGCCGGGCTACAGGTAGCCCGGTATCCCCGACGTAGCTTCGTTCGATCTGGTCGGTCGTAGTAATAGTAGGAAAGGGCAGCGGCGAATTACGGAATATTAATTCAGCTGGGCCGGCGTATGTGTACATGGATATGGACGGTCGAGTACATGGGCCTGCCCAGGTACGACATGATGGCCGGCACATTTTATTTTGAATGGGCACATGATCTGCCTCGGCAAGTACTAGGATCCTGAGCATTGACTTTGGGGAGAGGGCGAGTGTTCCTCTCGCGTACAGCTCACTACGGTTCCTTCGTAAATCTAGGTTTATCAGTCGTCGACGGTCGGCAAGCTTGCGGAGGCGGAGCTACCTCATGGAAGAACTGAACGGCGACCTCGAGTTCTTCTTCGAGAAAGTAGATTCAAGGTACGAAGGCCCCTGACGTCTGTGCTTTGTTCTTGGGGTGGGTGAGACCTAGGATTTGAGGGATTTGGGCTATTTGTGGATGCGGCGGATCTAGGGTTTCATATCTGTGTCACTGATTTCTCCGCCTCGATGATTTGTAGGATTATACCACGGGCATGCGCGGGAGATTTGCTGGAGCACAATGTGATTGATAAGAGTGAGTTGCTGTCCATTAAGACATCGACGCTTGGGGAGCGGGCAGATTTGGTGGACGAAGCGGCTGAGCGTCTGATTACATCTGAAGCTGCCTCGCCGGATTCAATATCGGAGAGAATCCACGAATGCCCTCCGGTGGCATCGTCTAGTCCCTCTAACGCAGTGGCCTACAAGCCGGCGATGGGCCTTGTTGAAGCTTCTCACATGGAGGCAGCGCCGGCGGCCATGGTTGTAGATGCCGGAACATCGTCATCTTCCAGTTCGGCTAGAATGGCGGGTGAAACGCCTGTTGGAGCTACTAGACCGTCAGCTGCGGTGGGCTGCAAGAGACAGAGGGATTCTGTTGAAGAATTCTGTATGGAGCCGACTCCGGCGTCGCGGAAGCTCCCAGCACCAACCGGGTCTGTTTCCAGTTCTGCTAGAATACACGATGGACCGCCTGGTGCATCCTCGAGTCCCTCGACCGCTTTGGGGTGCAAGCTCACAAGGGATTCAGTTCACAATTCTGATTTATCCCCCGACATGGGTAAAGAGGTCGATTCAGGGGCAAAGACAGTAGATGGGGTGTGTGCCAACGTGTGGACACGAAGGTAAGATCGATATCCATTGGCACTACAGGAAGCAGGCGCTACACCGACGGCTTAAAGCCCTCGGCATAGGCCAGAACGCCGTCGGCATAGCCTATGCCGACGGCAGCCGTCGGCGTACGTCCCTCGGCGTACCACGGCCTCGGCACAGCCACGTTTGCCGTCGGCATAGATAATGCCATCGGCGTAGCCTGCGTGCCGACGTCCAGACCTAGCCGTCGGCGTCTAGGCCGTCGGCGTAGGCCAGGTGGGCCCCAAGACGAGCCCCTGACGGTGGCAGCTTGTACGCCGACGACTTTGCCCTCGACATAGGCTGTCCACGCGGCGGTGCCTGGAGAGCCCAGACACGACCCTATGCCGACGGCTTTGCCCTCGGCATAGGCTGCTACGTGGCGGCGCCTGGGGAGCCCAGGCACGACCCGACGGCATTGCCCTCGGCATAGGGTTGCCGGTTTTTTTTAATTCATTCCAGCAGCTCGTTTCAGCAATAATTACAGCAAAATGACAGCTAAAATTCATCATCCAGTGCAAATAAGATCATATCATCATCAAGTAGATCATAGGACTATCAAGTGCAAAATAAGATCAAATCATCATCCAAAATGCTATATCATCAAGTAGATACACACATAGGACTATCATCATACATAGCTAAATGTCTAGCTCGAGGCCGAAAGCCCTACATCTAGCGAGACGGAGCAGGCGACCGACGGCGCGGCGCGCCAGTAGAACCATCAGAAGCACTAGGCGAAGCACCAGGCGAAGCACCAAGCGAACGACCAGGAGAAGGACCATCGGGATGAACCGGTGTGATCTCACGCGAACCCGGCGACGCACTAGGAGAAGCACGACCAAAGTGTGCGTTCTCCGAACATCCCGTTCCCTACATGTTTGAGCAAGAGTTAGCAACTTGCGAGGCAAAGGAAAGCGGTAACCATTGGTTTGGCAAAGAACTTACCGGGGTCGATGAGTAGTATGTGAGAGCGAATTCGTCCTTCGATGGAAACAGTGGCGGCGGCCCTGGCCTAGGAGGCCGCTCTCCTATCGGGTCCCCCCGCTTTCCAGTGCTAACAAACCTCATCATATGCTGCAAGATAGTTTAGATGTCAGGCGTTGCAGAAATAAAGGTTCAAACTAGGGAAAGTGGGACTTGTCGTCTTTTGCAAAAATAAAGGTTGAAACTTACAGCATCGAGCAACTCTTGGTATGAGGTGTAGGCCTCACTCCTCAGCAACCACTCGTGATAGGCCGCCTATATTCCGTATGAGCGGAAGCATAGGCCGCCTCGAAATCAGGCTACAATTTTGAAAATAATAAATCTTGTCAACTTAGCCATGCAGGAACGAATGTCGGAAAGAGGTTGAAAATGACAAAAACTTACATCGGTGGAGGTGGATCGACGAGGCTGTCGAGGAGGCGGGATAGGGGGACTACCGGTGGGGAGGGTAGCTCGGATACGCGTGAAGCTCGTGGTAGGCTTGGCCTTCTTATCAAGAACGCGCAAACGGCCATGCTGCCTTCCGTGCCCCGACAGGATCAACGAAGTCTTGTCGGTCTCCTCGTGAATGGGGTCACCCACCTCCGGGTGAAAACCCTGAACCGTCGAGCAGTAGGATCGCAAGTCCTCCTCGGAAGTGCCGAAGTACTCAGAAAGCGAGGGATGAGGCTTCTCTAGATCGGGCTTCTTCTCCTTCATCTTCTGCCACACTTCTAAGTCAGTCTTCGGCGTCCCGGTATCGGCCTCCTGCATCGCAAAAAGAAATGTTATGCGTATCAAGTAGGAACATGACGGGAAATAAATGCAGGTCGTTCCATGTATATATATACCATCTTTTCCTTGTAGCGGTCATGGTTGCGGTTTCCCCCATTGTGTGTTCCCTCGTGGCCTCGGTTTTTCTTGTTCCGGTGGCTCATAATATGCAGCAAGTAATAATAAATTTATTCAATGTCACCAGATTAATTACGGCCAAATTTTATCTTTTACAGCATGCAAGGGTTCACCTACACTTCTAATAGGTAGGGGCCTATCCCACCCGAGTATGTGTAGATCGAGTCGTGTTCCATGTTCTACCCTGACCCGAGACGGAATTTCGGCAGCACCTCCCCGCTGTTCTTCAGAATACACATCTCGAGCTTGTCAAGCCGAGAGGGTGTGCATCCGAAGAACAACGGGGAGGTGCTGCCAAAATTCCGTCTCAGGATGGGGTAGAACATGGAACACGACTCGATCTACACATACTCGGGCTATCCAAAAACGTGGACAATCCGGAAGAGGTATGGTTATAAATATGCAAAGATGGACAATCCTGCATATTTATAAATTTGTAACCCTTCCGAACGGGATCTGACTCGGGTTACGCGACTTGTAGGTGATCTACAGAGAAAAAACCTATGCAGTAAGATTACAAGGGAGGCGAAAAATTTATACCCTAGAAGCGTGATCGGTGGCCGGAGAAGGTCGAGGACGTGCTCCGGAAGCGGGGCGACGAAACAGGGGCACCGAGGCGGCCCCTCCTCAGCTGGAGAAGAAGCCCCGCAACGACGTGCGGGACTGACGGTGGTGGCTGGCGGGAAGCTACGTCATCTGAAATGCACACAAACAATAAACATTAGCACAGATGTATGACAACATAAATATTCATGAAAATGCTTAAAACATGAATTTTTGGCACGGACCGTGAAAATCGCTATCGGAGATGGCTATCGGTACGGGCGGCGGTGCTAGAGGTGGAGTGGAGCTACTTCACCTGCAAAACACCGACACAATCACTAACACGCACTAATCATTTTAGCAATATTCATGGAAATGTGACATCGGCTCAAAGGGCAGAGCAAGGACCGGAAGGGCGAAAGATTTATACCCTCAAAGTGTGATCGGTGAACGAACAAGGTCAGCGATGCTCTCCGGAGGGGGTGGGGCAGCGGAACAGGTGCATAAGGGCGGGAACCTACTACACCTGAAAAGCACACAATCAACAGGTCAAAAATTAACTAACTCACAGATAATCTTCAATCTCAATTAGGGACAACAAAAAAACAGAAATTAAAACAGGAAGCAACAACTCACGGTGGGTGATGAACAGGGGCACAAGGGCTAGGCCGGCGGGTGAGGATGAGCTCGAGGTCGACAGCCTGCGCGTGGGAGAAAAGCTCCTGGTCGCCGGCGAGGTTGCTACGGAGCTCCTTGCTTCGGACCCCTCGTGCAGGGGAATAGGAGCACGGCCCGCTCGTGGAGGGAGTAGGAGCACGGGCGGGCATGGAGGGGGGCGATCATGGGCGGGCGTGGAGGGGGGCGAGCACGGGTGGAGGCTGGCGAGCACGGGCGGCCAGGGGTGGCGGCGGGCGAGCATGGGCGGAGGCGGGCGAGCACGGGTGGAGGCAGCCGGGGTGGCGGTGGGCGAGCATGGGTGGAGGCGGGCGAGCACGTGCGGCCGGGGGTGGTGGCGGGCGAGCACGGGCGGCCGAGATTGGAGGCGCGAGAGCACTGATGACGTGAAAGCACACGTTCGTTGGGAGACCCCAAGAGGAAGGTATGAAGCTGTGCAGCAGCACGTTTTCCCTCAGTAAGATACCAAGGTTATCAATCCAGTAGGAGTAAGAAATCACTTCTGAAGGTTGTCAGTGACGCGCTGACGTGGAACCTGCACACAACACAATCAAACTACTTTGCCCCAACGAAACAGTTAGGTTGTCAATCTCACCGGCTTGCTGAAAACAAAGGATTAAACGTATGGTGTGGAAAATAGTGTTTAATTGCAGAGAATGAAAAGGAACAATGATTACTGTTGGTTGTATTATCAGTGTAAAAGAATGGACCGGGGTCAACAGTTCACTAGTGGTGTCTCTCCATAAAAGATAACTAACATGCTGGGTGAACAAATTACAGCTGGGCAATTGATAAAATATTGAGCGCATAACAATGCATATATACGACAAGATGACTACTATGATATTCAATTGGGCATTTCAACATGATACATAGACCGTTATCCAACAGAATCTATGACTAATAATCCACCTTCAGGTTGACATCCGTGTTCCCCGTTGGTATTAAGTTGCAAGCAACAGATTATTGTATTAAGTAAAGTGCGTAACGTAAACAATACAATTATCCTTAGACAAAGCATTGCTGTTTTACCCCTAGTGGCAACAGCACATCCACAACCTTAGAAGTTGCTGTCACTCTCACAGATTACTAGAGACTGAACCCACTATCTTGCATAAATACTCCCTCTTGGAGTTAAAAGCATCTAGTTGGCCTAAGCATCTACTAGTAACGGAGAGCATACAAGATCATAAATAACATATAAGATAGATAGATAATCAACTTGACATAGTATTCAATATTCATCGGATCCCAGCAAACACAACATGTAGCATTACAATAATATGATCTTGATCATGATATGCAGCTCACAAGATCTAAACATGATAGCACAAGGAGGAGAGACAACCATCTAGCTACTTCTATGGACCCGTAGTCCAAGGATGAACTACTCACGCATCACTCCGGAGGCAGGCATGGCGATGTAGAGCCCTCCGGTGATGATTCCCCTCTCCGGCAGGGTGCCGGGAGAGCTTCTGAACCCTCCCGAGCTAGGGTTGACGACGGTGGCGTCTCTGGAACTTTTCGTGGATAATGGCTCGGGTATTTAGGGTTTTCGCGTCGGGGGATTATATAGGCGAAAGGGCGGCGGCTGGAGGCACCCGAGGGGGCCACACCACCCCACGGCGCGGCAGGAGGTGGGCCCGCGCCGCCCCATGGTGTGGCTGCCTCCTAGGTCGTCTCCGTCTCTCCTTTGGACTCCGTGTACGTGTTGGAAAAATAGGAGGTCCTGTCCAAGTTTCGTCCAATTCCGAGAATATTTCCAGAACAGCTTTTCTGGAATACAAAAACAGCAGAAAACAGGAACTGACACTGTGGCATCTTGTTAATAGGTTAGTCCCAGAAAATGCATAAAAATGCTATGAAGTGTATATAAAACATGTAGCAATTGGTATAATATAAACATGGAACATCAGAAATTATAGATACGTTTGAGATGTATCAAGCACCGACGGTGGCGGCGTGCGTGCGTGTGTGGTGGGGATGGAGAGAACGGGTGAGGTTGGTAGGGATAATGGTCAGGACCTAGCCTTCGGCATAGACGTAGTATTTTATGTTTTTTGAATTTTTTTTTGCGATTCAATTATTCGCTATTGTTGTTAATATTTTAAGACATTATATATTTTTTGGCGATTCCGACACTCCAGAGCCCCGCATCGGCGAAACCCTGACCCAGCTAGGAAAAAGTCAAACTTGGACGTCTACCCCCTTGACCGGTGCCGGAGGGGGTGCAAGTGTGGACTTTTTTGCTTGGTTGTGCTAGGGTAGGACATGGGAACATGGAAAACCAACTTTTATCACAAGCTGTCACAAGATTCCACCCGGTTTACCCGGAACGAGAGTTTTCAGCTATAAGTGCGGAACTTTCCAAGGGAGTAAGTGATGCCGGTGAAGACGGCCTGGCCTCAGAGCAGGATATTGGACCTCAACAAATACCACCACACTTGTATACATATGATATGGCACGACCTAGGTTTAGCCGGGATTCCGACGCTCCGGAGCCCCGCATCGGCGAAACCCTGACCCAGCTGGGAAAAAGTCAAACTTGGAAGTCTACCCCTTGACCGGCGCCGGGAGGGGTGCAAGTGTGGACTTTTTTGCTTGGTTGTGCTTGGGTAGGACATGGGAACATACAAATCCAACTTTTGTCACAAGTTGTCACAAGATTCCCCCCGGTTTACCCGGAACGGGAGTTTTTAGCTATAAGTGCGGAACCTTCCTAGGGAGTAAGTGATGCCGGTGAAGACGGCCAGGCCTCAGAGCAGGATATTGGCCCTGCCACATACCAACACACTTGTATACATATGATATGGCACCACATAGGTTTAGCCGGGATTCTGACGCTCCGGAGCCCCGCATAGATGAAACCCTGACCCAGCTGGGAAAAAGTCAAACTTGGACGTCTACCTCCTTGATCGGCGCCGGGAGGGGGGTGCAAGTGTGGACTTTTTTGCTTGGTTGTGCTAGGGTCGGACATGGGAACATGTAAAACAAACATTATCACAAGTTGTCACAAGATTCCCCCCGGTTTACTCGGAACGGGAGTTTTCAGCTATAAGTGCGGAACCTTCCTAGGGAGTAAGTGATGCCGGTGAATACGGTCCGGCCTCAGAGCAGGATATTGGCCCTCCCCCACATACCACCACACTTGTATACATATGATATGGCACCACCTAGGTTTAGCCGGGATTCCGACGATCCAGAGCCCCGCATCGGCGAAACCCTGACCCAGCTGGGAAAAAGTCAAACTTGGACGTCTACCTCCTTGATCGGCGCCGGGAGGGGGTGCAAGTGTGGACTTTTTTGCTTGGTTGTGCTAGGGTAGGACATGGGAACATGGAAAACCAAATTTTATCACAAGTTGTCACAAGATTCCCCCCGGTTTACTCGGAACGGGAGTTTTCAGCTATAAGTGCGGAACCTTCCTAGGGAGTAAGTGATGCCGGTGAAGACGGTCAGGCCTCAGAGCAGGATATTGGCCCTCCCCCACATACCACCACACTTGTATACATATGATATGGCACCACCTAGGTTTATCCGGGATTCCGACGCTCCGGAGCCCCGCATCGGCGAAACCCTGACACAGCTGGGAAAAAGTCAAAGTTGGACATCTACCCCTTGACCGCGCTAGGAGGGGGTGCAAGTGTGGACATTTTTGCTTGGTTGTGCTAGGATAGACATGGGAACATGGAAAACCAACTTTTATCACAAGTTGTCACAAGATTCCCCCCGGTTTACCCGGAACGGGAGTTTTCAGCTATAAGTGCGGAACCTTCCTAGGGAGTAAGTGATGCCGCTAAAGACGGTCAGGCCTCAGAGTAGGATATTGGCCCTCCCCCACATACCACCACACTTTTATACATATGATATGGCACCACCTAGGTTTAGAAGGGATTCCGACGCTCCGGAGCCCCGCATTGGCAAAACCCTGACCCAGCTGGGAAAAAGTCAAAGTTGGACGTCTACCCCCTTGACCGGCGCTGGGAGGGGTGCAAGTGTGAACTTTTTTGCTTGGTTGTGCTAGGGTAGGACATGGGAACATGTAAAACGAACTTTTATCACAAGTTGTCACAAGATTCCCCCCGGTTTACCCGGAACGGGAGTTTCCAGCTATAAGTGCGGAACCTTCCTTGGGAGTAAGTGATGCCGGTGAAGACGGTCAGGCCTCAGAGAAGGTATTTGCCCTCCCCACATACCAACACACTTTTTTACATATGATATGGCACCACCTAGGTTTAGCCGGGATTCCGACGCTCCGGAGCCCCGCATCGGCGAAACCCTGACCCAGCTGGGAAAAAGTCAAACTTGGACGTCTACCACCTTGACTGGCGCGGGAGGGGGTGCAAGTTTGGACTTTTTTGCTTGGTTGTGCTAGGGTAGGACATGGGAACGTGTAAAACCAATTTTTATCACAAGTTGTCACAAGATTCCCCCCCCCCCCGGTTTACCCGAAACGGGAGTTTCCAGCTATATGTGCGGAACCTTCCTAGGGAGTAAGTGATGCCGGTGAAGACGGTCAGGCCTCAGAGCAGGATATTGGCCCTCCCCCACATACCAACACACTTGTATACTTATGATATGGCACCACCTAGGTTTAGCTGGGATTCCGACGCTCCGGTGCCCCGCATCGCCGAAACCTTGACCCAGTTGGAAAAAGTCAAACTTGGACGTCTACCCCCTTGACCGGCGCTGGGAGGGGGGTGCAAGTGTGGACTTTTTTGCTGTGTTGTGCTAGGGTAGTACATGGGAACATGGAAAACCAACTTTTATCACAAGTTGTCACAAGATTTCCCCCAGTTTACCCAGAACGGGAGTTTTCAGCTATAAGTGCGGAACCTTCCTAGGGAGTATGTGATGCCGGTGAAGACGGTCAGGCCTCAGAGCAGGATATTGTCCCTCCCCCACATACCACCACACTTTTATACATATGATATGGCACCATCTAGGTTTAGCGGATTCCGACGCTCCGGAGCCCCGCATCGGCGAAACCCTGACCCAGCTGGGAAAAAGTCAAAGTTGGACGTCTACCTCCTTGACCGGCGCCGGGAGGGGGTGCAAGTGTGGACTTTTTTGCTTGGTTGTGCAAGGGTAGGACATGGGAACATAGAAAACCAACTTTTATCACAAGTTGTCACAATATTCTCCCCGGTTTACCCGGAACGGGAGTTTTCAGCTATTAGTGCGGAACTTTCCTAGGGAGTAAGTGATGCCGGTGAAGACGGTCAGGCCTCAGAGCAGGATATTGGCCCTCCCCACATACCACCACAATTATATACATATGATATGGCACCACCTAGGTGTGAGAGATAAGATTCACGACGTCATTTTATGTGGGTGGAGACCACTATTCGGAGGGCACGAATCCCTCCAATTGATAAAAAAATATAAACATATTAAACTAATTGAGAGTAATAAATAAATACATAAAAATGAAGAGTTAAAAAAACATGGCAACTGTGCCGACGGTCGGCGTAGCTACGCCTACGACTAAGCCATCATAAACCAACGCTACGCCGACGGCTTTTATACGCCGACGGCCCGACGAGGCCTACGCCGAGGGATTTTTCTATGCCGAGGGTAGCCGTCGGCGTAGCCAGGCTACTTTCCTACGGCGTTTTCTACGCCGAGGGCCAAGTCGACGGGCTGGCCTCTTCGGGTTCTACGCCGACGGCCCCGATAAAAAGCCGTCGGCGTAGAATCTGGCCGTCGGCGCAGCGCGCCGTTCCTGTAGTGTGGATGATATCTTTGCTGAAAATTTACTTGCATATAATGGGTGCATGATGTTGGGTTGATCTGTCAGGTTTAAGACAGAGTCGAAAGAACATTTAACGGGGAGGTCCACGAACCAACGTTTGGGGCCTCACGGTATGTAACAGAAAAGCCCTGATCGGGGGCAACCAAAACCAACGACTTGGTCTCGGTCCCGGTTCCCAGGCACCACATATATAAAGGATTAGTTAGCTCGTTTTGTGGTGACGATCACATACGAGACATACACGTCCAGAATCCTAACAACCGATCTAAAAGAGGTGCCCAAGGGATCCGAAGGCCGTTATCACCGCCAGCCACCAGGAGGGTGTGCTGTCGGCGTCCATGGGCCTCCGCCACGGCTACTGCGTCCCTGCTTCATCTACCTCGACCGCAAGTCCAGTCTTGCAGGCAACCATGTCTTCTTCATCAACTTGTAAGCATCCCTAATCTCTCTGTCAGATCCATTTTTCCGTGTTCTAGATGGCTGTCACAGTTGATCTAGTCATTACTAGATGTTTTAGTTCTAACATTGGTATCAGAGCCTATGTGATAGCACTAGAATCGTTATGGATCTGTTTGATCAAGTTTTAGTCAGATTGATCATGTTTTAGGCAAGTTTTAGATTGATTCTGTCTCAGATTAGCCCAGTTTTGCTTGTTAATGAACTAAAAGTAGTCAATGTTGCCTCGGGACAGAGCCATTATATCAAGTTAATCATGTTTGATAAGCCAAGATTTAAAGTTTAAGGTCAAGTTAATGTTTTGGTTAATTAAACATGAATCATACCGTGGCAATCTTCAAGTTTTACCAAGTAATTAGAAGGAGGGGAGTACGAAATTGACAAGGAAAAGAAAAATCCCCTCCTGCCCGAATCCAAACCCTAGCCAAATTCCCCAAAAAGTTGACGAACTCTAGAACTCAAAATCAAGCCAATTTTTCGAAGGTTTAGGGTTCGGAAGTTCTCACTTTTAGCTGCGGCGGCACAAAATGGACGAGACGCGCACGGCCTCGTGCCAGTGCGCCGTCATCGCCAACGCCGCTGCTCCCTCCCGACGGATGGGCGCGCGGATGAACGCGCCGCGAGGCGCGGAATGGACGAGAGCTTCACTGGCCGCCGCGCCACCAGTCGTCGTCGTCACAAAAGGGCCGCCGCTCGCCGGCGTACACCACCTCCTAGCCGCCCCGCAACGAACACGACACGAAAGCCATTCTCGACGGACGAGCGCGATGGACTAGGTCCCGCGCGCGCTCCTCCGGCGAGCAAGACCACCGCGCTGACATGGAAAAGGGGGAGGGCAACGTGCCGCCGCCGCCGTCGCGTCTCTCTCTCTCACGGGAGCGAAGAAATCGGGGAGGGAGCAGAATGAGGACTAGGGTTAGGGATTTTGACCGGGGCATGGTTTTGTTCGACCGCAGAGCGTGGAAAGCCGTTGGATTAGATCCAACGGCCGATCTGGCTGCGGGACAAACTGGGCCTCGGGGTCGTTGTTGGGCCAAATCCTAGATGGGCTGCGGTCCAAGTTTCATTAAGCTCAGCTTCTGCTTAAGTTTTGGGCTGGGCTGCAGTGGACTTTTATGTCCAAATTTAGTATTTTAAGTTTCTGCTTTAATTTCAGTGCATTTTTTGAGGTTTTATATTCAAGTTCATTATGCACTGTTTTAAAAACAGAAAATAATTGCCTAAAATAGTGTTGAGTATCATTTTAAATATCAATGGATGTTGAGAATTAATATTGTAAATTGATATTTATTATGAAAATGATGAAGTATTCAGCCTTTTTAGTTTTCAGTGCTTTTATTGAGTTTAAAAGTTTTCAAATAAAGTTTTATGCACTGTTTACATCGGAAAATGCCTGAAGTTTAATCGGGATATAATGCTATAAGATTAATATAAGTCATTATGGCATTTTAATGTTGAGTAGTTATGAATGTTGTGAGATGAAGTTTAAGTTGAGGCCATGTTTATGGTGTTTATTAATGAAGTGATCATCTCTAATGGGCTGAGGCCACCTTAAGGAAAGCTTTAATGGCTGCGTGGTTCATTTTTCCGTAGCACACTATGCATCCTAATAATGATAAGTCATAATGATAAAGTATTATGTCAGATGCATTTAAGTCTTTTGACATTCACTGGCAGAAGGTGATGGAGGCTCAGCATGATGATTCTCTGAACAAGGACGTTTAGAGATTTTAATGTGATGTCATGGTCATAAGTTGTCATTTATTGACTATTAAAAGTTTATTATTTAATGAGACCGTGATGTAATATCCAAATTTTATTTGGAGAATGTTTATAATGTTATTTCCACTGAGGATATCAAATCTATTGTTTACTCTGTGGAATGTCATGATGAGAATGTTTAAAATGAATGATACTTTTGTTGTCATGTCATTGAAAGGATAAGCTTTGACATGTTTTATTGATATTATTTAAAATATGATGTCAAAATTTGATGGAAAATGATCAGTGATAAATTGTGAATCCACGTGTCTAGGAACATATTGGATTGCATCATATATGTTGGTGTTTTATGTTAGTGATGGCTATTAATTTAGCAAATGAGTTTGCTGATCATTATGTGATTTAAGTTTCTATAGTCAAAACAAGGAGTTTTGATTTGAGTTTTCATTTAAGAGCATAAGTTTTATGGTATATGACAGTATTCTGACCAACGTTGATTATTGTCATGTCCCATTTTGAATAAATAGTGTTCTTTTCCGCTTTCAACCCAACGGTGATACGGATTAGAACACAATTAGCTTGTTTTGTTTAGAACAGTTCAAGTTTGATGCTTATTTTTGATGCTCATAAAGATGTTGTCCTTATTTCAGAAATGGACCACAAAACAAGGTTCATTTTGAACACTGGGGCTGATCTTCGAAAGTGGAAGGAAAAGTTCTGTTCCCGATAGAGATTTTTGACTTTCACATTGCACTATATGAAGAGGCTCCCAGAGTTCCTATTGTGAATTCTGCCGAGTAGAAGGAAAAGTATGACCTGAAAGAAGTTGAGTGGGAGAAGTCAAACAATATTTCACTCCTCATCGTGAAGCGTACCATCTCCTCTGAGATAAAGTATGCAATTCCCGACTCAGAATATGCCAAAGATTATTTGGTCTCTATTGAGGAATATTTTAAGGATAAATTACCCGTTTAAAATGGGGTTTAGCTAGGGGGACAATAAATAATAAAGCATTAGAAGACATTTTGTTTATTTATATGAACTTTTTGTTCTTTGTAATGAAACCCTTTTGATGTTGTCTTACCATGTGGTGAGAATATATGTCCACGATGAATGAATTGTCTAATGATATGTGCCATGGTGGCACTCTTAAGATGAAAGTGAATAATGAGACCTCATCGAAATTGTGGTTATGTTTACCGCATTTTGAGGGGGAGAATGGAATGTCTCATTGAATATGGGAACTAGTGAATGTTTCAATTCTCCGAGTAGTATGGAACCAACGAGAAGTCTTATTTTGGAGAATGAATGATTATAGTGAATGAAAAATCACATGAATGTTAAAGTGACAAGCTTGCTAATCTAATGTTGATGTAACTCATGGTTATATTTCTGACCAACGTCATTTGTAATCATTTGTCACACACTTAAGTCAAGTGGCAAGTTTGTCAGTATCATGTGGCTCGTGGTTATATTTCTGACCAACGTCGTTTTATGATCATGTGTCGCAGCTCATGAATTTCTTTTCCATCTTCTGCCCAACGGTGTTGTGGTTTTGAACTGAAATGATTGTTATCGAGATTTTGGATATATTTTCCATCTTCTAAATAAAGTGATCATCAGGGAAACTGGAGCGTATGAACATGAATCTTAAGGATAACTCCATTAGATACTTGTTCATACGCAACACTTGGTGTTTATAATCAACAATTTCCTTATGATTGATAATGTGTGTTAATAATCATTTAGAGGCTTCTGGCTCTAATGATGTATAGGACTCAATAGAGTTTCCTCAGTGAGTTGTTATGACGCTTGTGTTATTATTATAACATGATGTTGTGTTGACGACTAAGTTAAGAATGTATGTATGACTCAACCGTAAAGTTTTGTCATACAGTTGAAGTTAACACAAGGTATGTTGCCTAAGAATTTCAATTATGAAATAAGACGAGCGTTATGACACTCATACCATAAGACGAGGGGGAGTAAGTTTACTACCTTATGAAACTGGAATATTTTTGGTTAGCCAAGAAATTTCTATCTTCTATTTAAGACATAAAGGATCTTGGTGATGCCTCATACTTTGTTTGTACTGAGTTTCTCCAAGATATAGGTCCAAAAGGAGTATAAGTTCTATTATGACGACATACGTCGATAGATTACGAAAGAAAATACTATGCACTAGTACTCTGTTGCACCTGCTAATAAAGTTAAGGGCAATAAAGATGGACATTTTAGTGTCCAAGGAACCATTATGAGCCGATCAGATAATGTCGGTTCCTTATGCTTCAACTGTTAGAAGCAATATAAGTATTCAATTATGAACGTGCCCTACTTATGATCGGGATAATTGGCAAATATACAAGAAAGTCTAGAAAATGGACCACTGGAAAGGCCGCCAAAAGCTTTGCATATATGCAAGGCGATAAAGTTTACATGCTCACTAATAAGAAGTCTGGTAACCTCGATATTGTGGGTTATTCAGACATTGTTTCTGCGAGATGTGTGGATATTAAATTTTCCATGTTAAGTTACATCCTCACCCTCGCATATGGAGCTATACCGTGGAAAAGTTCCAAAATGACACAAATGGCATAAATAATGGTGCAATTTATCATGTGGCATGTTAAGAGGCTAAAGAGCAGGTTGTATGTTAAGAAGTTTTATTCCCGAAATTATGGTGGTAGACAGCATTTCTAAACCACCTACTGCAATATGAACACGCCGTTTTCTATGCGAGTAACAGCAAGTCAAATGGCATTGCCAAAACCATTGACAATATGTTTCATGTTGTGAAAGATAGAATCGAGGATCAAGCTATTGAAGTTTGAGCGTATGAGTACGTTCGAATGTTTTACGGATCCGTTTATCAAAGACTTACCACCCAATTGTATGATTATATTGCTAGCATGGGTTGCTGGAAAGTCTTTTGATCCTGGAAGTAAGGACCGTTGAATAAAGTAACTCCCATAAAGTACTAAGTTTTCCATTTCAATATAGGTTGGTGTACTATAAGTGTTGAGGCTCAACAACATTTCATTGGTTGTTGCAGCACCTTACTTTGGTATATTATTCCTATGGAGAATGTACAAATGAAGTTAAACGTAACGATCAAGGGGGAGAATGTTGGGTTGATCTGTCAGGTTTAAGACAGAGTCAAAAGAATATTTAACGGGGAGGTCCACGAACCAACGTTTGGGGCCTTACGGTATGTAACAGAAAAGCCCTGATCGGGGGCAACGAAGACCAACGACTTGGCCTCGGTCCCGGTTCCCAGGCACCACATATATAAAGGGATTAGTTAGCTCGTTTTGTGGTGACGATCACATACGAGACATACACGTCCAGAATCCTAACAACCGATCTAAAAGAGGTGCCCAAGGGATCTGAAGGCCGTTACCACCGCCAGCCACCAGGAGGGTGTGCTGCCGGCGTCCATGGGCCTCCGCCACGGCTACTGCGTCCCTGCTTCATCTACCTCGAACGCAAGTCCAGTCTTGCAGGCAACCATGTCTTCTTCATCAACTTGTAAGCATCCCTAATCTCTCTGTCAGATCCATTTTTCTGTGTTCTAGATGGCTGTCACAGTTGATCTAGTCATTACTAGATGTTTTAGTTCTAACACATGAATCTTCATGTTAAGAAGTAATATGGATATTATTGAATATGTTCGCTGATTAATATTCTGTAAAAATACTCAACAGTAGATGCAGAAGTTTTGTAGCTGTGAAGCTTTGTTTTGCTGTAGGTATTGATTGTCCTTGTGTTCGTGAGATTTTGCAGCGGACATCTTGTGCTTAAACTAATATTATATGTTCTCAATGATGTTAATATTTTTTTCTTTGAACCCCGACGTGGTAATTAAATTATATTTGGATGGGTATTGAACTGTACGGGTATCGAATTTTTAGGAACAGGGATAAAAACTGTGCGGCTTAGATGTGCTCCTGGGCAAATCAAATTATGTTGGTAGTCAGATTATACATTAGCCAGATCGAACGGACCAGCGGCGCTTGCTCGATTCGTTAAAATATAATTCGAATGCTCCGTCCGATACATGTTCATTTGTAATGAATCGTAGTTTGACGTGTCAGTCTGCCCGATGTGTGCAACCTATTGGGAGTTGCATCAACTAAAAAATGTGGCTGCGATAATAAATTAGGGTCAGTTTGTTTTTTGGTCGGGTAGAAAAAAAAATATATAGATCAATAATAGAGAGCAGATGGTTATTTGAAGAATGTAATTTGTTGGGACTTGCAACAACTAAAAATGTGGCTGTTGTAATAACTTATGGTCAGTTTTTTTATTGGTTGGGTAGAAGAAATATTGATCAGTACTAGAGGCAATGGTTATTTGGAGAATGTAATCTGTTTACTTTGGACATGGTTAGTACGACTGACCTTCATGGAAAACACACCACCTGTAGAGTCCGGATCGGCAGAGCAGCTCAGGAACGGGATAAGAATCCAGACCGGAGGAGTGCGTTGGAATCTTCAATTAGAGATTATGCCGAACGCAAATCTGGACTTGTGGTGAACCCAAGTGTCGGCACGTCCTTTGATTCGATACAAGAAGCTTATGACTTCTACAACTTGTATTCGTGGGAAACAGGGTTTGGTGTTAGGTTCGCGAAGAGCAGGCTGAACGTCCATCGTGTGAAATGCATGCAAGAAATTATTGTGTGTGGTTGTGCGGTGAGCAGCTACATTGTACTGGCAACTTAGAGTGTCGGGGTAACGCCCTAGAATAATAAAGTTGTCTTGCTAATTCGGTCTCCCTCCACTGCAGGGGAAGCCATTGAGGGATAACAGCCGGTCCACTAGATGCGGATGCACGGCGATGATCAGGCTACTGCGGAGCGAGGACAAGGGATGGTACGTCGCTGAGCACAAGACTGCACACAATCATAAGCTGTCAAGTCTCATAGGCATATAGACATATACACAAAAGATTTGGTAAAGCAGCTGAGGGAGAATAATGTCAGCTTGACGAAAGTTTACAGCATTATCAGTAGCTTCTTTGGGACATCGGAAAATGTTCCGTTCACAAAGAGGAGCTTGAAGTCACTGTGCGGTAAACTCAGCAGGCAGCACTCCGACCAGGATGCCACTAAAACAAATTCAGTTGTTCCATCGGATGAGGTCTGCAGATCCAGAGTTCACCTATAGTGTACAGGTGGATGAAGAGAGTAGGGTGAAGACATTGATATGGACATTTGGCCGCAGCAGCGAGCTGTTCAAGTGTTTTGGTGATGTTGTTACGTTTGATACCACCTACAGGGCAAACTTGTATGACATGCCGTTCGGTCTTTTCGTGGGAGTGAACAACCCACTACAGAAAAGGCACAAGACGCCGACGGCCTGATTATACGCCGACGGGCAATACCCCTTTGGAGGTATGGCAAAACAAGATTCGCCACCTTCGGTCTTTCCTTCGTGGATGGGCAAAAAATCTTAGTAGTGAGTATAAGAAGGAGAAAGAAAAACTTCTGAACATTATTGATCTTCTTGATATCAAAGCCGAAACTGTACTATTAGATGCAACCGAGAGGGAAGCTCTTAGGGATGCAAATCAGAAATTAGCAACTCTAAGGAGAGAGGAGGAGGCTAAATGGGCGCAACGAGCAAAAGTAAAACACATTCAGAAAGGGGGTGAAAACACTAAGTATTTTCATCTCATTGCAAATGGGAAACATAGACGTAAACGGATTTTTCAGCTTGAGCAAGATGAAGGAACTATTATAGGACAGGAGAATATCAAGAATTATATCACAAATTTCTATAAAAAGCTTTTTGGAAAATCGGCTGAGCATCATGTTTCCCTTGTGGAAACCGAAACAGCTGATATCCCACAGCTTTCAGCAGAGGAAAACGAGATCCTTACATCTGACTTCATAGAGAAGGAGGTGTACGAGGCAGTCATGCAAATGGAGAAAAATAAATCACCAGGACCTGATGGGTTCCCTGCGGAATTTTATCAGAAACTATGGGGTACTATTAAAGGAGACCTAATGAATTTGTTTCGGGCTTTTCAAAGGGGCGAGTTGCCTCTCTTTCAACTAAATTATGGAAATATAATTCTTTTACCAAAGAAAGAAAATGCCGTTCAGATTCAGCAATACCGCCCCATATGCTTGCTTAACGTTAGCTTCAAGATTTTCACCAAGGTGGGAACAAATAGAATTATGGGGGTGGCACACAAGGTGATTAGACCAACCCAAACTGCTTTCATGCCGGGGAGACACATCCTCGAGGGGGTTTTAATTTTGCACGAGACAATTCATGAACTTCATAGGAAGAAAATGGATGGTGTCTTGCTAAAAATCGATTTTGAAAAGGCTTATGACAAAGTACAATGGCCTTTCCTACAACAAGTGTTACGGATGAAAGGCTTTGATCCTAAGTGGTGTAAATGGATTGAACATTTCGTTAGCCATGGGAGTGTTGGTATCAAAGTAAATGATGATCTAGGTCATTACTTCCAAACACAAAAAGGCTTGAGGCAGGGAGATCCACTCTCTCCCATACTCTTTAATATTGTGGCGGACATGCTCGCCATAATGATTGCGAGAGCTAAAGAAGATGGACAAGTCGAGGGTCTTATACCCCCACTTAGTAGAAGGTGGGGTATCAATCCTTCAGTACGCTGATGATACTATCTTGTTCATGGAACATGATTTAGACAAGGCACTAAACATGAAGCTCATTCTATGCATCTTTGAACAACTCTCTGGTTTAAAAATCAATTTCCACAAGAGTGAGATTTTCTGTTTCGGGAAAGCTAAAGATGTAGAACAACAGTATAGGTTGCTGTTTGGATGCGAGTCTGGGTCTTACCCTTTTAAGTATTTGGGTATCCCAATTCATTTCCGTAGGCTAAAAAATGGAGAATGGAAACCGATAGAAGATCGGTTTGAGAAGAAGTTAGCAAGTTGGGCCGGCAAACTATTATCTTATGGTGACCGGTTAATTTTGATCAATTCAGTTTTATCGAGTCTTCCTATGTTCATGTTATCTTTCTTCGAAGTACCTATAGGGGTGCGGAAGAGACTTGATTTTTTTAGATCTCGGTTTTTCTGGCAAAGTGATGGACATAAGCGCAAATACAGATTAACTAGATGGAATATGATGTGCCGACCGAAAGACCAAGGGGGTCTAGGTATAGAGGTTTTAGAGGTGAAAAATAAATGTTTACTAAGCAAATGGCTTTTTAAAATTTTGTCCGAAGAGACTGGAGTTTGGAAGGAGTTAATTCAGAATAAGTATCTCCATTCAAAATCGCTATCTCAAGTAAAGAGCAAACCTTCCGACTCCCCCTTTTGGAAGGGGCTTATGAAGGTGAAAGATGAGTTCTTTGACAGGGGTTCTTTTCTAGTGGGGAATGGACAGACAACTCGTTTTTGGGAAGATACTTGGTTGGGGGACAAGCCCCTTTCAACTCAATACCCCTCTCTTTATCATATTGTCCATCGCAAACAAGTATCGGTGGCCGATGTTCTATCCCATGCGCCTCCACCAAATCTAGGTTTTAGGAGGGCTCTTACAGGAAATAAATGGACAAGATGGCTGCACTTAGTAAACCGATTGATGCAGGTCAATCTAACGGATCAACAGGATGTTTTCAAGTGGGGACTTACTAGTACGGGTGATTTTACGGTCAAATCCTTGTACCTTGATTTCATGAGTGATCATACAAGGTTCTTACGTAAATACTTATGGAAAATGAAAGTACCTCTAAAAATCAAGATTTTTATGTGGTTCTTATACCGTAAGGCGATCCTCACTAAAGATAATCTTGCCAAGCGTAATTGGAATGGATGTAAAAGATGTTGCTTTTGTGATCAAGATGAAACAATTCAACATTTATTTATTTCATGTCCTCTCGCAAAAATGACTTGGCGTATTGTTCATATGGCTTTTAACATTCAACCACCAAGTAGCATAACAAACTTGTTTGGCAATTGGTTAATGGGAGTCTCTAAGAAAGAGAAGGTTCAAATCCGAGTTGGTGTCTGTGCCTTACTATGGGCCATTTGGAACATTCGCAATGATTATATCTTTAACAGAGCAAAGAAAACTTCTTTCATGCAGGTTATTCCGATGGCTACTCACTGGATCCGTATGTGGTCCTACCTACAGTCAACGGAGAAGCGAGACGCAATGGATTTTGGGTGCAGCCGCCTGGAATCAATCGCATCGGATCTATATTCCCAGTGCAGCTGGCGTTCTGAGCTCAGGATAACATGTTAATGCAGAGTCATTTTATGTTGTCCCTATTTTTTAGATGGTTGATTCAGGTCGCCACTTTGTGTGATCCTTGATGTACTCTGCTTGTAAGCACTACTGAATTAATAAGTTTAATAAAAAGCAGCATGCATCAAATCGATGCAGAGGCTGGGACTGCCCCTTTTCTAAAAAAAAAAAAATACGCCGACGGCCAAATGTCGGGGCCGTCGGCGTATAAGGCGAGATCGGGGAGCCACGGCGTCCGGCCGTCGGCGTCTTGGTGCAAGTGGCATGTCCTGAGGAAGGCGAAAGAGCACCTGGGCCCATTGTATGGGAAGACATCCGAGTTCAAATCAGAACTCCATAAACTCGTGAACACCATGCTTAGTGAGCAAGAATTTGAAGATGGGTGGGCTGCTATGCTGGATAGGTTCAGCGTGCAAACAAACCCATTCCTCACACAGATTTTTGAAGTGCGGCACAGATGGGCGAAGCCATACTTCGAAGGTGTGTTCTGTGCGAACATGACCAGCACGCAGCGCAGTGAGAGTGCTAACCATATGCTGAAAACATACATCCCGCCGGGTTGTTCGATGCACATGTTTGTGAAGCAGTATGAAAAGTTGCAATTCGACCGGGACTCAGAGGAGAGTTACCAGGAAAAGAGGACATCACTGGTAAGACATGTGTAATGTGATTATGTGTAGCAGCGTTGCCTACTAGTAAAGTGCTGAAATTGCAGTGATTCCTTGTGTAGCTGACATTATCTTTTCTATATTGCAGGGCAGTGTCGTGCTGAAAGTAAATATTCCGTTGGAGAGGCACGTTTTTTTAGATAATAGGGTGCGGGTCCCCGGCCTCTGCATCAAAATGATGCGCACAGCCACCTATCCAAGATCGGGTCCCCGGGTACGTTGGAGAGGCACGTGAGCGAGGTGTACACAAGATCCATGTTTGAGAAGTTTGGCGATAACCTATACCATCTTTTCTAAATACTAAGCTCCCTAGAATTGGCAAGCTGTGGTTTGCCCAGCCTGTTTCTCTCTACTTGGGCCACGTGTCTGTGAATAGCTACCTGTTGTGCCTGCCAGCAGCTGGATAAGCCACGCACGGTAACTCTCCTTCACCTAATCTTCTCTAATCTACATACCCATGTTTGGATTCAAGATAAAACAAACATGAAATATATGCGCGTCGACGACTAGGTTACACTCCCGTGATCGGTTTCGAGTTTCGTTAACTGTAACTACTTAATTTTGGACCGAAGTTCGCATCATTTTTAGACGAATTTTGGCAAATTCGTCGCACTCGGTCGATATAGTATGTTTTTAAACCAATTCATGGTGTGTTTGTGTGTTGGCTACCGCTGTAAACTTTGTCGGTGTCGGTGCAGCTCCTGTGGTGACCTTCGCCGCTGCATCGCGGTCGTGCCGCTCTTGTGGCTATGTTGTACGTCTTCATGGTGTGCTTGTTGTACGTGTTCATGGTGTGGTGTGCTTGTGTGTCGTTGCCGCCGCATACTTCGCCGGCGCAGGTGCAGGTGTAGCTCCTGCCGCGACCTTCGCCGATGCACCGCCGTCGCTCCGCTCCGTTGTCCCACTCGCCAGTCCTCTAGACGTCCAAGTGTTGAGTTGTTAGGTAAGTTCACCGAATAGATTAGGAGAATGATGCTGACCATGCTGGGTGGGGTGGCGAGACTAGGGATTCATCGAATTGCAAGTTGGGAGGATGAATATGAAGAGGGGACCCAATAATATCGATCAGATTGCATGAGTTGCGAGATCCAAAAAAAATTTGGGGGAGGAACTAAGTCTTAAACCTAGACTGTGATACCACTTGCGGAACTATGCAACTATATTTCTTTAGGGCTAAGAGCATCTCCACCGGCACCCCGGATTTTTTTTCCGGGCGTTTTGGGGGGTGTTGGACACTTGTCCGGCCAATCCCGGGGTGCTACCCATACTGGCACTCCCAAACGGCCGGCCATATCGATTTTTCTCAATATGTCTAAACATATGAAAATGATTGCATAGTCCAAGAATAATTTAAGCATAGGAAGAATTCAAATTCAAATGAAAATTAAAATTAAAATTAAAATTCGATAAGTTTCAGAGAACAACAGACTCATGTTCTCAGCGCGCTGACAAGTGCGTGACTAGATTACTCTGCAGTTGATCACGAGTTGTTTTATCACGAATTTGAATTTGAAGATGCGTAGCGAGGAATTCAGAGAATTCTGCCGGCATTCCCGGATGTGGCTCGACAAGGGGGCCCTGGTACTCAAACGGTCATTGAACACTAGTTTAGCATCACGCTCGCTCTCGATGATCATGTTGTGCATGATAACACAATCATTCATGATCTCCCAGATCTGTTCTAGCGACCAAGATAGAGAATGCTACATGACAATCGCAAACCGGGTTTGGAGCACACCAAATACTCGCTCCACATCTTTTCGTGTGCTCTCTTACTTGCCTGCGAAGTTAGAGTTTGCCTCACCAACAGGGTTCCAGATTGTCTTGACAAATGTCGACCAACAAGGATAGATGCCATCTGTTAGGTAGTACCCCATGTCGTACTCATGGTCGTTGATCATATGCCTCCAGTTCGGAGCTTGGACACCAGCAAGTCTCACAATCACCGGAGAGCATTGCAGCACGTTGATGTCATTGTGAGAACCGACCATGCCAAAAAATGCGTGCATAATCCACATGTCATAATTTGCCACCGCTTTAAGTATAACACTACACGCTCCAACATGTCCTCACTTGTACATCCCCTGCCAAGCGAATGGACAATTTTTCATCTCCAATGCATGCAATCGATACTCGCAAGCATACCAGGACATCATCTCGCTTCACCTTGTTCCATGAACCAAGGTGTGTCTTCTGCATTTGGTTCTCACAGATAGTTCGGTCTGAACATTTTATTCACCGCCTTGCAAAATTTGTATAGGTGGCTTAAATGGATGTGGGTTCAGACATACGGAGGTAGTCATCCAAATAATCTGCGGAACACCCATATGCAAGACACCGTATAGTAGCGGTCCATTTCTGAAATGGACAAGAATCCAAAAAGCCAGTGCAATCTTTCTTCAGCTTGAAGTAGTCATCGTAGTGTCGAACACCATGCACAATGTCCATAAACGCTTTCCTCTGCATTTCAAAGCGCCGGCGAAATTCGAGATCATTGTTTGCCAGGGTCAGCGAAAAATAGTCACTGTAAAGCAGCACATGAGCTGTTGTTCTGAACCAGTTCTTGCTGCCATCTTTCCTTTTCTCGACCCGCCGCGTTTTGGAGTGGCATCCAGCTCCGCCCGCGCAGCCATAATAACAGCGAGAACCAGCTGATTCTCTTCATCTTCATCAAGATTGACCTCCTATTTTATCGTTTGGTGAAACATAATTTCATCGTTGCTATCCATAGCCTATTGAATAACAATCAATGAACAGTAAGGCTATGCATTGAATCAACAACTAAGAAAATAAGTTGTTGGCAAACAACCGAAAACCTTGCGGGTGGGCGAGAGGGAGAAATTGGTGGCACCGACAGGTCGAGCTGTGGCGGCATGGACTCGGAGGGGTGGCGTGGAGTGGCGGTGACGGCAAGGGGTTCCAAAGATAGCGACTGCAAGGGGCGGCAGCAGTGGCGCGAATCGTCGGGTGGGGGAAACTGGAGCATGGGGTGGAGGTCCAAATGACGTCCGGCCTATACTGTTTCGTGTCTATTATAGGCGAGACCCGCCTGTCGGGGGCGTTGTCCGCGCTTTATCTGGCAGCTCCATGTCCGCCCCAACTTTGGAGACCCGGTTGGAGGTGCCGGACAAAAAAAGGGTCGGACTGGACACTTGAGGGTACGAGTGTGGCCGTTTTTCATGTTCGGCACCCTCAATAAACCTTTGGGGTGGTTTGAAGGCGCCGGAGGAAATGCTCTAAGTACCGATATGTACACATGTAGAAGCCGAAGCTGGTTTTTAGCCCTCGCAAGGGTCCTACTCCATTCGTGCTTCACTCGGTACAGAGACTAACAGTATCGACCAGCACACCACAATTTAGACCCTGGCCTAAATCTTTAAATACATGAATGACAGGAGTAGGACTTAGAATCCATCCCACCACGTATGCTAAATAAGAAAAGAAAAACGCTAAGAGCAAAAACGGCGCGGCGAAGCGCGCGATCCCCTTCTAGTTCAGGTTCATACTTGCTTGAGGAAGTGGTGGCAGGGAAGCAGTACCTTGTGAATCACATAAGGAGTGAGGCTAGAGAAAAGCGGTGCAAAGTGTCGTGCAGGGTGGACATAAGCGACGAAGGGGACGAGTATTCATGCGAGTGTGGTAACTATGAGCATTCGGGTTTGCTATGCAGCCACATTTTGAAGGTAGGTGCCGAAAACAATTCGAATGATTTTAGCATAGTTAAACCAAATGAGGATGTGAAACTAATCCTGTTGTGCATTCTGCAGGTCATGGTGAAGTTCGATGTGCCGCAAATCCCTAAGAAGCACATTATGAAACAGTGGACCAAGGAAGCAAGAGACATACTTCCGGAAGAGTTGATAATTTATCAGAAGGATCAAGGTCCGCCAAAAAGCGCAACATACAGACACTCGAAACTATACAGGCAGGCCCTCGAGATAGTGCATATGGGGGATGCGAACGTTGAGGCATACTCCCTGGCAATGAAGAAGATGCTGGGGAACTCGCCAAATCACTTGCAATAGTCAGCGTCGACCGTGATGGGATGAGCTTGGACGAAAGGTCAAAGATCAACTATGTTGAGGATGATACCGGCGCTGCAATCATACTGGCTGAACCCGCAGTCTCTGAAGACAGAAACTCCGTCGGTAGTGCAACATTCCGTGCTCCGGAGAAGAGATGACCTGGCGGGGCGAATGGTGGCAGACTATCTACAAGTAGGGACAAGCCCGCCTACGAGTTGCCGGCAAAGAGGTCCAGGTTTGGTTCAATTTGTAGACAGCCCGGACACAAGAGCACGACCTGTCCCAACAGGGGAGATCTCCCGAAGAGTCCCAGGAAATCTCCACGATGTTCAGTCTTGGGGCTCACTAAAATACTTGGAGTAAACCTTTGGTTGAATGATGGCTCGTTATGGAAAGGTAATTGTCGCAATTACCTGATGTGTCGACATTGTATGGTAGTGTTGGTTAAAAAAAAGAGAAATTCCTTGGTAAAAAAAATGGGCACCGATGTGTTTGCTGTATTCGGTCATTTTAGATCGTTCGAACCTTGAAACGTTTTATCATGTTTTGTTATCGAACTGTCGAATATTTGTGATTTAAAAAAAAAGAAGAGAAATTCCTTGGTAAAAAAAATGGGCACCGATGTGTTTGCTGTATTCGGTCATTTTAGATCGTTCGAACCTTGAAACGTTTTATCATGTTTTGTTATCGAACTGTCGAATATTTGTGATTTCGCCTGTTGCCATGGATCCGCGTGAATAAGGATATGAATTTCTATTGAGACATATTCGAAAGGCGCTCTCACTTTCCCCTACCTCTTCTCTCTCCTCCCTCGTTTCTTTGAGAGTCTCCGCTTGGTGCCCGGCACCTCACCCCATCAGATCCGGCGGCTCTGCTGGCCGGAGATGGTGCGGGTGGGGTTGCCGCCTCCCTCCTGTATATTTTTGTAGTAGTAGCAGTAGGTTCTGGCCTGAGTGACGTCTCGGCTTCATGCCGTTTGGGTTTCAAGGGCGGGGGCTCCCGAGCTGCTCCTGGCTCTTCTTGGCGGTGGTGGGTTGCCTCGTGATGCTCCAGAGGTTGGAGTTGGCGAGTTTCGGCGCCCCCTCTGCGAATCCCTTAATAAAGCTTGCTCGCGAAGCTCTGCCATGTCGGGATCTGAAGCTTTTCCCCATCTCTCCTTGTGGTCGCGGTGATATACAGGAGGAGGATGAACGGCTTCTGATCCCGAAGCTTGGAGCTGGTCGGGGTCCTCGTCGGGTCTCCTCCTCCTTCTTTGCTTCTCCGGCCGGCCGTGGTGGTGAGGGGAGGAGCTGGTGGGTGGTGGAGATCTGTTTTGGTGGTGGTGCGTGTGGTGGTCCTCTTCGTCGAGTTTGCTCCGGCCGGCCGTGGTGGCGAGGGGAGCGGCCGTCTGTAGGTTGTTTGCAGGTGCTGGTGGTGGTTCTGGGTGGCGCCGTGTCGGCAGGAAGATGGGTGGAGCGGTGGAGATGGCGATGTGGCCGTGCGTGTTCAACGTCCTCGGTTTCCGTCGCGCGGCGGCGGACGGCTCAGCGGTCGTCTACATGGTGTGGAGGTGCTTTCTCCCCGGCGGCAGGTGGTACGGCGGCTCCGGCGACGCCTAGGTTCTTGGGTTTGCGGTGGTGGATCCGATTGTGGTTTCTGCAGGTTACTCGGGGTGCTTCGTGCATATTCCTGGGTCCTTTGTAATTTTCTTCTATCTTTGGACCTCCTTGTAATTTGTGCTGAGTTTCCTGAATATATGCTTCGGATCCTTTCCTCAAATTTCTATTGAGACATGTTTCTGGGTATGTTATCCTTAGTGGGTTTTGTTGACACCTGTATGTTATATGATTGACAAATTCCGATGCGCAGCTGAAGCAAGCGAAAAAAGAAACGTAGACAACACATGGCCGCAATTCATAGTCGTGGGCCTTTAAGTTTCGGGCTTCTATATTTTTTAAAGAAAATCGCCTTATTTTTTTCCACCGCGCGGGGGCCGTGGCCTTTTATTCCTTGACTTGCTGGTTCACGCTGAGTCGCTGACTGACACAAGCGCGCGTGGTCATTATTGCCTCCGGTTGAAGTGTGTCTAGCATACAGCAATTGTTTTTGAGAGAATTTGGATTAATTGTGAAGAACAAAATGTTGGTGGTGTTTTTTAGGATTTGTAGTTGATTTGTTTGTGCCAAAATCGAAAACATGGCTTGGTGTTTTTTAAATAATTTATTTGACAGGTATAGCACACGTTTTGAGTCAAATTCCAAAACTAGCGCGCCTTCGGCAGGGGTAGCGACGAAAAGACCGACTTCCTGCAACGGTAACGCCGAAAACATGGTTTCGTCATGGCCACGGTTTGGCTACTCGGGCGGGATAACCGCAAATCCTGAGCACCCCCCCCCCCCCCCCCCCCCCCGACATGGTCATAACGGAAAAAAAAAACCGAAATTTTGAAATTTTCGAATTTTAACATATTTAGCCAACAAAAAATACCGAATTTTAACCAAAAATTTGAATTTCCGAATTTCGGTTTTCAAATTCCTCTGTTAACCGTCAGGGTTTTTCAGTAACCGCGGTAAACAGAAATCGCGCCCCCTGGATTTTTAAAAATCCTGTATCAAAAACCTTGGTCACGGCCCACGCCGAGCTACAGAAAATATGTTCACAAACCCTCTAGAATTGTTCAGTTTATGAATGATTTTCGGAAAATGGACGTGCTTACATCAGAAGTTCGGTTGCTGTCAATGGCGATTAAAAAGTGTTGGATCTAAAATTTCGTGTCACGCGTAATTAATTGCATGCTGAGTGTAGCTGGGTGGTAGAGTAGACAACACATTGTGTGTCGTCAAATCAACTTGGCCCTGCTAGGTGTCAAGCTAGAACCGTAGATCAGCAGGCACAGGCAAGGGGTGGCGTGCCTCATGTGCAACGCAGTCTTTTAAGAAAGCTAGAGAGAGACTAGCGTAGCCGGGAGTAGGGGTGGACATGAAACTCGAGGCTCGAGGCTCGGCTCGGGCTCGGCTCGGCTCGAAGGTTGGACAAGCCAAGCCTAAACCTCCCGGGCAAGGCTTGAGGCTCGACAAGCCGGCTCGGTGAATCTCGCAAGCCGGCTCGAAGGCTCGATGAAATACAAAATATTTACATGGTCTTGATAAAGAATGTAACAATTCATAATTATAATCAAGAGTAGAGCAGAAATATATTTATAACATAGTCTAACAAGTTTCACGAAGTATCGACTAAACATAATAGTGTCATACATGACAAGTCCACCAGACAAATACATGACAACCTTGTGATTTATGGTGCTGTTTGTTTATCTCAGTCCATAATTTGCATGCCTAATTAAATCAGACCAATAGAAACGAAGTATTCTACACTAATAGGATCACACGTACTGCAGTGTATTAGATTGATCAGTACTGTGCTCAGCTCATCTCAAAGAAAAAAATGGAGTACATGAGCTTGAACGAGTAAAGCAGCATGCTAACTTTTTTTTTTTTGAACAAGGAGCAACATGCTAACTAAAGGAGCTATGCAGTAGTGGCCTTGGTGCCTAACGAAGGACATGTAACGGAGCTGTCCAACGGCCAACGGGTAGGAGGAGCACTGGATTAATGGACTGGAGCAGCCGTGGGTAAGAACCGAAGAAGAGCAGGCAAGCACACAGATGGCAGGCGGAGCACGAACGGCCGGGAGAGGATGGACGGCCTGCGGCGGACGGCCGGCAGCCCGCGCACATCTCAGAGGCGTAGGAGGAGAAGGGGCCTTTGGCTGGCGGCTGACGGCGGCCTGCTTCAGGGTGACCGCCGGCATTGGTGGGAGCGTCAGGCGGCGGTCACGGCGGCCGGCGGCCCGGTCCTAGCTTGGAACTGTGACAGACGGGAAGACAGAAAATGGGAGGAGGGGATCGATTGATTCGTTTCGGGAGCAGCGTGTACGTTGGCTGGTGGCTGGCTCGCAAGCCGGCCGAGCCGAGCCTGCCGAGCCGAGCCGCGAGCCTCTTTTGCATAAACATTTCACTGTCAAGCCGAGCCAGGCTCGGCTCGAGTTTTGCCGAGCCTGTCCGAGCCGAGCCACGAGCCGGCTCGGCTCGGCTCGATTCCACCCCTAGCCGGGAGTGAGAAGATTCCGGTGAAAATCGTTTTGCCTTGAGCGAAAAAATGTGGTTTACTTTCTTTCTCTTTTGTTCTCTGTGAGAGCATCTCCACCGGAACCCGAATGAACCGCCCCAAAAGTTCAAATGGGTCCAGACCAAAGAAATTCCCACAGCGGCACCCCTAATTGTCCGGGCTGAGTCAATTTCTGTCCGGCACCACCGAGAGGACCTCCAAACTTAGGGGCCTCTACGGGGGGGGGGGGGGGGGGGGGGGGGGGGCGAACATTGCCCAAACATGTCCTCTGACAGGTGCCCACCCATAATACACGGAGCGACGAGCAGGCGTTGTCTACCGGGCCGTGCAGGATGCCAGTATGCCCGCGTTAAGGCGCAGTCGTCGGCGGTTTCCAACCCCGCGCGACAGGGCGGTGGTGCGCCTGCCACAGGCATGTCATTAACGCCGGGAAGGCGACACAACGGTTCCCCAGGCCACGCGGCCGGCGTTGCAGCTTCCCCACGCGTCGCATTTACGGCGGCCGCACCGCCCATCACCCCTCTCAGAGATAAAAGCCAGCGGCGTCGCCGTGCTTATCCACCCCGCTCTCCTCCTGGCCCTCACTCTCCTCACCTCGTACGCTCACATACATGGCGAACGTTGGCTTCGTGTAACGCGGAGGCTAGCGCAACATCAACCGCGACGACGACTGGGAGATGCACGAGTATGGGCTCCTCACCCCTCCCCGACTGCCGCCTGACCAAGGGGTGGTACTTGGCGCCAGGTGGCCTACCCGCTCGATCAGCACAACGGCGACAGCCCCGCATTGCTGGCGTCGATCGCCGAGTGGGTTGGGACTCTCGAGCGGAACTCGCCCGGCCTCATGTGCACACTAGTGTAACATCCCAGATTTATAATCAGTAAAGTTATCCAAAAAATGAGAGCCAACAAAAACTTTTGTTAAATTATATGTGTTGATTGTGCATGTTGCTTGTGATAATTAATTCTTGTTGCTTGTGTGTTGCTTTCTCTAAATAAAAATGTGAAGAAAAGAAGAGAAATAAAATAACAAGCAAAGCAAGAAAAATATGTGACAAGTGTCACATAAATGTCCCAAGTGAGAAACTCAAATTTGTTCAAACAAAATTCATGGAGTGGGTTTATTAACACTCCCATTTTTATTCTTATAACTTTCCCCTCTCAAAATGTAATTTGAAAATCTAAATTTAAATTCTATTACTTTCTTTATTAAATTCAAATCACAAAATGTGCTATGTTGCACTTGACAAATAAAATGCAACACAGCACCACAAATCCATATACACATTTGTGAAGCAAAATATGAAATCAAATTTCAGAAATTCAAATTTAGAAATGGTGCACACATTTTGTCGAACACATGGTGAACACCACTGTGTTCATCTCCAATTCAATTTCAACCCGAGATCAATTGATCAAATTCGAGGTTTATGCTTCGAATTGGCGCCTGCATCCTCTCCCTCTCACCTCACTAGCCTCGCCGCGCCCAAGAAATTGAAGAAACGAGGTCAGGGAGGAGGAGGAGCGTCAGGGCAGCAGCGTGCCCCGTGCGCCATGGCCGTCGCCGTGGCAACGGTGTTGTCGACACCACAGCAGCCCAACACCGTGCCCCCCATCTCCCCCTTGCTCCTCTGCTCTCTCCTAGCGCCGCAGCCAGCCAAGAAAAGGACCCCCATCGCCGTTTCGCGCCACGCAGCAGCCGCACCCGCCCGAGACGGCCGTGCCAGTGCACGCCCTCGCCGTCCAAACGCTCCCACGGCCGTCCCAAAATTGAGCATGCCCAGCTCGTCGCCACGCCGCCAAGCTAGGCCTCGGCACCTCGAACACCACAGCCGCCCCCTACGGCGAGCTCTCCTACTCTCTGGAGCTCTCCTGCACCTGAGCCACCATGGACCGAGCGCGGCCGTTAAATACCCCACCCCGCACCGTGCACTCTCCTCACTCCACCCCGGCCTCTCCCACTCACTCCACCACCTCTGTGCACCGCTAGGAGAGCGGGCACGCAGTAGCAGCGAAGCTCTGCCGTGGTTGCGCACGGTTGAGTTCGCCGCACCCGAGGTAGGCGACGACACGGCCTGGCCGTGCTGCTCTCTCCCTTGCTCTTCCTTGGCCTTCCCTCGCGTCTCCATTATCACCGCACTCACCCGCGACGTTTTCCTCTCTGTTTCGTGCCCCAGAGCCCCCGTAGGATCTCGCCGGAGTTGGAGCACGACCGTGGAGAAGCAGGAGATCGTCGCCGGCGCCAGGAGCTTCCCCATCAAGCTCCACTCGCCTCCCAAGCCTCCCCACGACCTCCGCCGTCGAACGCCGTCCTCTCCACCGTCCCTAGACCACCCAGGTACCCCCTCTGGCCACCATCGCCGTCGCCGGAGGTCCAGCGACGCCATTTTAGGGCGTCGATGAACGCGGGCTCTGTGAGCCGTTGGATCTAGATCCAACGTCCACATACCGCTTCGCTTAGAGAGAGGCTGACGGGCTGACATCCAAATAAATCAAATCCAATTGTTCTGGAAAGCCTATGAAAATGTTTAACCAACCCAATTGGATTCATTTCATTTAGATAAATGATAAAAATGTATTATTAAAAATACTACAGAAGGTTTAAATTCTAAACTTGTTTGTTTCTGATACTCTGTTAGTCCAAATAATTCCAAACCAATTTTGCTAGCTTAGTACTGCCATGTAGTAGCTTCCCTATTTTGGTAGAATTATTTGTGCAGTAGTAATTGTTTAGTATAAAGTTGAAGTTTGAACACCCTTCTGCACTAAAACATTTAAATATGTTTAATGGATAACCCAAATGAATTAGGACCAATTTTGTTGGATCACATTTAGTCATGTTTAGTCACCCCTAAAAGGATTTAATTTTAGGATCAACAGAACTTATTTGGTAGCTAAAACTTGGTTATTAAGTTACTGCATTAAAACATTTGTGTAGGGAGTTTGGTAACTCCAATTAATCCAAGCTCAATTGTGTTGTCTTCTACACATCAGTAGCTTTCTATAGAAATTTAGTTTGTATTTTTGTGACCAACATAACTCAAGTTATGCAATTAAACATGTTCAACAAGTTTCTGCCATAATTTAGACATAATGAAATAATGTTTAATTCAATTAATTTGAAACCAAATTGTATTGTTTGATGTGTGCAGTAGCTATTTGTGATGTTTATGATTGTTATGTTGAGATGATTGCTTGACTAGTTTAGTGATTGTTTGTATTTGTTTGTTTATTAATTAGACGAGAACGCTGTCGGATTTATCGAGCAAGGAGAGTTTGTTGAATCTGAAGATCAAGACCAAGGTCACTTTGCCGAGCAAGGCAAGCTACTCTCTGAGCTTGCACCTAAATACATATGCATCTACTTTGATCAAATGATTTACTCTTAAGGCAATGGTTTACAAAACCTTTTCAAAAGTATATGGATATTATTTTGCTACCCTATGTAGAAGTATAAGGTAGTTTATATAAAACTATAGGATGGGAAACAATGTTGTTTATGCAAAACTCCTTTGAAAATACTTGTGTGGTTATGGAATGCCGAGATGTCGGTGTTGAAATGGAGAAGTGGAAAAATGGAGATGTTTATGAAAAATGCACAGTGTGTCCTTGTACTTACGTCAACCAGCCGATACCTGTGCGACCACATTTACCCACATATGGGAAAAGGGCTTAGTCATATAATTTGCTCATATTAGTATGGGATGCCTCATCGACGGAGATGACTCCGTTATGCATGAGGGGATAGTGTGTTGATCTACCCCTGACCCGGGTCCTCGCTCAAACTCTATGAGAAGATAAGGAGGAGGATTGAAGGTTCCACCATAAACCGCCGGGCAAAACCTATGAGTCCTCACACTTAGATTCCGACGGGCTGGGTTAAGTGTTGATGGAAGTGTCATATGGGCAGGGTCCTATACTAGCATGAGCAAAGGACAGGCTAGGGTCGGTGGCTTACTTCGCATACACCCTGTATGGCGAGACGTGGCGGACACGATGAGCTGCCGGATGGATGTGGGAAAAGCGTGCTAACTCTGCAGAGTGTAAAACTATTCGAATAGCCGAGTCCTCGGATATGGACAGTTGGGAGGCCCTACTTTGACCATGTGCAAGTTTTTGAAAGACTTTGAGTTTTAAAAGAAAATGAAGTGGAGAATGTTCCTTACACCTATACCAACGGATCGGTAGGAGGTTGTTGGAGGAAGTGGACCATGACGGGCTATGGTCGGAAAAAGGAGGAGTTTTGGAGAAACAGATAAAATGGTGATTTCTTTAAAAGATAGTTATAAAACTCTTCTTACCTTTTTCAATAAAGATATAGAGATGTTTTAAACAAATAAAAGTTGGAAATTAAAATAAAACTGGTGCATACTCATGTTGGGGTAGTTTGCGAGTACATTCAAATGTACTCATATTGGTTTTCGTCCCTGGCTATTGACCTAGCCAGACTATGAGGAGGAGCACTACGCCGAGCAGGAGTATGGCGACTTCTACGCGAACTAAGGATCTCCACAAGTCAGCTGCATGTCGGGTCGTCATCGTTAGAATATGATGTCTACTACGCCGTAGCTTCCGCTGATATTTTGGTTTGGCCCATGAAGGCACCTATGTAAGACTTGGTCTAAATGATCATTTATGTAAGACTTTTAAATTCAGTATTGTAATGGATGTAAACTTTGGTATCCAATTCGGATTATGTGCAACGACAGACTGATCACGGGATCGTTGTGTTAAGCATAATCGGGTATTTCGGACAGCTAGTCCGGGGTCCCCACAGACTTGGTATCAGAGCCATCCTGACTTTAGGAAACCTAAGTTAGCATGGTCGTTAGACAAATGTTACCAAAAGATTAATTTCTAAAAGAAAGGAGTGAAGTATTTTCGAAAACTGCTTATCTCCAATCCTCTTACTTATGCAAAATTTTACTCTCATTAAATATTACATTTTCCCTTGTATCCTTAAAAAATTTGCACACTTCTCATTAAGCCTAAAAAATTCGACTCACTGGTTGCCTCACTACATTTAAAATTTTGATACACTTGTCACCTCACTAACTTAAAATTTTGTTAAAAATTGTAGATGGCACTCCATTGGACCGAGTTCGTTCAGCTTGAGAAGGACAGCAAGCTGACGTTCGAGAGGGACTTGTTCGAGTTGAGCAAGCTGTTAGGTCGCCCCGCTCCAGAGTTCAAAGGAGCTCAGGTTGACGTTCACGGAGTCGGGAGACTGAGTTGGCTCATTGAGTCGTCAGTTCGCAGGAACATCAAGTCCCCCAGTTCCAGGACGATCATCTTCACCACCAAGGGCTCTATCTGGGTTGACGGTCTCTGTACTGCCGCACAGAGGTTGCTAGCCCGACTTTGTGAGGAGCACAAGACGGAGTTGGCAAACTCCCGTTTCCGGTTCTACGGGAGGCGCAACAGCGACGGACACCCTACTCCTACCCTTTACCACCCGATGTTTGGGAGCTACATCCTGGACATGGAGCTCTTACTTCATTACACCCAGGATGATCTGATGCGCACTAAAGTTCAGCTTCACTTTGATCGCATCTCGCTTGTTGAGATTCGCGAGAATGAGGAGAAGCTGCTGGAGGAGAAGGTCGCTCTTCTCACGAAGAGGGCCCAGCTGAGGAGCTAGAGCACCATACTGACGAGATGGAGGAGGAGGGCGAGGATCTCCGCAAGGAGAACAACGCTTTCCTCAGTGACGATGATGACTTCGTGGAGGAGATGGATTATGATCAGGAGGACGACGATGAGGAGTTAGTTGGCGAGGAGGAGGAACCACTCGAGGCAGTACTCGAGGACGAGGAGGAGGAGCCACTCGAGGCAGTACTCAAGGACGAGGAGGAAGACCCGAGGAGCCACCCTACCAGTCAGATGTTGACGTCTTAGAGCTGGATGTTCCACCTCAGTAGGCGAGTGACTTGATCACTACCGCAGGATTAGGTTGACCCCTATCACTAGTCGAGTCGAAGTAGTGGTTCTTTTGGAAACCAGATGTTATGTATCTTAGATGTAGGGCGATGTTGTAAGCTTGATGTTGTTGTGAACTCCTTGATGTGATGTTGGTAATATATAAGTATGTTTGTCTTGTTTGATCTGTGTGAAATATTTTTCATATAAATCCTTAAATTAATCAACCACTTGCGAAATCGTCTTTTCCCTTAGTCGAACTTTTCTTTGCCTTGCCTCTTATACCCGGTGTGCTTCAGGATGCCGCCCCGTCGTGCGGAAGGAGGAGCACCACCACCACCGGACCCAACCCCGCCCAACTTCTCGCGCTTATCATGGAGGAACGTGAAAATGCCCGGCAGGAGCGCCAAGCTCATCTCGCTGCCTTGCAGCAGATCGCTGCCGCATTAACAACAACAACAACAACAACAACAACAACAACAACAACAACAACAACAACAACAATGGTGGTAATGGCAATGGCGATGGAAACCAGCGATCCACCTTAGGCGATTTCAGAAGACCAACCCACCCACCTACTCCAAGGGACTTCACCCACTGGAGCCGATGATTGGCTTCGCACCATCGACAATCTGGAAGTTGCTGCTGTGGAGAGAATGAGAAAGTGTGTATGCAACCCACTATCTCGCTGGACCTGCACGAGCTTGGTGGGAAACTACCAAGGCTCTCCAGCAAGCTGGTCATGTTATCAACTGGGCTGAGTTCCAGGAGAAGTTCCGCAAGAAGCATATTCCGCGGACTTATTGAGAGGAAGAAGGATGAATTCCGCAAGCTGAGGCAGGGAAGTAGAGATGTGGTCGGTTATCTGGATGAGTTTACCGACTTATCTCGGTATGCTCCTGATGACACCGACAGAGAAGAAGAAGATGGAGCGTTTCATGAGTGGACTTCATGATGAACTGCAGTGTGCTCTGGTTATCCATGACTTCTATGATCTGGAGTCACTTGTGGACAAAGCCATCCAGCTGGAGACCAAGCGCAAGTCTATGTATGAAGGTCGCAAGAGGAGGATGAATGCTCAGGAAGGTTCGAGCAGCCAGAAGCCTCGTATCTTTCAGCAAAACCCCAGGCCTGCTATCGTCCACCCCAAGCTCCACGCCCCAATTTCCCTAACCGCCCAAACAACGCCCCAATGACAATAACCGTCCCGGAGGAAACTTCAACAACTTCACCCGCAATCCAATGTTGTCTGCTTTGAATGCGGCAACAAGGGTCACTACTCCAAGAATGCCCAATCCCAAGAGGAATGTTCAGCGCCCCAATGCGCCGGCACAGAACAATGGTCAAGGCCGCAATGGAAATGGCAAGAATGCCGCACCCCGCGGAAATGCTGCTGTTGCCAAGGGTCGTCTGCACCACATCAATGCTGAAGAAGCTCAGGATGCGCCAGATGTTGTGCTGGGTACGTTCCTTGTCAACTCAGTACCTGCAACTGTTCTGTTTGATTCTGGTGCTACCCATTCATTTGTTACCCAAGAATTTGTTGCTAAGGGAGGTTTAGTCGAGAGCCTCTTACCCAAACCCATGGTCATCCAAATCCCAGAATCCACCGTAGAGACCAAGATGTTTTGCTCCGATGTACCCCTTGAGATCAAAGGAGAAAAGTTTCCAGTTAACTTAATCTGGGAACCCAAGGCATCGATGTTATACTCGGTATGAATTGGTTAGCCAAGTACCATGGTCGAATTGACTGTGCCAGAAGAGCTGTATCCATCACCACCGACAAAGAAGTAGAAGTGGAGTATGTGTCTGAAACCACATCTCACCCAGGCTGCCATGAGAGCATAGCTCGACCCGCCCTAGATGAGATCCGTGTTGTTCACCTATTCGAGATGTTTTCCCTGAAGAATTGCCTGGTATGCCGCCAGACCGGGATATTGAGTTCATAATTGAGCTTATCCCAGGACACCCCTATATCCCAAAGCCTTATCGGATGAATCCGGAAGAACTGGTTGAGTTGAAGAAGCAGTTGGCAGATATGCTCAGCAAAGGACTTGTTCGCCCAAGCGCTTCACCTTGGGGATCACCCATTATTTTTGTGGACAAGAGAGACGGTACCACACGCCTGTGTGTGGATTATCGCAAGCTGAATGACGTGACCATTAAAAACAAGTACCCTCTTCCCAAGATCGAGGATCTGTTCGATCAAATGAACGGAGCCCGAGTCTTTTCCAAGATCGATCTTCGGACAGGATACCATCAGTTGAAGATCGAGAGACAGACATTCCCAAGACCGCCTTCACCACTCGTTACGGTTTGTTTGAATACACCGTGATGTCTTTGGTCTGACCAATGCCCCAGCCTATTTCATGAATCTCATGAACAAGATTTTCATGGAGTACCTCGACAAGTTCGTGGTAGTTTTCCTTGATGACATCCTTATTTATTCCAAGACCGAAGAAGAGCATGCTGAACACCTGCGTCTAGTTTTGGAGACCTCCGAGAGCACCAGCTGTATGCCAAGCTTAGCAAGTGTGAGTTTTGGCTCAGTGAAGTGGCATTTCTCGGACATGTTGTATCTGCCGGAGGAATTTCTGTTGACCCGAGAAGATCCAAGCCATTGTTGACTGGTTATCCCCAACCAGTGTGACTGAAATCCGAAGCTTTCTCGGACTCGCCGGTTATTACCGCAAGTTCGTTGAAGGATTTTCCAGTATAGCCAAACCCATGACCCAACTGTTGAAGAAGGACAAGAAATTTGAATGGACTCAGAAGTGTGAGATAGTTTCCAAGAACTGAAGAAGAGACTAACCTCAGCCCCAATTTGATTATGCCAGACGTCACCCAGAGTTTCGACGTGTATTGCGATGCATCACGCCTCGGACTTGGTTGCGTTCTGATGCAAGAAGGCAAAGTTGTGTCGTATCTGTCCCGGCAGTTGCGACCGCATGAAGAGAATTACCCAACCCATGACCTGGAGTTAGCTGCTGTTGTTCTTGCTCTTAAAACGTGGCGTCCCTATCTTGCGGGACATCGCTGTGAGATCTATACAGATCACAAGAGCTTGAAGTATATTTTCACCCAGAAAGATTGAACCTGCGACAGAGGAGATGGATGGAATTAATCAAGGATTATGATATTGGAATCCATTATCACCCCGGAAAGGCTAATGTAGTTGCCGATGCCCTTAGTCGCAAACCCTGCACCCTGAATGCCTGATCCAAGCCGAACAGCCAGCCTTGTTCAAAGAGTTCAAGATTTTGGACTAGAACTTGTTAGCCATGGTTATCTCGCCAATTTAGAGTTAACCCCAACCCTGATGGATCAAATCAAAGAAGCCCAAAAAGGTCATGAAAGCATTGAAGGAATTAGAAGAAGATTTCCTCGGCAAAGCACCCGGTTTTACCGAAGATGCTGAAGGAGTGCTGAAATTCAATGACCGTATCTGTGTGCCCAATGTCACGGAACTTAAGGAGTTAATCCTGAAGGAGGCCCATGAGACCCCTTATTCAATCCACCCCGGCGGAACCAAAATGTACCAAGACCTTCGAGAAAGATTTTGGTGGCATGGAATGAAGCGAGAGATTGGTTCTTTCGTAGCCAAGTGTGATATCTGTCAGCGAGTCAAGGCTGAACATCAGCGACCCGCTGGATTGCTTCAACCTTTGAAAATTCCCGAGTGGAAGTGGGATGAGATTGGAATGGATTTTATTACCGGACTTCCAAGATCCAACCGAGGCCATGATTCAATCTGGGTCATCGTTGATCGACTGACCAAGGTTGCCCATTTTATTCCTGTCAAGACCACTATCGGGACTCAGTTAGCAGACTGTATATTTCCAGAATAGTGAGCCTGCATGGTGTGCCTAAGAAGATTGTATCTGATAGAGGCACGCAATTCACCTCAAGATTCTGGAAATCCCTTCATGAAGCCCTCGGAACCAAGTTAGCATTTAGCACAGCTTATCATCCCCAGACCGATGGCCAAACTGAGCGAGTGAACCAGATATTGGAGGACATGCTTCGCGCATGTGTTCTATCCTATGGTTCCAAGTGGGAAGATTGTCTTCCGTTTGCAGAGTTCTCGTACAACAACAGTTATCAGTCTAGTCTGCAAATGGCCCCTTTTGAAGCCCTTTACGGCAAGAAGTGTCGTACACCCCTGAATTGGTCCGATACCGGAGAAGCAAATTGTTCGGACCAGATACCCTCCGTGAAGCTGAAGAGCAAGTTCAGCTTATTCGTGAACGCCTCAAAACTGCCCAATCCCGTCAGAAGAGTTACGCTGACACCAAGCGCCGTGACCTCACCTTCAACGTCGGAGATTATGTTTATCTCCGAGTGACACCCCTTAAAGGAATGCAGCGTTTCCATGTCAAAGGAAAATTAGCGCCAAGGTATATTGGACCCTTCAAGATCATTGCTCGTCGAGGAGAAGTATCCTATCAGCTGGAATTGCCCCGGAGTTAGGAGATTATCATGATGTCTTCCACATTTCCTTGCTCCGGAAGTGTCTTGAAGTTCCTGACCAGCCTGATGTTTTCAAAAACATCGACCACCTCTCCATCGACCTGAACCAAGACCTGACTTATCGTGAGAGACCCCTCAAGATTCTCGAAGAAGATGTTCGTGTTACCCGAAGGCGCGATCAAGTTCTACAAAGTCCAGTGGACTAACCACTCTGAAGAAGAAGCAACTTGGGAACGCGAAGATTATCTTAGAAGCGAATTCCCAGACCTCTTTAGTACCTAAGCCTAGCAAATCTCGGGACGAGATTTATTTTAAGGGGGGAAGGATTGTAACATCCCAAAATATAATCAGTAATTATTCCAAAAATGAGAGCCAACAAAAACTTTTGTTAATTATATGTGTTGATTGTGCATGTTGCTTGTGATAATTAATTCTTGTTGCTTGTGTGTTGCTTTCTCTAAATAAAATGTGAAGAAAAGAAGAGAAATAAAATAACAAGCAAAGCAAGAAAAATATGTGACAAGTGTCACATAAATTCCCAAGTGAGAAACTCAAATTTGTTCAAACAAAATTCAGTGGAGTGGTTTATTAACACTCCCATTTTTATTCTATAACTTTCCCCTCTCAAAATTAATTTAAAATCTAAATTTAAATTCTATTACTTTCTTTATTAAATTCAAATCACAAAATGTGCTATGTTGCACTTGACAAATAAAATGCAACACAGCACCACAAATCCATATACACATTTGTGAAGCAAAATATGAAATCAAATTTCAGAAATTCAAATTTAGAAATGGTGCACACATTTTGTCGAACACATGGTGAACACCACTGTGTTCATCTCCAATTCAATTTCAAACCGAGATCAATTGATCAAATTCGAGGTTTATGCTTCGAATTGGCGCCTGCATCCTCTCCCTCTCACCTCACTAGCCTCGCCACGCCCAAGAAATTGAAGAAACGAGGTCAGGGAGGAGGAGGAGCGTCAGGGGCAGCAGTGTGCGCCGTGTGCCATGGCTGTTGCCGTGGCAACGGTGTTGTCGACACCACAGTAGCCCAACACCGTGCCCCCCTCTCCCCCTTGCTCCTCCGCTCTCTCCTAGCGCCGCAGCCAGCCAGAAAAGGACCCCCATCGCCGTTTCGCGCCACGCAGCAGCCGCACCCGCCCGAGACGGCCTTGCCAGTGCACGCTCTCGCCGTCCAAACGCTCCCACGGCCGTCCCAAAATTGAGCATGCCCAGCTCGTCGCCACGCCGCCAAGCTAGGCCTCGGCACCTCGAACACCACAGCCGCCCCCTACGGCGAGCTCTCCTACTCTCTGGAGCTCTCCTGCACCCGAGCCACCATGGACCGAGCGCGGCCATTAAATACCCCACCCCGCACCGTGCACTCTCCTCACTCCACCCCGGCCTCTCCCACTCACTCCACCACCTCTGTGCACCGCTAGGAGAGCGGCACGCAGTAGCAGCGAAGCTCTGCCGTGGTTGCGCACGGTTGAGTTCGCCGCACCCGAGGTAGGCGACGACACGGCCTGGCCGTGCTGCTCTCTCCCTTGCTCTTCCTTGGCCTTCCCTCGCGTCTCCATTATCACCGCACTCACCCGCAACGTTTTCCTCTCTGTTTCGTGCCCCAGAGCCCCCATAGGATCTCGCCGGAGTTGGAGCACGACCGCGGAGAAGCAGGAGATCGTCGCCGGCGCCAGGAGCTTCCCCATCAAGCTCCACTCGCCTCCCAAGCCTCCCCACGACCTCCGCCGTCGAACGCCGTCCTCTCCACCGTCCCTAGACCACCCAGGTACCCCCTCTGGCCACCCTCGCCGTCGCCGGAGCTCCGGCGACGCCATTTTAGGGCGTCGATGAACGCGGGCTCTGTGAGCCGTTGGATCTAGATCCAACGTCCACATACCGCTTCGCTTAGAGAGAGGCTGACGGGCTGGCCCCACCCGTCAGCATTTTAAACATTATCCAGAGCGCGCGTAATTAAACTGAGTCACTGACTCGTGGACCCCACATGTCATACTTTTCAACATTATCCAGAACAGTTATATTTTCGAATTTAAACTTCTCTGGAAATTCAGTACTGGAACCATTTTAGAAATTCAATAACTTGAGATCTAGACATCCAAATAAATCAAATCCAATTGTTCTAGAAAGCCTATGAAAATGTTTAACCAACCCAATTGGATTCATTTCATTTAGATAAATAATAAAAATGTATTATTAAAAATACTACAGAAGGCTTAAATTCTAAACTTGTTTGTTTCTGATACTCTGTTAGTCCAAATAATTCCAAACCAATTTTGCTAGCTTAGTACTGCCATGTAGTAGCTTCCCTATTTTGGTAGAATTATTTGTGCAGTAGTAATTGCTTAGTATAAAGTTGAAGTTGGAACACCCTTCTGCACTAAAACATTTAAATATGTTTAATGGTAACCCATATGAATTAGGACCAATTTTGTTGGATCACATTTAGTCATGTTTAGTCACCCCTAAAAGGATTTCCATTTAGGATAAACAGAACTTATTTGGTAGCTAAAACTTGGTTATTAAGTTACTGCATTAAAACATTTGTGTAGGGAGTTTGGTAACTCCAATTAATCCAAACTCAATTGTGTTGTCTTCTACACATCAGTAGCTTTCTATAGAAATTTAGTTTGTATTTTTGTGACCAACAGAACTCAAGTTATGCAATTAAACATGTTCAACAAGTTTCTGCCATAATTTAGACATAATAAATAATGTTTAATTCAATTAATTTGAAACTAAATTGTATTGTTTGATGTCTGCAGTAGCTATTTGTGATGTTTATGATTGTTATGTTGAGATGATTGCTTGAGTAGTTTAGTGATTGTTTGTATTTGTTTGTTTATTAATTAGACGAGAACGCTGTCGGATTTATCGAGCAAGGAGAGTTTGTTGAATCTGAAGATCAAGACCAAGTTCACTTTGCCGAGCAAGGCAAGCTACTCTCTGAGCTTGCACCTAAATACATATGCATCTACTTTGATCAAATGATTTACTCTTAAGGCAATGGTTTACAAAACCTTTTCAAAAGTATATGGATATTATTTTGCCACCCTATGTAGAAGTATAAGTTAGTTATATAAAACTATAGGATGGGAAACAATGTTGTTTATGCAAAACTCCTTTGAAAATACTTGTGTGTTATGGAATGCCGAGATGTCGGTGTTAAAATGGAGAAGTGGAAAAATGGAGATGTTTATGAAAAATGCACAGTGTGTCCTTGTACTTACGTCAACCAGCCGATACCTGTGCGACCACATTTACCCACATATGGGAAAAGGGCTTAGTCATATAATTTGCTCATATTAGTATGGGATGCCTCATCGACGGAGATGACTCCGTTATGCATGAGGGGATAGTGTGTTGATCTACCCCTGACCCGGGTCCTCGCTCAAACTCTATGAGAAGATAAGGAGGAGGATTGAAGGTTCCACCATAAACCACCGGGCAAAACCTATGAGTCCTCACACTTAGATTCCGACGGGCTGGGTTAAGTGTTGATGGAAGTGTCATATGGGCAGGGTCCTATACTAGTATGAGCAAAGGACAGGCTAGGGTCGGTGGCTTACTTCGCATACACCCTGTATGGCGAGACGTGGCGGACACGATGAGCTGCCGGATGGATGTGGGAAAAGCGTGCTAACTCTGCAGAGTGTAAAACTATTCGAATAGCCGAGTCCTCGGATATGGACAGTTGGGAGGCCCTACTTTGACCATGTGCAAGTTTTTGAAAGACTTTGAGTTTTAAAAAGAAAATGAAGTGGAGAATGTTCCTTACACCTATACCAACGGATCGGTATGAGGTTGTTGGAGGAAGTGGACCATGACGAGCTATGGTCGGAAAAAGGAGGAGTTTTGGAGAAACAGATAAAATGGTGATTTCTTTACAAGATAGTTATAAAACTCTTCTTACCTTTTTCAATAAAGATATAGAGATGTTTTAAACAAATAAAAGTTGGAAATTAAAATAAAACTGGTGCATACTCATGTTCGGGTAGTTTGCGAGTACATTCAAATGTACTCATATTGATTTCGTCCCTGGCTATTGACCTAGCCAGACTACGAGGAGGAGCACTACGCCGAGCAGGAGTATGGCGACTTCTACGCGAACTAAGGATCTCCACAAGTCAGCTGCCTGTCGGGTCGTCATCGTTAGAATATGATGTCTACTACGCCGTAGCTTCCGCTGATATTTTGGTTTGGCCCATGAAGGCACCTATGTAAGACTTGGTCTAAATGACCATTTATGTAAGACTTTTAAATTCGGTATTGTAATGGATGTAAACTTTGGTATCCAATTCGGATTATGTGCAACGACAGACTGATCACGAGATCGTTGTGTTAAGCATAATCGGGTATTTCGGACAGCTAGTCCGGGGTCCCCACAACTAGTGAGCTCCGTGCAGATGGCGGCCTCCTCCTCCGGCGGCGCCTCCACCAGCCGTCCTTCTAGTCGATAAGGCACGACCACCAGCCTTGCAGGGTACTCCTCCACCGTCGTGCTCCTCGACGACGACAACGACGAAGTCATCTAGGACTAGGGTTAGAGCTCGGTGACGAAGAAGTAAAGTTTCATTCAAACTTGTTTGTAATATATTATCAAATATGAATGAAATTTGATTATTTCGGTTTCTTTGGATTCTTTTTTTTTTGTCGCCGCTGCGGGCAGCACCCCCAATGTGGCGGTCACAGGTCCGGCACCCCCGAAAGAGGGCCCAAATGGGGGGGGGGGGGGGTGCCGGACACATATTTGGCGGGGCCCCCCGGTGATGCTATAAGATTGGTGTACTTTTCACACTTTGTGTTTTTTTACGGGTACTTTTCACACTTTGTTGTTTTAGCGTGTTTTAGAAAAATTTAGGTGATTTCCAGTCGTTCTGTGAGATAAAAATCAGCCGCGGCGGCAGATACGACTTCCCAGACCAAGTGGTGTCCCAAGTTCTCTGTCCGGCTTTAGGCGTGGCCGCGTGGTGATGGCAGATGCTTCCCAAGGCAAGCACTCGAGTACTTCTGGTCCTGTTTGGTTGGGCATAATTTTCACTTTCGGTTTTTACCTTATAAGTCACAAAAGCACATAAATTTTGGCTTTTGCGTTATACCATCATGTAGCAATGTCCAGTCAAAACCCCGAGCAAACTATTCCTAGTCCTAAGACTAGTCACAATGGGAGTAACTTAGCTAGTAACATCACACATCTCAAGACAAATTTGCTTAGTGGCATGTAATTAATGAAGAGAGAGGTGTTTGTGGTAACATAGCTAGTTACCGTAACATCACACATTTCTAGACAAAATGAGTGTATAACATAATAAATGAAGTCTTGCATGACACCACACATAAGTTACTCCCCATTGTAGATGTAGTAACATAGAGTAGTAAGATATGCATGTTACTACTCTAAGTTACTCCCCATTGTGACTAGCCTAATACTGTGTAGGGAAGAGCAGACTGCATGCGTGTCCGTACGGTCGTGTTCAGATTTATTGCTGTTTGGGGTGGGAGGGGGGGGGGGGGGGGTTGGGGCGAATGATTTTGCAGCTTAGTCCCGTCTCCCGTGGCGCCAGTTAGAGCATCTACAACGGCCGCGGTAAAAACCAGCCGCGCGCTAAAACCTGTCATTTTTGGGCGCGGGAGTCAGGCCGAGGCGCTACAGCAGACGCGGAAAAATAGCGCGCGAGGGAAAATTTTTAGGCGCCAAAATAGCGCGAGTATTACGCGGCGGCGTGGCGGGTCTGGCGGCCGCGACGCGACATGAACTTCGACGACGTCTATTGTCTCCCAGAAGCGGAGATGCTCGCTCGACCGCCGCGCCTCGTCACTAGCGAGGACCGGCAGCGCCACCGCCAACAACAGCGCATGCTCATCATCGTCGAGGCAGACGAGCGTGCCATGACGGCATGGAGGGTGAACTTCCCACAGGACGTGCAGGACGAGGTCAAATTCTTCGCGCAGAGGAGGGCGCAGAGGAGGGCCGAGAGGGCGGCCAAGCGGGAGCGGAAGGCGTTCATCAACGCGCAGCTCACCTGTCGCTGCACCATCGGCTCGGACGATGAAAGGTGGGGCGACCTTTGGACGTCGACCGACAACACTAATTCGGATGGGGAGGAAGTGTAGTTTATGCACCATTTACTTTTAGTCTATGACCTAGATGCCAGCCCATGTCCAACTGTAAAAAAATGCAGACAAGATGGGCTTGCGCATGCCAACAGTCAGAATAACATGGGCTGGCTCAACTGCTCCGAACGTGTGCCAGCTCGAATACGTGTGATATACGATTATCGGAAGGAGACAACTAGCGATATACGGGAAGCTGGGACCACTGCTACACGCATCGCGACTGGGTATCGAGGGGGGAGATACCGGCTACCTGTATATTGCTTGAGGATAATATATAATATTTCTAGACCAAAAGTGGCGGACCATTGCAAAGTCACATTAATACTAGAAGGGTAAGGCCGCGCGTTGCCGCGCCCAATTGATATTGGAGTATAACATATCCATGCGTGTGAATAATTTCATTATCTATAAGTGTATTTGTTTCTACTTTACATCTTTATTGTCTAGCAATGGTTTTTTTTATGTTACAAACCAAATTAATTTCACACAAAACATTAGAGATAAACAAAATAATTAGAATATAGAGAGATATGTCTTGATAACTTTAGTATTTTTTTATTTTATAAGTATAAGTTATAAGTAGAACTTAAAATTTCGTCCCCATTTTATTGGTATTTTTTATTGCACCAGGCTTGCTTTGCTTACCTAGGAAACAAGTCCAAAATAGGATATGCTTTTGGCCTGCGTAAGGCACTTTCGGATAACAAAGTCACGACGCCACGAGAGTATCATTCGTCACTAGTATTAAAAATGCGCGCACACGCACACACATTCAACTGTTTTATACATAAAAATGTCGCTTAATACAATTAAAAACCGTTTATGTACCAAAAAGATTCAGAAAACTACTATTACTATGAGAAATTCTAAAGTCATTACCAAAAGTTAGAAGAAGATATTGTCAGACTGTAAAGATAATTGCCTTGATAGATCACTACCAAGCTATGAAACAAAACAAAGAACTGCATGGTATTTCCTTGAAAACGCTATTTAAGAAAATCATAATAGATTGAGTATTAGCGAAACCTTTAACAAGACATCATTGCTGCAACGCTTGTTTTCTCACCCAGCTGCTCCGGGAAAACCCTAGATCTAGGTCTCCCATATCGGACGATAATGGTACGCGGTGCCAAGAGGGAGAACTGTGTTGAGACACACGTCGATAACAGGGAGTCTCGAAGGCGTGGCGCAGCGGGGTCTCGTCGGCGGACCCGTGCTGATGGACGCGCGCAGGACGGTGGCGCTGTCTCACGTCGTGGCGGCGTCGACGACATGCCTGGCAAGGTCAATGCGTTGATCTCTCCTAAAAATGGGTAGGCGGACGAGGGAGGTGGCGACTTCTAGAGCGTACGCAAGCTGTGCACGCGGAGAGTTTACTGGACTGGTTTATGTTCCCGGCTCGCTGTTGGTCGGTTTCGTGAGGCCTCCGGTTTAGATGGCATGAGTTGGTGTGAGGTTAGGGTACTTGGCAGCGATCAGGACCATCCCGTTATCATTTTTAGGTGTTGCGATAGATATCGCCAGGAAGATGTCTTTGATCGACTGATGTATTTGTTTTGTCAGACTTTGTTGAATAATATAATAAAAAAGTTGTATGCTCATTTTTATGCCCTGCAAATTCATGTCAGGAACATAACGTATCTCTAGTATTCTCAATACGAATGGATGATAACAACAGGGTGGTGTATGGCTGAGTCCATTCTAAAGAAAACCTCTCTCTCTGTGCAACCGATCACACAGCTGCCAAGCACCCGAGACCAGATACCAGGTAGAAAAGATTTTTTTTCACAACCTGAAACGTGGGTCACAAGCACCAAGAGCTCTCTATTTTTAGGGATTTTTTTCCACAACGAAAAAAGTGGGGGAATTTTATTTTTTGCCCCTATTTACTTTGGGCTTTGATTATTTGCCCTCTTTTACATTAAAATTTATTTTTTGCCCCACTTTTCTTTGGACTTTGATCATTTGCCCTTCTGAATTTTCCTTAATCCTTTTAACATCATCTGATTACGTGAGACAACATCTCCAGACGATAATGCCCCGTCTATTCAACAGAGGAGCTACTCGTCCTACCGCCGCTTTGTTGCTCCCTCTCTGAAATCTGGCATTTTCTCCAAGTCTGACGAGATCCTCCTCGCTCTCCCACTTATCGTCGGCTCTCTCTCCGAACCCCACCGCTTCCACCTGTACACCCGAACCCCTTTCGGCAGCCTCGAACTCCGAACACTTCTGGCAGCCTACAACTCCAACTGCGTCGTCCTCTCCCTGGCAGTCTCCCGCTCCCTCCCTTGGCAGCGCTGTTATAGGTGGCGGGGGTGCCGGGGCGCAGCCGGCGGGAGACGTGCTCGAGGGCGGTGCCAGAGCAGCCCAAGCACGGGCTTAGATGTGTTTTGCCTGTTCGGCGGCTCGGACGATGGCCGGACGCTCAACACTAAGGCGTTCGCGGCCACCGTCGTGATAATCGAGCACCGAACAGAGGATGGGTCAGTGGGGAGAGAACATCGTGGGGGAACAGCGCGGCCGCCGCAAGCTCTCCTGGTTCGGCGATCCAGGAAAACAACAAAAGGCTAATTTCGTTATTGGCACGCGGCTCCGACCTATCAGGGGCAGATTATAAAAGTTCAAAGAAAAGTGGGACAAAAAATAAATTACAATGTAAAAAGGGCAAATAATCAAAATCCAAAATAAACAAGGGCAAAAAGTAAAATTCCCCAAAAAGTGGGGCCACAATCAAGGAGAGCTCTTTATTTCTAGGGAGCTTAGTATTTGGAAGGATTGATGACAAACGTGGCAACTACGTTTCGCGTATCCTTTCGTCTTAGGAAGCTCATGGCCATAAACTCTTCTGATTTCAACCTTAAGTAACACACGAAAAGCTGATAGGGTTGGATGGTGTCTAGGGTGTGCAACGATTGCAACCGGAAGTAACGATACCAAAAGAGCTAATAACACTAGGGGTACACAAACTTGTCACGTGCGAGCAAACTGGTACACTAACTTGTAAATTGGGGTCAGCTGTACATCAACTTGTGAGACGTGTGCAAAATTGATCCAAACCGACCTGGAGCTTACACGTGGCATTGGCTTTTCGCCGAAAACACCCTTATATTTTTTTCTCCCACGTGACCTTCCCCTGTTCCCATTATAATCTCGCTTTCCGGATCCCGCCACCGCCGTGTCCTTGGCGACGCCGCACCACGGAGCTGCTGGTGTGGAGGGCATCGTGTGGGCGGTGGCGCTGAAGCTGTTCCACGGCCGGCGTGCCCCTTCTGCCGCAGTTGCATCTCCCTGCTCGTGGTGGACGAGACAAGGCGGCGGCAACGAGAAGGCGGCGGCGTCCCCAAGGCTAATCGGAAGCCGGTTCAGGAGGTCACGCGAGGGGAGCAGTAGCTTCAAGGTCTCTCGTCGGTCATGGGTCCCTGTCGAGCAAGATCAGTCGTGGGCTCGTGGCTCGGGCAGGCTGGCCGACGACAGTGATGTCCTCTTCCTGGACAGGCCCGTGAATCCGTGATGATCTCCCGTGATGGTGAGTGTGGCAGCGAAACAGAGCAGAGCAGTAGCGTCGATGGCTACGACCTTTGCGTCCCGGCTCTCCTCCGTAATAGCCACGACCGGCATCACCGCGGCCACGTTGTGCAGAACATCTTCGTCAGCGACGTACACCGACGTGGCCGAGTCGCGGCTGGACATAGAGGCGGTCATGTTCGGGTGCTTGGATGCCGGCTGTGCCAAGTACAGCTGCTCCGCACTATGCGCGCGCACAAGGGCGCCTTGGAAGTGCTTCAACTGTGTGTACCAGCGCGAAGACCACAACAGCAAGGTCGTGGCGCGGGAGCTCATGGCGGTAGCCGACAACGCGCTCAAGACCAACAACTCCATGTTGGGTGCCCTAGTCCTTCCAATTACCGAGCAGCTCAAGTCCCTGATGATGCCCAACATGTTCCGCGGCGTGCGCCCCTACATCCTCAACTTCCGGCGCCCGTTCCAGTACCGTTGAGTGCATGCTGGCGGCCGCACGACGCTGGAGCCTAGAGGACGAAGACTTCGAGCCGAGCAAGCGCACACACGCTGTATCGGTTCGGCAACACCAGCAGCAGCTTGATCTGGTACGACCTAGCACGTCACACTCAAATCAGATCCCGGTGCCTGTCCCCGTCGTCGCTCCGGGCCTTCTTGTGTCGCTGCCTCTCGGGAGACCGCCTTGAGTTCCATGGCCATGCCCTGGTCGCCCTCGTCGGGCACGACGTGGAACACGACGTCCTTGACGCCGCGGCTGGGCACGAAAACGGACCTGAGGTTCACGAGGTCAGCTCAGTTACCGCGGCTCCGGCAGCGCCGACGAGAGTGCCTCTGTCGTCATTGCCACCGAAGGGCACGCCGAGGAGGACGACGATGCCGAGATTGGAATGAGGGGACGAGGCGCTCGTTGCGTCTGCCAGTGCCAGAGGTCCGGTGCCGGCATGGTGCGATGAACGTGCACGCGCAGCGCTGTCCGATGAACCTGCTTAGCTTGCTCCTGTGGAACGGCATAACCAAACTCACATAGCAACCTCCATGATTGATTCATTTTTTTACTCCATTTTGAGGCGCTCCTGCCGGCGCTTGTCGCTGGCGGCAGCGGAATCCGCTGAATCCTGGCCGGCAAGGGGGAACAAGGGAAGGGCATGTCCGTGAGAAGAAAATCTGAAGGGTGTTTTTTGCACAAAAAAAAATGACACGTGTAAGCACTAGATCTGTTTGGACCAATTCTGCACACTCTCACAAGTTGATGTACCAGCTGAACCCAGTTTACAAGTTTGTGTACCAAATTGCTCGCACGCGACAAGTTTCCTCCTCGGGTCGGGTTAATCGGGTTTTCCATATTTCGGGTTTTCGATTCTCACACCCGAAGTTCTCTTAAAATTTTAGAAACCCGACAGTTCGGGTACCCGACAATTCGGGTTCGGGTTCGGGTTTTCCCGATTTACCCGAAAAGAACAGAAGAATGGAGGGGAACGAAGAAGAGGAAGTTGCCGGCGACGAGCCAGCGAGCATGGCGGCCAAGACTGCGTGTGGAAGGTGAAGAGAGGCGCGTGGCGACCGAGGAGGAAAGCAGGGCGGCGACCAGACTGCCCGCTGCACGGAGAAGCCGAGGAGGAGATGTCGCCGGCTAGCACAGCGACGAGTGCACCGGAGAAGCGATGGCGGCCGCCGGCACTAGTGCGTGCGTGGATTGCGACTTCAGTGTGGCTCTGCGCTGCACGTCCGTGCGGGATGAGAGAGAAACAGAGGGCACTGAGCAGTGGCAGCTAGGTGATGGGAGATGGGTCGTGGTCGTGAGATGTGCCCAGGAAACCTAGCTTTTGCTGGACGATCTTGGGCTGGGCCTGTGTTGTCTCCTATCTATGCAACTATCTTAATGGGCTGCACATATATTTCGGGCCTTTTCGGGTAATTCGGGTACCGGGATAGCTAACCCGAATTTCCTAACCCTCAAAAAAAAAAAAAAAAAGCTAACCCGAATTTCCCAAATAAAATTCGGGTTTTCAAAACTGTTACCCGATTTAGTGTTCGGGTTTGTCGGGTTCGGGTTTTTTCGGGTTCGGGCACGGGTAATTCGGGTTCGGGGTTCGGGTATCGGTTTTATGCCCACCGTGACTTCAGGGCGTACAGCTGCTTCGGGCAAATCTTTTGGTCTCGTAGCTTGCTATTCTTTCTTGTGCTCGCACGTAATTTTCTGTTGACACTAAGCCCACAACTGCAACTTCCCCAACTGCCGATCCCGATTGAGTACTGATATGAAGATGAATAGAGTACTGGTTGTACATTGTTCCTTTATTCCTGTTACGGGTTGATTACATGGAGTAAATCGGTGCTTTTATTTGTGTGCTACCTTATTACAAATTTTTGGACTGAAAATAAACGAAATAGAGCTATGCACTTTGTGTTGACAACAGCTTTTGCTTCAGAATGGTCGCCATGAATTCCTCACATAAAACTGAGAATCCTAGCATTGTTTTAGACACAAATTCATCAAGGTAGCTCCGAAATTTCCTGAATCATAAGAAATAAATCAACTAATCCATCTGACGGAAGTAGCAAGCAAAATCCAAGATCAAATCAATGTGCGTCATCGCACAACAACCCCATAAATCAAACAAAGATCAGGAAAGTACAAATCAGAAAAAAGCAAGGAAGTGGAATATATGACAAAAGCAAGAGCAGCAGAAAAATATGATACGGTTGGAGAGCAACAATAAGTACATACAGAGTGGAGTCAGCCGCCCCTTCCCCCGCAACGCCGCCGCCGGAGGGGGTGCCGGCAAAGCCGCGCGCGCCCAAGGAAGGTGGCGGCGGGCGTTTCTTGCCCATTCGCGGCTCTCCCGCGTGGGCTCGGTCGACGGCGCTGGCGGCGATGGCGTGGACGGGCGCGACGGCGCGGATGGCGGTGGACGGAGCGGGACGACAAGGCGGGGTGCAGTGGAAGGGGGCGTACATGGTGGTGCGACGGCGGTGAAGACCGGGCCCGATCTGGGCCTGGGGCGGGCCGTGCGGGCCGCGGCCGGCAAACTCGACGAGGATGCGGCGTCGCGGGGTGATGGGCTCGGCGGAGGAGCCGACAGCAGGCTACGTTCGGAGGAGGTGCTCCTGCTCCAACCTCCTGCGGTCATGGCGTTCTCCTGGGACGACGAAGCCGGGGCGGCGGCCCCGGATCAAAAGCTGCGGCAGGAGGCGCGGCTGGCATGATGGCTTCTGTAGCGTGAGGTGCCGCAGGGGCTACGGCATGCGGAGGAGCTTGGTGGTCGGCCACCGATGCGGCCTCCTATCTTGCGGCTCCCTAAGGTTCGTGGGCGGATCGAACTCTGGGCGAAAGCTTTGCACCGACTTCGGTCGGGGCCGACGATGGCGGCGCCTTTTGGGCATCGTTCTCCTTCTTGTTTGCATAGTTAGCGAGTCTCGACACCCAGCCCGACGAGAGCGGTCCGATGGTCTCCGGGTGAAAGCCTAAACTCCGTCGGGAGCGGGCGACGGTGACAGACGTGTCACTACCTTGTTGGAGGCGTCGTCTTGGAGTCATTGTCTCTCCCGGTGCGACGGGTTCGCGGCGGATGGGTAGGATGGCTCTGTGGTCAGGGGAGGTGGATGCCGGGGTAGCGGCCCCAGACGGTGGCAGTACGTCGAGGCAGCGGCCTCGGGCTCCCACGCGGCGACAGTCCTATGGGGCAGGGTCGTGTCCAAGTGCGGTTTGGGTGGCGTCCTAATGCTGTGCGGACAGCAGGTTCGTCGACCCGAGTGGTTCGACTTTAGGCAATGCGAAGTTTCGTCCTGATTGCTACACCGGGGCGGTGGCCCCGGAGCAGGTGGGATTAGGTGCGTCCTGGTCTATGCGGACGGCAGGCTCGTTGACCCTGACTAGTTCGACTTCGGGCAATGCGAAGCTTCGTCCTGGAGTAGGTGGTGTGTGTCTGTGGCGTTTGGTCGACTTGCGTCGTGCGGGCCGTGGGTCGCCTCGCCTGTGCGGTTTTTTTAGCCCTGTTTTCCTCATAAACAGGGCATTTGTATGAGTTTTGGGTCTGGTCTCTCTTATAAACTGGGCCAACTCTATTCTATCCTGCCCTCCTCGAGAGGTTTCTCGAAAAAAAAATGGTAGAATCAAACCAGCTCAAAAGTCTATCACGGACTGCTATGTCAACTCATCTCAAGAATCCATCTAAGAAAAATGAACCAATCTCAGTCTCCCCTGCCGCCGACGGAGAAGTACTCCATCAGCACTAGCTGGCAAAAGTCCACGCCGGTGACCAAATCACCAAATCCACTTAAGTCTTCGACGGACGAAGAGCTTGTGCAGCGGGACCTTCGGCAAAAAGGTCATTGCCAGTCGACGAGCGCGTCCCGACGACGCAACGAGACTCCCCAGATGCGGCTACCGGAGTCTCGGTAGCTAGACCGGAACTGACGCGATGGCGCTCGTGGCAGCGGTGGCTCGCCGCGAGGTGGGACCGAGCACTGTTGAGGGCACGATTTTGGAGGCTCCAGATTCCGACGGCCGGATGCTCGGTGAGACATGGCCTGATTCCATGGGATGAAGATGGGGAGGCGCTGGCTCACCATGGAGATGAGAGAGGGAGAGGACTTTTTTTTTCTTGAAGGGGAGGGAGAGGACTTGGTGGTGCTTGTAGAGAAAGGGTGGGAGAATAACCGGGCGTCCGGACTAGTATTCAGCGGAGAGATAAAGCAATCCACGGACACAGAGATTGGAGTGGGACCTAGCAGGCGCATGTGACCCAAGGGCGCGTCCGCCTTAGAGCATCTCCTGTCGGGGCTCCTAAACGGCCGCCCAAAGACGTTTGGGGCGTGCCGGACACAAAATCACGCCCACTCGCGGCACCCAAACGCGAATTCGATCCGGCGCGGCCCAGTTTTGTGTCCGGCACGCCCAGCCCACGCCCTCAACTTGGGGAGGCTTGGGGCGGCCCCGGACGGAAGGAAACGCGACGCCACGTCGGCTCCCGACGGGCGGTCCACGCCGGGCAGTGAGACAAGAGGCTGCATTAATGCCGGGCGGTGTCTCGGTTTCCCAGCCGGGCGCAGCGACGCGTCGCTTCGCTCTGCGGCGAGGAAGCGTCTGCGCCACGGCGGCGTCAATGCAGGCGAGCCGTTAATGGTGTGGCAGGCGAGCCGTTGGACGGCCGGAGTTAGGGCGACCTCATCCGTTCGCCTCCCCGGCCGCTATATAGAGCGGGTTCCTCACCGTCTCCACCATCTCACACAGCCATCTCCATCCCACACCTAGCCATGGCCTCTCCCCGGCGCGCCACGGAGGAAGAGAGACGAGCGCAGACGGAGGCCCGTCGTCGCCGCCGTGACAGCCAGGCTTGGCAGAGCGCCATGGCTCGCCGCGGCTGGCCATCGCAGGAGGCAGACTCGTCGGCCGTCAACGCTCCGCCACCTCCTCCACCGCCTCCTCCGCCACCGGCGAACCAACTCACGGAAGCCGAGGCGTGCGATCTCGTCCACACTAACACGCCGGTGCCGGCGAACTGCGTCCTTCCCGAGGGATGGGCCACGACCCCCGTGCACGTCCCCGTTGCACCCATGCTGGCCGGCCAGGCGCATCTCGACTACATCGCCTCGTGCATGGGGATGATGGCGCCGGAGCTGCACGACGACCCCAGGTTCGAGCCGAACTCGGCGTACTGGGACAAGCAGGTCGAGCTCGAGCACGCCTACCGCCTCCACTCCTTCTTCGCCCCCAAGCCGCCTGCGGACTGGCTTGAAGAGTCCGACGACGACGGCCTCACCAACACCACCGACGAGGACTTCGCAGCGGGCATGGAACGGGAGAGGGTTCGCTACGAGGCGGTGGAGCAGACTCGTCGCGCAAGATCGGAACGAGGCCGCGTGCAACCTCCTCCGCTGCAACCTCAACAAGAGGCGGAGGAGGTTGACGGTGATGATGACGGCTTCGAGGACTGGCCGCCGACGCCGGAGTGGGATCCCAGCCACATGCAGCTCGCCATCGAGGCCGACATAGCCTCCGCCGCCGCCACCGCCACCGCCTCCGCCACCACCACCACCGCCTCCGCCGCCACCACCTCCACCACCGCTACCTCTACTGCCACTGCTCGAGCTGCCGCCGGGGTCCTGTGCTCGCCGCCGCAAGGGCCGGCGCCTGCTCCAACTGCCGGTGCCCGGCGTGCCACCCTACTTACTAGATCTAGTCTAGGTCTAGATTTAAATTTGAATGAATTATGTTAGTTTGAATGAAATTTCAATGAAATATATGTATTTTCGTATCAAAATTTCATATTTGAATAAGATTTGGGCGTTGCGAGTGGGGAGCGAGGGCGCCCAAATGGGCAAGGTAGTCCGGACGGCGCCCAAAGGGCCTGTCCGGACGGCCTTTGGGCGCCCATTTGGGCGCCGCGAGTGGAGATGCTCTTAGGGTCGCGCAAACGGCGTTAGGCACGCGTCGATCATAGAAGGCGTGTGCAGCTACCCTCCATGGCAGCAGGTAATTTTCGATATATATATAGGACTGCTATAATATACTCCCATGCGTACATACTCCCACACCTTAATGGATCATATCAGTTGGATAATACCCAATAGCTAACCACCTAATAGAAATAAAAAGGTAAGCCGAGCGCATGCAACGACTTCCTCTTCGGGTCTGCATGCATGCAGATGCTTGTGATCCTAACTGCTAATACTGATAAAGTTCAGGGTTTTCTACGAAACAATCATGCCACGTGTCGGTAGCACAGCTAGTTGGGACCAAAACCAATCCGCATGGCAAGTTGTGGTACTAAACTTGTCAAGTTTGCAAGATGCGGGACTAAATCCTCCGTAACGTGCAAGATGTGGGACTAAAAATGTTAATTCCTCATAAGCCGAGTGCATGCAACGACTTCCTCTTCGGGTCTGCATGCATGCAGATGCTTGTGATCCTACAATTAAGGGATGACATTGTGGTAATCAGATTTTCAATACACAATTTCTATAGGCCATATACCGCCCACCTTATCTACACGCATCCAGCTCATCTTCAACATCAAGAGAGGTCTGTGCGTGTGATCTGCACGGTTTTTCTTTTAACTTTCACGTGTTAGTTTCTTAGGATTCACATATACTAATTTTGTAACCGGGTACATACCTTTTTCCCGATGGAGTATCTATCATATTTTTCCAAGGAGTATATATCACGTGCAATATACACTCTTGGAGTATATTTGAGAACTTAGGAGTATCCCAAAAAAGAGTTGATAAGTTGCTATGGGTATATACTGCTTTTTGAAGGGGTATATACTGCTTTTTGAAGGGGTATATACTGATATTTTTTTAGGGTGAGTATGTATTATTTGTGCATATGTACTATGTAACTTAGCATCCAGCAAGCTAGCTAGTTATATACTGCTCAAGCATACAACTTATTTTTGTAAGGCGTATATACCGATTATTTCAAAGGAGTACTGCCTTTGAGAGAAGTATATACTGTACTTACTTTTTTCAAAGAGTATATACCCATTTTTCTGAGGGAGTATATACTGCCATTTTTCTAAGGAGTATATATTTCCTTTTTAAAGATCACATACCTATTTTTTCCGGTGAGTATACACTGTCATTTTTGTAAGTAGTATATACTTTCTTTTTAAAGAGCATATACCTATTTTTCCTTGTGAGTATACACTTCCATTTTTCTAAGGAGTATATACTAGATTTTTAAGGAGTATATACTATTATTTTTGAAGGAGTATATACTGATTTTTCCGAAGTGAGTATATACTATTTTTGAAGGGGTATATTCTGGATTTTGTACGAAGGGCTATATACCGGATTTTTAAGAAGGTGTATATATGCATTAGAAGAAAAGGAAGTACATTCATCTGGCATAATAGTCTATCCATCCAAAGACAGTACATATATGTAACTTTTAATCTTAAATTGTCAGTAACAGACATGACTCGATTGTATGAGTGCAAAAGAAGATACTAATTGTTTCCCAATGTACATACTAGTCACTGCATGCATATAGTCTTTGAAGGCATGGATCGATGTATAAGGTATATTCATGCATAATCCATTGATAGGTCTTTCAGTAGATTTGTGTGTTCTTCAACCCAGTGGGCATTGTTTGATGCTCTCCAGCATGTGCCAGACAAGGAGCGCAGACCCGTCGTCGGGCGATCAGCCTCGGGAAGTTCATTACTAATTCGAACACTCGCCATGGACGAACTAGCTTCGCCATCCCTGCGCCGCAGCATGCGCCATGGCGCCATCGATCGTCTTATCGTTGCAGCTAGCTGGCCATCACGTAGCTGATGTATATAGAGATTAGTTAGGAATGGCATTATTGATGCGTCACATGTATTGAAAAATCACTTGGATCCATGTGTATTACTAGATCTATGCGTACCTTGACTCCACGAGTGGTGGATCTAACTAATCAATGCAGCATGTAACAAGAGTTGCAAAAGATCTGTGCGTCATTTAACAAGACTACATATTATTACTTACGTAGTATAGTAAACTTGGCCGATCGATCCTCCTCCAACAGCCTGCGATCGCGATAGAAGTCGTCGTCGTATCGTCTTCGCTGACGACGGCGTACCTGGCAGGAGCGGACTGTGTCGTTGGTGTCGCACCGGGTGGAGCTGCGGGGATGGATCGAGGAGACGCGCTCAGCAGAATCAGGTACGTAGTTGTCGTCGCCGCCGTACACGATATGGCAAATAGTGTCGAGGGTTTTTTTCTCAGCATATATACCATGGACATCACCGGCTCCATGCCTAGAAACGTGGAGATCGGTACAACGAATTTTCAAAAGCTGCGTGATTATCCACAGGTACGTTAAATACTTTTTAATTGAAATCTAAACGGGTTTGCGGTGGCTACAACCCGGAGGAGGTGGGTACGCTGCAGGATGCATGAAGGGAGGAGTACATACTCCTAGGTGTATGGAACCATTTTCCTATATATACTAGCACACATGCCCGTGCGTTGCTACGGTTAATAATACAATCAACATTCAGAGGTAATTTTGAATAAGCAAGTAAACCAACTGAATCCAATTGATGCACACACGAACTAAATAAAAAATAATAGACCTTGACGAAATTCATGCCGATCCACAATCTTCTCCAATCAACCACTTGTTGGATGATATTTCCATTCTTTGCAAAGATAACAAAAGTCTGCATATTATATATTTTTAGATAAAAGGCCAAAAGACCCAACGCTTAAATTAATAACGCCGAGAGCGGCGAAACAGATACATAGTGCCGAACCCGGCTTACAACGAGATAAAATGGTAAAATTGTAGAGCTGTGGACGAACATGAATAACAAATTACCTCATGCAACCAAACAGTTCCTGGTCGTTAATTCAATGCAGCAACATTGTGCTCAGGAATGAAGATATACTTATTAAAAATTCGTGCGCTAACTGAAGGTTTTGCTATGTGTATTTTTTCGTGCTCTAGATTGCCCTGTATTCAACGAAAGGTAGGCTCTTTTTCTTCCCTCATCTAACTTCATCTACTATTATTTTATCTGATGTAGTCAGCAGTCAGCTGTCAGCAGTCAAACATTTATCTTTCTCCGTGGATTACCTGGAACACCACACAAAGCTCTATGGTTGTGCTTGAGAAGGGAATCGGTACGCCGCGGTTGAAGGGATCGATGGACTGCCGCCATGGAAAGATTTCGACGCCATGCTTGCCACTGAATTTGTCAGCTCACCAAACACTAAGTCTGAATGTTAAAAACGACCCATCCTCTGCGAAACTGTTTCAGGAACAGAGCCCAGACTTCAGTAGGACTGTAGGAGCACAACATGAACACATATACAAGCAACTGCGCTGGAGCTCCAAAGTAGAGTAGCTCGCTTAATTGGTCCTACGCAATCGCGCCATGGCGCCATGGAGGAAGCTCCTGCTGCTGCTCTGCGCCTTAACAGATGAGTACGTGTTGAGCTCTAGAATCATTACAGCTGCTCTGCGCTTTAACAGATGAGTACGTGTTGAGCTCTAGAATCATTAGAACGGAGAGTCGGAGCCTCCGAGGCCCTAAGCCTAAGTGCGCGCCTGCCATCCTGAGTCGGAAAGCGCAGCAGGCACACGTCATGGCCACAACTCCTGTATGATTCGAGCTGCTTGTCGTGCTCATCGTCCTCTGGCATGAGGAGGCGCGTGGATCATGTCGTCGCTGATTCGAGAAACAGCCAGTAGAGGCAGCGGAGCAGATTCCTTCTCCCTCTTCATCAGCTAGATGTTCCTGTGTCGCACGAGCAGTTCCAGATAGTTGGCGGCAACGATGATGTCGTAAAACGTGCATGTTGGCGGAGCTGCTCGTCAAAGCTATTGTTTCCTGATCCGCTTAGAAACAAAGATGGGCAATCCGCTTTGATAAGCTATCGTCAAAACTCTCCAGGTCCTGCTTGTCGGCGGAGCCGGTTCCTCAGGCGATGGCGTGCATGTCCATGACCTTGGTCAGGATGGGTGATTTTACATTGAAGATCAGGAACAGCGTTCTCGACGCAATCGTCCTCGATCATGTCATGGATGCGATAGACAGCGCGGCCACCTGCACTTGGTGTCGAAGCGTTCGCCGCCGGACATGTGGCCGCCCCCATGGTTCTAATCGCTAGCTCGCCTGATAGCTCGGAACATTGGATTTGTAATCTAAGATATTTGATCGTTTTGATGCACCATAATCGATCGCTCCCATATTTAAGGCAAGAAGAAGCGGACTTGGCTCTGGTTGGGACTCAAGTCTGGATCTGTCTCCAATCTAACAGATCGGTGATGGACGAGCTATGCGAACGTACGAAACCACGGAAACGAATCGGTACCTAACTTATGGTGGTAGTGGTGGGTAATTTGTGCAAACTTTAGGGGTATTTTCAACGATGTACGAGAAGAAGACTTAATATTTTTATTATTAGGTATAGATATATATATTCAAGCTATTTAAGAACCAGTTTCTGAATAACTATTCAGAGCACCTTTTCTGAACTTCCGTTCGTATACTATGTTAACTTCCGGACGGAACTCCCAGATTTTCTGTTTTACGGACAGTATTTACAACGCAATTTTCGAACCGTTTATCGAAATGATGCATGCGATATACCGTTGAAAAGGTAGAGAAATTGCGCACCTTTTTCGTCTTGACGGATTTTCCAAATTCTTTACGGTTTCAAAACAATTTTACAAATACTAAACTCAGTTTTCGCCAATTTGTCCGTTTTGGTACTGTTTTTTTGCCGCCATTTTCAAACCGCTCGTCGGATTGATTCAAATGATACGCCGTTAGAAAGCTACGGATATTGCGCACATTTATTGTCAGGACGAGTTTTCCAAATTCCTTACAGTTTTAAGACAATTTTAGAAATAGTACACTCAGTTTTCACGTTTTTTTCCTATTTCGTACTGTTTTTTTAGCGCCATTTCCAAGCCGCTGGTCGGATTGATGCAAATGATACGCCGTTGGAAAGCTATGAAAAATGCGCAACTTTGCTATATCTTGTCAATTTTCGAAATTCTTTACAGTTTAAGAACAGTTTCAGAGATAAACAATATTGTTTTCTGATATTTTAGATCTAGCGGACAGTGTTTTGCTAATTACTTTCAAACGGTTCATCGAAACTTAACAAATGATATGGCGTTAGAAAAATATTGACAAGGCGCAACTTTTTCGTACAGAAACTTTTTGCAAATTAGATAAGGTTTTTGATTAATTATGAAAATACGAAAAAACGGAAAAACGAGATGACATTAGAACGATTCAAAATTGACACGGTTGTGTTACTCGCGTGGGTGTGGCGGCATTGTAGAGTGAAAGTAGACTCGTATCATTGCCAATTGCATGCGGGGCCGGTCGAGTTGGCCAACAGAAGCTATTTTCAACGATTTTTTTGCATACAATTTCCGCCTAGAAAAACAAAGCATAATGAACTTCCTTATACAAGGCCGTGAACCTCTTGGTATGTGCTATCGAACTTCCGATCGCTCTTAGTGTGAACTCCCATGCTGTCTAAATTGAACTTCAGATTTGATCTAAACTAACAACTTTTTTAATGTGTTCGAGCTGAACATCCGACAGGTTCAAAACGAACTCCTGGTCTTAGACAGTGAACCTCCTTTTTTAGAAAAATATTAAAAAAAGTTACGCCCAAAGGAATTTTTTTATTGCTAGGACAAATGTGAACCTCGGGAATGGTCGATTTGAACTCCCATTTTATTCTTCCTCCACTAGAAAAGTGAACTTTGTTCTGAATAACATGAACTTCTGTTCGGAGTAATATGAACTTCTCAAAAATTAAGAACGAACTTCCTTTTTATATTTCGGTGAACTTTTGATAAAACAGTAATAATCCGATGTGGCCGAGAATAACTTTTGATGTATTTTTAGGAGAACTCCCAATATAGATGTAGATAAACTTCCAATACATTTAAAGTGAACTCCGAACATGGTCAAAGTGAACTTCAGAGAAGAATTAAATTCAAAACATGAACATAGACATTAGTGTCGCAACAGTGGAACATGGGGTTCCCCTAGTACTGCCAAAGTGGGTCCACCCCATGTGGGCCCAAGATGAAGATGGACAAGACCAAGACTCAAGTTAAGCTGGCGGGTTCACCGTCAAGACACGCATGGCCTACGTGGACTAAGGGCTCCGGTCCTGGGGACCTTCCGGGTCCCCGAATCAAGCAAGAAGGCCAGGAAGGACCCGAGAGCCCGAGTTCCCGGCAGGAGGCCAGGCTCCCTCTCGGGTACTTCCCCACGTCCCTGTGGATAAGCACTCCACCTCACCACGGAAGACTTGGGAAGCAAGGCGAAGGCAGCGGGCGGGAAGCACGTCCCGTGGTGGTGTCAGCTCCTGTCCACCCCAAGGCGGATGCTCCCACCTAACCCAAAGGAGACGCTAGGCTGAGGAGAGGCCACGTCTCCCCCTAAACTAGATGAGGAGGGTCCTTCACCCCGAAGGTCCCTGTGGCAACCCCTTAGCCTATAAAAGGAGGACCAAGGCACGGAGGAGGGGAAGGTCGAACCAAGGACAAACACAAGCTAGAACCAGAGCAAGACTAGACTAGGGCTGCGAAGGTAGAGGGAAGGTGATCTCCTCCGGGTCAGGATCTGTCCTTCTTCTACCTCCAGCCAAAACCCTTCCGGGTACCCTGTCCGGGAGGTTCCATTGTAAGCCACACTATGAAGAACCCATCAATCCAGACATGCAGGAGTAGGGCTTTTAGCCTCCGGGCGGCCTGAACCTGGGTAGCTCCTTGTGTCCCTTTGGTTGCATGCTTTGATCGTGGAGAGGAGAGCTTGATCTAGACTCCGCCCAAGAAGACGATTCTCAGCCTCCTTCGCGCCCCGTGCCGAACCTAAAAGGGGGTATCCTATACTCCCGGTGTCCGTGCAACGAGACACGACATCTGGCGCGCCAGGTAGGGGGCGCAAGTGCTGGATTCATCTTCATCAAGTTCATCGGCAAGTTCTTCGTCAAGCATGCCTCCAAGGAAGAAGGGAGATCCTGCGGCGTCCAAGCCGGTCTCTCCCTCACGCACTCAAGCTTCAGCTGAACGTCGTGCTGCTGGCGCACGGCGGAGCGTCTCTCCGTCCCCGCCTCCCATGGAGAGGGTGGCCGGACGAAGTGGACGGTCACGACAAGGACAACGGCCCTGGCGGAGCGGCGGCTCCAAAGGGCGCCACCATGCCTCCTCCTCGCTCAGGGGAGAAGAGCGTCTGCAACGGCACCGGCAAGGAGCCCACCGCTGGAGGAGGGAACCACGGCGTTCGCCCCAGCGGGGATCCACGAGCATCCAAGAGCAAGACCTCCGCGCACTCGCCTTCGGACGTGCAAGCTCGCCATGATGCTCTAGTCGCTGCCAAGGCCCTGATGCAGTTCCCTCCAAGCAGCGGCGATCCCAAGGTCTACCAAGAATGGAGGACTCGCGTCGAGAGGCTCCTCGACTTCGCCGATGGTGGTCCGTGGGTCGAACCCACTCAAGCTCCCACCGTCGACAATCCCGGAGCAGCACAAGACAAGACACGTGATCCGCGAGGCCAGCCTCGTGGTGAACGTCAAGCCAAGACGGCGCCTCCTCGCACCGCGCCACCGATGGCTGATCGGCTAAACCGCGATCACGGCGAGGCCATCTCCATCGGGTCGTCTACCTCGCGCAACCCAGATCTTCGTGACGAGCTCAACAGCCGTCAGAACGAGGATATGCGCACCCGCATCGAGCGTCGCCGAGAACGTCACCGCCGGGAAGATCGGGGCATCGACCTCGCCGAAGGCTGCCTCGCCCTCGCTCCCGAGTTCCGCCACTTCAACTGGCCCAAGAAATTCAAGATCGACGTTCTCCGCTACGACGGCACCACGAACCCCCGGGACTTTCTGCAGATCTACTCTCTTGCTGCGATGGTTGCCGGGGCCGACGAGGTCATGATGGCCAACTGGTTCCCGTTGGCCCTGAAGGGAGATGCCCAGACTTGGCTTCTCAACCTTCCCAAGTGCTCCATCCGTTCCTGGCGGGCACTGAAGGAGCAGTTTCTGGGGGCTTTCCAAGGCGGGTACGAGCGCCCGGGGGCTCCCAGTGATCTCCACGACTTCAAGCAGTTGCCGGGTGAAACTCTCCGCAAGTTCATCCAGCGCTTCACCCAGAAGATGAACACCATCCCGTGCATCAAGGAGGAGTTGGTGATCCAGTCCTTCCACGCCAACGTCCGCAACCCCAAGATGCGCGAGAAGCTGAGCATCCATCGCGTCGAGTCTGCTCGTAAGCTCTGGGAGCTTGCAGATCGGTGCGCTCGAGCTGAAGAAGGAGCCAAGTTCCCCGGGGAGGATGAACCCGAGGACAAGGTCGCTCCAGCCAAGAACAAGAAGCGGGACCCTGGACCCGACAAGCGGATCTTCGTCACCGAGCCTCTTCCGAAGAAGACCAAGCCCGCGCCGACTTCCGAGGAAGAAGGTGAAGGTGATCCCTGGTGCCACATCCATCCAGAAGGCAACCACTTGCTCAAGGACTGCCGCATGCTCAAGAACCTCGCCATCCGGGAGCAACGCCGAGCTGATGGGGTCAGTCAAGACGGTTGCTACAACTGCGGCACTGCCGGGCACATCGCTCGTGACTGTCCCACGGGTCGCCAAGGCGGAGGCGGCCGTGGATGGAACCGAGGCGGTGGCCGCGGGGGCCGTGGAGGAGGACGCGGCGGTCAAGGTGGTCGCGGGTACACACTCCGGAGGCCGCCCACGGCGGCAACGGGGAAGCTCCGGCTCCCCAAGGAGGCAACGGCGGCAAGTATCAAGAAGTCACGGAGTTGTCGGGTGCATCCACGGAGGGTCTTCTCTGCCTCCCTCCAACGGCGCCTGCAAGAGACTTGTCCGGGAGCTGAACGCGGTTGCTTCTGCTCCGTCCAAGCCCCTGGACTGGTCTAGCCAAGTCATCACCTTCGACCCAGAAGACCACCCTGCAAACACTGCCGGGGTCGGGACCCTGCCGCTGATCGTGTCGCCCGTCATCCACAACTACAAGGTCACCAAGATGCTGGTCGACGGAGGCTCCAGCCTCAACTTGCTGACGGCGAAGGTCCTGGCTATCCTTCAAATCCCCTGTCTCGCCTGCAAGACACCGGGGTGTTCCAAGGCGTGAACGGAAGTGTTACTCGACCCCTCGGGAAGATCACCCTTCCGGTCACCTTCGGCGACTCCAAGAACTTCCGCACCGAGGAAATCGTCTTCGACATCGCCGACACTCCGCTACCGTACAACGGCATACTTGGCAGACCTGCTCTGGCCAAGTTCATGGCCGTCTCCCACTTCGCCTACAACATGCTGAAGATTCCGGCGCCGTGGGGCGTGATCAAGGTCAAGGCCGACATCGACGATGCTATCTACTGCGTTCACCAGCTGAACCAGACGGTGGCAACCACGGCGGATATCCCTCAAGGTGTACAGGAGGATGATGATGGGGCTCTCCCCGGGGGCGAAGGGCACCCCGGGGGCTCCACATCTACTCCCCCAAGAAGGCGCCATTCCATGGCGATCCGCAGCTGACCAAGAAGGTGGCGCTAACCAGTGACGGAGTTCGCTCCATCACCATCGGCGCCCGCCTCACCGACAAATAGGAAAGCGCGCTCGTCGCCTTCCTTCGGGAAAACTCTGACGTCTTCGCGTGGGAGGCGTCAGGTTTACCCGGCGTTCCAAGGGAGGTGATCGAGCACAAACTGGCGGTCAATCCGGGGGCTCGCCCCGTGAAGCAGGTTCTCCGGAACCAAAGCAAGGAAAAGCTGGAATTCATCATCGCCGAGGTGGACAAGTTGATAGAAGCTGGTGTCATCCGGTCGGTTCCCCACCCAAGCTGGGTGGCCAACCCCGTGGTGGTACCGAAACCCATGACCTTCAAGTGGAGACTCTGCATCGACTTCACAGACCTGAATAAGGCCTGTCCCAAGGACCCTTTCCCCCTGCCGCGGATCGACATGATCGTGGATTCCACGGCCGGGTGCGAGCTGCTGTGTTTCTTGGACGCCTTCTCCGGGTACCACCAGATCATGATGTCACTCGAGGACCAAGAGAAGACGGCCTTCATCACTCCCAAGGGCTGCTACTGCTACACCCGGATGCCTTTTGGCCTCCGAAACGCCGGCGCTACCTTCCAGCGCGCAATGCAAGCATGCCTTGGGTCACAGCTGGGCCGCAACGTTGAAGCGTACATCGACGACATCGTGGTCAAGACCCGGTACAAGGACTCCCTCATCCAAGACCTGCACGAGACCTTCGAGAACCTCCGCCGGGTCAACTTCAAGCTCAACCCCGACAAGTGCGTGTTCGGGGTCCCCTCCGGCAAGCTGCTGGGTTTCCTGGTCTCTCACCGAGGGATCGAGGCGAATCCGGACAAAATCAAGGCAATCGAGCGCATGGAGGCGCCCCGGCGGGTCAAGGACGTACAGCGCCTCAACGGGTGCATCACTGCACTCGGGCGCTTCATCTCAAGGCTTGGGGAGCGGGCCTTACCGTTCTTCAGGCTGCTCAAGAAATCAGGCCCCGTGGAGTGGACCTCCGAGGCCGAGGAAGCCCTGCAGTCCCTTAAGCGCTACCTCGCCTCGCCACCAATCCTCGTGGCACCAGAAGAGAAGGAGCCCCTACTACTGTACATTGCTGCCACCAACCAGGTGATCAGCGCTGTGCTCGTGGTAGAGCGTGACGCTCCTCCGAAGAAGTCAAGCAAGATCAAGGGCAAGCGACCCGGGAACTCTCTTCCGGGCAACCGTGCAAGAAAAGGCTGCCGGGTGACCAGGGGTCTCACGATCCTGGCGTCACTGCAACCTCACCAGCGCGCGGAGCCCGTCGGGAATGGAGAATCTCCCTCCGACGAGACTTCGCCGGGGGCTACCTCGTCCCCACCCCAAGACATCGACGTGGAGGAAGCCGAGCCCTCTCAGGACTCGGCGACCCGCAAGGTGCAGCACCCGGTCTACTTCGTCAGCGCAGTGCTGCGCGACGCCCGGGAGCGGTACCCCATGATGCAGAAGCTGCTGCTGGCAATCCTCATTGCCTCCCGCAAGATGAGGCCGTACTTCCAAAGCCATCCCATCACGGTGGTGTCCAAGTACAACCTAAGAAGCCCCCTGGAGAACCCACTTGCCACTGGTCGCATATCATGGTGGGCCATGGAGCTTCAAGGTTTCGGTCTCAAGTTCGAGCACACGGACAACATCAAGAGTCAGGCGCTGGCGGATTTCACGGCCGAGTGGACCGAGACGGCGTTCGACGACCCGGAAGAGGAAACCTGCCTCCCCGGGAAGGAAGATCCTAGCGCCTGGACCATGCACTTCGACGGCTCCTACACCAAGGGGAAAGGAGGTGCTGGGGTTGTCCTAACCTCACCAACCGGGGACCGGCTGAAGTACGTCGTCCAGATGCACTACCAAGGGAACATCTCCAACAACACGGCGGAGTACGAGGGCCTGCTCGCAGGACTTCGTGCTGCCGTCGGCCTCGGCATCAACAAGATCGTCGTCAAGGGTGACTCTCAGTTAGTCATCAAACAAGTGAACAAGGAGTACGCGTGCCCTCAGATGGCACCATACGTTGAAGAGGTCTGGAAGCTGCAGCGGCGCTTCGACAACTTCCGGGCTGTGTACGTCCCACGGGGAGAAAACACGGCCGCGGATGAGCTATCGCAGGTGGCGTCCAAGCAAGAACCAGTGCCTCCCGGGATCTACATCGAGGTCCTCAGGCGACCTTCGATCCCACCCGAGAGGCTCGCGACAAGATCTGCGCCGGGGGCTGGCGACCCTTCTACCTCGACAACACGGGTAGCCAGCCCAGAAGCTCAAGACCCGGCAGCCCCTCCAGCGGAGGAAGCTATGCTTTCTTTCCGTCGGATGGTGCTACCGGTGGAAGGAACCCACCCACCCTGGGCCCGGGACATCGTCAAGTACATCATGGAGCACGCCCTCCCGGAGGACGATCACGACGCCGAGCGGGTGGCTCGTCAAGCCAAGCTCTACGTCATGATCGACGGCGAGCTCTACCGGCGACGGGACAACGGAGTCAAGCTCCGCTGCATCCCTCAAGAACAAGGCCAAGTACTGCTACGGGACATCCACGAGGCACATGTTCAAGTCATGTGGCATCAAGATCACTGGCGGGTAAAGTTTTTCGTCACGGGTTCTACTGGCCAACAGTCCTCAGTGATGCGGAGCAGCTAGTCAAGACCTGTGAAGCCTGCCAGTACTATGCGAAGAACATACATCAGCCGGCGCAAGCTCTGCAGCCAATTCCAATCTCCTGGCCGTTCGCGGTCTGGGGGCTGGACATCGTGGGAAGATACCGAAGTCTGTCGGGGGCCATGAATACCTTTTCGTGGCCATCGACAAGTTCACAAAGTGGGTGGAAGTGATGCCAGTACCAAGACAGACAGCTCAAGCAGCCATCAAGTTCATTGAAGGGATCGTGTACCGCTTCGGAGTACCCAACAGAATCATAACGGACAATGGCTCTCAGTTCACAAGCCGATCCTTCCTCAACTTCTGTGAAGAGCTGGGAATCAAGGTGTGTTTTGCCTCGGTGTCCTACCCAAGGTGCAATGGGCAAGTGGAGCGAGCCAATGCGGAGGTCCTAAAGGGTTTGAAGACCAAGGCCTTTGACAAGTTAGAAGACAAGGGCAAGAACTGGATTGAGCATCTACCAAGTGTCTTGTGGTCCCTCAGAACCACACCAAGCAGAGCCACTCAAGAAACACCATTCTTCCTTGTCTATGGAGCAGAAGCCGTCTTGCCAACAGAGCTCAGGCATGGATCCCCCCGGGTACTTGCCTATGATGAAGACGCACAAGCTGAGAGGAGGATTGATGACATCAACTTCCTGGAAGAGGTGCGGTGCCGAGCTTCCTTACGATCTGCTCGATACCAGCAAGGGCTCCGCCGCTATCATGATCGCCATATCCGTTCACGGGTACTGGAACCCGGAGACCTGGTTCTCCGCAAGAAGCAGAAGCTTGATAACATGAACAAGCTGTCCTCCAAGTGGGAAGGACCTTATCGGGTGACGCATACCCTGAGACCCGGAGCTGTTTATCTGGAGGACGAGAAAGGCAGGCCGGAGGGCAACGCCTGGAACATCGAGAATCTCCGGAAATTCTACCCCTGAATACGAACATGAATCGCAGATAGTTCGAGTCAACTAAGCACGCCCAAGGGGCTAGTGTTCTGTATAAGGGTGTAAGAATCGTCGCCAAGGAATAAAAGATAAGTTTTTCAATTCCGTGAGCCTCTCTTGTTGTCGTGAAGTGTGTTATCCGTAACAACCCCCAAGCAGGGGGCTGACATGGTGCCGGTGGCTGACAGGTCGAGCGCGAGTAGCCTATCAGTAGGCGCTGCCACCTGATCGTGCCGTACTGCCGCGGTAAGAAGTGGAACGGGCAGTGCTGTGTTTTAAAGAACCTAAACACAGAAATGCACATTCAACTTTGCTTGCGGGTTGCTCCGGATGAAACACTTTCACGACATGTAAGGGAGGGTCCATTCTTTTCCTACTGAAAGTGTGTTTGTGTAGCGCCTCTCCCGGGACAGGAATGGATGCTGAAGAGCGGCTCAGGAGCTGGATACCCGGGAAGGACAGAGTAGATCAAGGGCACGGCAAAAACCAGCTAAGTCTTTGCATGTGCATCTGCATTCTAGGCATAATATCTCGCTCGGAGTCAATATACCACCAACCTGCGCATGCTTGACAGTTGATGAGAACCTTTGCGGGGGTAATGCGTCCTCCCCGGCGAACGGTCAGATTTCCCTTCTGGCCTAGTACCCGTGGCTGTGGAGTGGACTCCCGGAAGGCATAGTGCTCTTAGGGGTGCTGCTACCGGTGCAGGCGGTTAGAGTACTTGTCACCTAAGAGATCTCCTCAGAAAACTTGACGGCGCGTTAGTGCAAGGGAGGTTTGGGAAATGACCCCGGGAGTTGAGCCCTAGGATTGCATTCATCTGAACTTACATTCTGAATTTACAATTCTGATTACATTCAGTCGAAGCTTTTCCTGGATACATATCTAGCCTATGCTACTAAGGCCAGCTCAGGGCTCCTGGCTGTGCAGCTCTGTCTTCTGTTTTATTGCCTGCCGGGTGAACTCCGGACTCCCGGGGACGCCTTCAGGGGTCCCATGGGCCGGGGAACTTCCGGGCAAACCCCGGCACATGCTGGCTGCAGAGGAGGTGCACGTGGTCCACGAACTTATCCATGATGTCTTCCTCATCCTGTACGAAGGGAAGAAATCGAGTCAAGGCGCAGGATCTTCCCAAGGGTCGTATTGCCAAACCAGGCAGCCTTACCTTGAAGACATCGTCAAGGTCGCAGAGGAGGCGGATCAATCTCTGATTGCCTGCGGCCTCCTTCCACAGCTCCATCTTGATGGTGTCCTTCCGGGTCGCCAGCGCCACCGATGCCTCCATGGCAGCAGAACCGGCGATGTTCCCCACCGCGGGGAAAACCAAGGAGACCGAGGGCGAGGAACGACCTCGTCCTTTCTAGTGGCTCGGGCTCCAGCTTCGCTGGGTGCCTCCGCCGCTCCTCGAAAGACGGACTCCGCCGTCGACACATCGGACAAGGCCCTCTCTGCTTCGCCGGACATTGTTCTGCGGGACGAGGGGAGGCAAAGGAAGAAGAGGAGCGGAGCAAGGCGAGAAGATGTGGCGAAGGGGTGGAGTCTGGATGGTCTTTTATAGGCCTCCCACGCTCCACCTACCCCTTGACGCTACGGCTGCTGCAGTAATGGGAGCGCGTTTTGCAAAAAACTCGTTCTCATTCACACGGACGCGACACGAAGACAAGGAGGAAAACAAGATCTTCTTCATTTACAAGGACTACAAGGGGACGATCTTTTTTACAACAAAAAGGTTGGCTCCCGTCGAGCAAGGAGCACCGCCGTACAATGGAAGACGCTACTTCCAGAAATACGTCGTCAAGGCCGCCAAGGAGGAGGTCAACGAGATCTCCATGGCGCCCGTCCGAAGCTCCTCGCCTTCAGGAAGACGAGCTCCCCTCGACCTTGATGTCAGATGAGTTTTCCTCATCTTCATCCTCGTCGTAGGAGCTCGAGCTGCCGCTGCTGCTCTCCATGCAGCACTCCACGCGTCCGCCATCGACACCGAAGATCTTCACGGAGAGCGTAGCATCTCCGTCGTACCGGAACACCAAGCACTGCCCCCTGGACAGGCGGCGGGCACGGGAGAACGACTTCCACCCCGGACCCAGAAGCATGGCGCCTTCAGTGGTGCGCTCCGCCATGGCCCAGGAGGGGCCATTGGGGCAGCCTTCCACTGCAGCCAGAAGCCGGAGGGTCCGATGTCCTCCGTCGCCATCGCGAAGGAATCCGGCAGGAGAAGCCGGCTGCGAGGCCTGCGGTTCAGATCCACGACGAACTCGAACGGCGCGAAGCTGGTATGAACCATGCTCCTAGGAAGGGGGCAGCGGTGCCGCGGCCTCCACGGCCGCCGCGACCGCGAATCCCACGACCTCGCGGAACAGCTCGACCACGAGTGGAGGGGCCACTCTCCGCAGCAGCTGAAGAAGTACGAGGGCGCCCAACTCCTCTCTCGCTCTCGCCATTGGCGCTGGCAGCTTGTGGGGAGGCCTGGAGTTGGACTAAGGAAGAAGATGAACGAAAAGGCCAGGGGTGCGCCTCGCTTTTATAGCCACGGCGGTGCCTCTGTCAAGCGTCTCCTCGGTTCTTCCGTTAGTGGGAATCGAGGGGGCCCCGCAGTTATTCCCCCGAGCGGAGTAACTCCAAGACCATCAATGAAGCAGAGCAAGGAAGACCAGGTGCCCGGGACCCACTTTGACCTATCTTTAGGCCATGGCCCCGGCAGCTGGAGCAAGAGCCGCCGGGACCATGCCCGGGGGCTACTGTCGCAACAGTGGAACATGGGGTTCCCCTAGTACTGCCAAAGTGGGTCCACCCCATGTGGGCCCAAGATGAAGATGGACAAGACCAAGACTCAAGTCAAGCTGGCGGGTTCACCGTCAAGACACGCATGGCCTACGTCGACTAAGGGCTCCGGTCCTGGGGACCTTCCGGGTCCCCGAATCAAGCAAGAAGGCCAGGAAGGACCCGAGAGCCCGAGTTCCCGGCAGGAGGCCAGGCTCCCTCTCGGGTACTTCCCACGTCCTGTGGATAAGCACTCCACCTCACCGGAAGACTTGGGAAGCAAGGCGAAGGCAGCGCGGGCGGGAAGCACGTCCCGTGGTGGTGTCAGCTCCTGTCCACCCCAAGGCGGACGCTCCCACCTAACCCAAAGGAGACGCTAGGCTGAGGAGAGGCCACGTCTCCCCTAAACTAGATGAGGAGGGTCCTTCACCCCGAAGGTCCCTCACGCCCCTCACGTGACCCTGTGGCAACCCCTTAGCCTATAAAAGGAGGACCAAGGCACGGAGGAGGGGAAGGTCGAACCAAGGACAACACAAGCTAGAACCAGAGCAAGACTAGACTAGGGCTGCGAAGGTAGAGGGAAGGTGATCTCCTCCGGGTCAGGATCTGTCCTTCTTCTACCTCCAGCCAAAACCCCCTGGGAGGTTCCATTGTAAGCCACACTATGAAGAACCCATCAATCCAGACATGCAGGAGTAGGGCTTTTAGCCTCCGGGCGGCCTGAACCTGGGTAGCTCCTTGTGTCCCTTTGGTTGCATGCTTTGATCGTGGAGAGGAGAGCTTGATCTAGACTCCGCCCAAGAAGACGATTCTCAGCCTCCTTCGCGCCCCGTGCCGAACCTAAAAGGGGGTATCCTATACTCCCGGTGTCCGTGCAACGAGACACGACAATTAGCTATGGTAAACTTCTCGATATATGTTAGGGAACTACTCGGTATATTTTTCGGATGAACTTCCGAGAAAAAAACAAATTAGCAGACGCGGCCAAGAAGAACTTTGAGCATATTCGAAGTGGTCTCCCCTAATAAAAAGCAAACTTTCAAATAGTTAAGGGAACTACAAATAAAAGGCAAACTTCCGACACAGTTGAGATAAACTTTCGATATAGTGAACTCCAAACACGGTTAAAGTAAACTTCCGAGAAGCAGTAAAATCAAAATATGAGCTATTGTGAACATATTTTTCTGTCAATGAATTGGTTTTTTATGAAAACGAACACGGAAGTTCGGAAGAGAAGAAGGGTCTCCTCGTCACCAACACGCCGTCGATGTGCTCCTAAACAGCTACTCGACCACCGGCGCCAACGCTGGCAGAAAGACGACAATATAAGAGCCGGTGATGGAATGGCGCTGGATTACTGGAACGACACCGGATGAACTCCAATCGTTGGTGTGGACCGCGCGGTCGTTCAGGTCCAGCGAGCAGGGCTGCGCGATGGAAACAGTGGGCACGACGGCAGCTGCGGCCGCCGCCGGCCGGTGAGGGGCTCCGGTTCATCGGAGGTCCCGTCGACGAGCACGGGGCGGAGGTCGGGGTCCTCCGGGGCGACGCACAGAGCAGGTCGGGTGCCTCGAGTGGCGCATCCATGGCGAAGGGGGCCGACGCCGGTGGTCGGGACGAAGGGATTGGGGCCGGCGCGCTCGGGGTGGATGGTTGCGGACAGCGCTGAGGAGGAAGGTGCCGGGCCGGCGCGCTAGTGCCGTCGTCGGCACGACGGAGGCCCGTGGCGGCGCGGTCGGAGGCCGGACTCGGTGGTCGGCAAGAGGCCGGGCCGGATCTGGAGAGAAGGAGCTCCATGGGGACCGGCGGCGCGGTGGAGATGGGAAGCGGGCGCGGGCCGTAGGCGGTGGTGGGGATGGAGCCTGGCGACGCGGGATGGTGGAGGGCGCCGTCGGCCGGGGATGCAGCCGGGCGTCACGCGGTGGTGGAGGGCGCCGTCGGCCGAAGATGGATCCGGGTCGGCGCGCGGTGGTGGAGGGCGCCGTCGGCCTGAGATGTAGCCGGGCGGCGCCGGGTGGTGGAGGGCGCTGGTGGATGGGAGGGCTGCCGGTGGGAAGAGGAGTGAGGCGTCCATGGAAATTTGGTGCGGACGTGGGCAGGTAGTTTTTTTTTTGGTGCGGGAGGTGGAGGCTGGACCGGTTCGGGATTAGAAGGTCTTTAGGTTGGAAAGGTGCTCTAAATAGCTATTTAGAGCACTCTTAAGGGTGGTTTCTGAATAGTCCCACCCTATATATATATATCTCAATAAATCGGGCATGGAGGACCATGGCCGGCGCATATTAAAGCATTTGATAATGTATTATCAATCATCCGGGCGGGCTAGACAGTGAAAAAAAATAGTGCTGCCACCTAAGCACGCATGTATTCATGCAAGAAGAAGTTGTTTCGTGGACAACCAAAAGATTTCAAACATGAATGATGAATGAAGAGGGCAATAATATGAAGTCTAGGAGCATAGGCACTAAGGTGTCTAACTCTGGAAGCGTGCCCTGGAAGACTGCCACCAATGCAGGACACCTGTCCTGCAGTGCACCAATTATATGGCTTGTACTGTATAACACAGTAAAGCCAATAATATGGCCGATACTGTGACACCAACCGTCCATTATTGGTGCCACGAAGCGTTCTTGAAGAAGCCACGAGAAGAGCCACGCAGGCAGTGGGAGAGGCTTCCTCTTCCCCTATATAAGGGGGAGCCAGGCTTCAGAAAGGAGAACACAACGGCGCACAACACCAGCAACCCAGCATCCCGAGTAGAGAGTTCACCAGACCTCGCTGCTCAGTAGTAGTCTAGTACTCCCACCAGTGCAATAAAATCCATTGTAATCAAGAAGTTGTAGTAGAAGAGTGGAGTCCGTAGTAAGGTAATCTCCCCTCTCTGTGTGTAAACCCTTCGGGGGTTCCCGAAAGGGAAACCCGTATGTATTCTATATTGTGGAAATGAAGTAGTTCTGTTTTTTCCCTTGATATTGTTAGCATGTTTATATGGGATGGGTTCTTATGCTAGGGATCCTATAGGAGAAAACTCTGCGTGTAGTTCTCTGTTTAAGTCGAGTGGCGTTGATGAGAACATTGTAGCCGTAGAGAAGTGTTCCCTTCGGGTGGAACTGCCTAGGAAGACGATAAGAAAATGCCCCTTATAAACCTGTCTAAGAACATCTAGGGAAAGAAGCTTAGCTACTTCTGAAGCAATATAGTTAAGCATACGGCAAGTACTGAGTAGGATTTTTACATCTCTGAGAACACCGCTTATAGCTCGTTGGCCTCGCCAGCCTAAAAGATCCTGCAAAATAATTAAAAGTGAATTAAGTGTGAACAGGAAAAACGCGAAGAAAAAACACTGTTTGAACAGTGTTTTCACTATTGTAAAAGCGAATAGTAAAAGAGAATGGTAAAAGCAAATAGTAAGTGTTTTCACTATTGTAAAAGCGAATAGTAAAAGAGAATAGTAAAAGTGAATAGTAAAAGAGAATAGTAAAAGCAAATAGTAAAAGCGAATAGTAAATTCGAATTTTGAATCTGTACGAGCTGTCTGTCTCTCGTGCTAGTTAAGTTAAGCGCTAATAATTACTGTATCGCTAAAATAGTGGTATGAGAGCAAAGTTTTGGACGTTCAATCATTGAAAAATTAAAGTATTTAAATTTGGAGGTGAATACGTGAAAAGTAATAAAAACTATAGACAATATTGACATAAGGTGCGGAATAAATTCCTCAGAAGAGCACACTTGGCATACTACTAATAGCCAGTTAAATTTAGTAGTAGATCTAGTATATAATCTCTTGATATCTTGGGGAAAGAGGCAAGACATTTTAGATCAAAAATTTGCAAATTTATTTCAAGAATATCAAAAATTAGTAGAAAGGTGCTCTGGGTTAAATAGTAAACTTGACCTAGCTTTGCACAAAATAGAAGAAGCAAAGTTAAGACAAAATACCATTTGTAAGAATAACGATTATATTAAAGAAGAAGTCCTATCCATAGGAAAACATATAACCCATAACCTGAACAAAAGAAAATAATCATCTTCAAGACCAGAAACGAGGCAAGATTTACTTGAAATAAAATTGCTAGTGCAAGAGGTAAAATCTTTGATCCTCTCATAGTTGTATGAACGAATATAACCAAGCATTAAAAGAAGCAGAAAAATACTTGATACCTTCTATAGGATTCTCTAATCAAGACTCACCAAAAGAAGATTCCAAAATAATAATAAGGCAGAATAACACAATATTGCAGTTGTTAATCCAGATTTTAGAAAATCTAAAAAATCTAGAAAGCAGCAAAGAAATTGTGTTAGCCTCATCCGGAATATTATCATCATCAAGAAATATTAATTCAGAAAAAAGACATATCTAAAACTAGAAGAGACAGAAGCCTCCAATTAATAAGAGAAGATTCTAAGCCACTAACAATGAGGCATAGAATGTCATGCAGCAACATAGATGACGTTGATAGTTTAGAAGAAGTGATAGACATGCAAAGAGACATGGAAAGATATCAAAAAGATACGCTGAGAAAAATTAAGCCTCAGCAAGTTTATCATATGGGTATGTTTGAAAGAAGGACTGGGTTATACAGAATATCTAGAGAAGTAGAATTAAGTGTGTTAACACACCCTGTAGAATTAAGAATTGTGAGCAAGAATATAGAGAATGAACTTAAATTCCGTGGGTATAAATACATTCATCAAGGCATGTATATTATAGGCGTTAAAGGTATGACAAGAAAGAAATTAGGAGCAAAAGTTTTAATAACATTATTAGACAAAAGATGGGAATCAGTAGATAAAGCGGCATTAGGATTCATGGAAGGAGACATGAATGAAAATATGTTAATAACCTATATAGCCCCAGACCTAATGATGCATGTAAAAGAATTTATTGAAAAAATGAGTTTTGGATTTCAGACTAAAGGATATGAAGATTTTAAAGGAACAAATTTGTTAATAAGCATAGAATTTATAGGAAGGTTATCTAATCAAAGTAATTCTAGATATCGAGTAAATGTAGATGATGTCATTGAAAGTATGTAGTCTAAGGGAATAAGATTTATGAGTCCTCTAAAAATTAGTTATGAAGAAAGAGCGGGAGAAGAATGGAATATAAGTGAACTTATAGAAAAGAAAGAATTAAAGCAGCCTAATAGTTATATTAGCTACCAAAACTGCGAAGGAAGTAGTAGCATTAGATTTACAAATTAGAAATCTACAGCCATAGAGGAAGAAGAATCTCTCATGCCAGATTCTGAGTTCAATGATAATAAGGATAAGGGAATTTCCGAGTGCATGGAGAAGGCAAATTTAGATGATGAACTTAAGCATTGTGAGATAAAATTAAAGCATATAGAAGAGGAATATAATAATTCTATGACTACAGAGTGGCCAAAGATAAGAGAAAGACAATTGTTTTTCATTAGAGAGAAGGCTAGATTAAACAAATTAAAAAATGAGAAAAAGTTAGCCACCGGCAGTTCAAATTTGCTAAGTACCAACATAGTAAAAGAAGAAAAAGATAACAAAAGTATTAATACTGATCAAAATAATAAAAATAAAGCCATAAGTGAAGAAGAGCAATGGGATATAAATAACACAATTCTAACAGAAAGTTATGAAGAAGAAGAAGAATTAATGAAAGAAATATTGTATGAAGAAGAAAACTATGATAATGCAGAACAATATAATTACTTTATAGATTCACTCGATGATGTAGGTTTGCACAATTTAGATAATGCAATGGAAGCCATGGAAGTAGATAACTCTGCTAAGAGAAAAAGAGGCGAGACCTCTATGAAAAGAGAAGAGAGAGAAAGACCAACTAGAAGAGCTGGAGTTTGGCCTCCGCCTCTAGAAACTGGTGATTTTCAACCAACATATATTCCAGGACAATATAGGCACATGGGTAGCAAGAAGAGAGATTTTGAAAAACCAGTACAGTTTCAAAATTATAGGAACGATGGTGCAATTTTAAATTTAGCAGCCCATGACCCAGTGGATTGGCCAAATATACTTAGCATTTGGAAAGGTCTAATAGTTCAAAAATATATACAAAATCAGCACAATATAGGTACTAAGGTTGAAGATATGTTAACATATCTTGAAACCATTTTAGGAAAGTCTGTCAAGGTCTTATGGGAAAATTGGTAGAAGAATATCCGGATCTATATGAAAATTTAAAAAGAGATGGAAGTAATCCTAATAATTTTGCTAATGTGATAGCAAATATGGTTATAGCCGAAGACCCAGAAATAGGATATACAACATTACAAAATGAAAGGCTAAGAGAAATAGAAAAATTAACACTAACCAATTGGAGAGGTATAAAAGAATTCTCTCAACATTATTTATATAATGCTACCACAGCTAAGCAAGGATACAATAAAGGGGTAGTTGAAAGATACTTTAATAAATTGCCTGACCCTCTAGGGCCTATAATATTTGAAGATTATAAGAAAGAATCAAATGGAAATATAGTAAATATTTCTCAAGCCATAACGTTTGTGTTTAAACATCTAAGAAAGGTATGTACAAGTATACAAGCACAAAGATCTATGAAAAGGTCCGATAATAGAGCCCCTTACTTGCATAAAAAGAATGTTAGAAGATATGATTATAGGAAGAATTATGATAAGACATGTAGGTGTTTTATATGCAATTCACCAGAACACCTAAGTAAAACCTGTCCTAACAAAGATCAGAAAAGGTACTCTAGTAAATATGAAGAACAAGAAAGAGTTCTAATTATCGATAGTATTATTGAAAATATTTTGGTTTGTGATGAGGAAATAAAAGATGATGAATCAATATATTCAATTATAGAAACTGATGAATTAGATGATGAGATTTTAGAAGAAGAATCAAGCAAAGATGAATTAGATTTTATAGATCAAATAGCTGGTTTAAAGGTTGAAATGATGAACCAATTAGAATGCGAGCATGATTGGGTTAGAGGTAAAGGTGATTATAACATTAAATGCGCTTTTTGCATATTTTACCCAAGCCAAGAAAATAGATCTACATGTAGCCTATGTTTAAGGCAAGCTTGTGCTTCATGTTTAAAGGCTAGTAACCAAGCTTGGAGACAAGAAATAGAGTACGAACCAGAAGATCGAATATTATCAAGTAGGGTTAGAAATTTAGAAAATAGAATAAATAGACTAGAAGCAGAACTAGAAGAGCTAAAATGTAAGTTAGAAACAGTTAATAGTGGTAAAATAGAACAAGAAGATAATACCATCAAGAATACTGAATTAAAAGATCAAATGGTAACAATAAGGGAAAATAAAGGGGATAGGTTAATTCAACTAAAAGATGCAATAACCAGCTTTGGAAATAAATATGTAGGGGGATTACCATTTAAGGAAGTGTTAGGAATAAGAATTCCAGTTAAAATAAAATTAAAACCAAATATTTCCTATAAAATTTTGGCATTATTAGACACAGGTTGCACAAAAAATATTATTCATGATAAATATTTTGCAAGATGTCCTGAAATAGTAAAGACTATCGAAAATAGTAAAGCCGAAGTATCCACAGATATGTCAGGAATAAAGAAAATTCATAACCAATTGGCATATAATATTGAAAATTATATAAATGGCACTAAATATATAATAGATGAAATTACTATCAGAGATTTATCAGTAATCAATGATGACATGATATTGGGATTAAGATTTTTTACAACAGTCCTTACAAACCACAATTATACATGAAGAAGGCGTTACATTCATTCCATATCAAGATAATGTTCCATACATATCTGAAGTTAGAAAACAAGGAAAATCATTACAAAATGTAGAAATATCTAATCTAGACAGTGAATACATGCCAGGATCAGAACCTTCTGAAACCTGCAAAGAAAAAGTTTGTGACATGTTAGATGAATTTTATATAGAAAATACTTGCACAGAATGTATAGGGTTGCAATCCTTTTCACCTAATTGGTATCGAGACATAAAATCCAAAAAAGATATAGACAAGATTGTTCAAAGATTAGAAGATATACAAATCATTGGAGAAATACCAATGAAATATTGGGATAAGAATTCTATAGTTTGCAAAATTAATAATATAAACCCAAATTACATAATAAAGTCAGGCCCAATAGAAACTACTCCCAAAGACATAGAAGAATTTAAAATGCATATTGAAGAATTGTTAAAATTAAAAGCAATAAGAGAAAGCAGAAGTCCTCATAGATCTGCAGCCTTTATAGTTAGAAATCATACTGAAGAAGTAAGAGGCAAATGTAGAATGGTTATTAATTATAAAAGACTTAATGATAATACCATAGACGATGCATACAATATACCCAATAAACAAGAATGGATTAATAGGATACAAGGGAGTAAATTCTTTTCTAAATTTGATTTAAAAGCAGGTTTTTGGCAAGTAAAAATGGCCGAAGAGTCAATTCCTTGGACAGCGTTTACATGTCCGCAGGGCCATTACGAATGGCTTGTTATGCCTTTAGGATTAAAAAATGCCCCTGCATTATTTCAAAGAAAAATGCAAAACATATTTAATGAAAACCAAGCATTCATATTAGTCTATGTAGATGAGTTGCTTGTATTTTCAAAATCTTACAAAGAGCATATTGCGCACCTAGAAGTCTTCTTTAGAAAGGTAGAACAAAATGGGTTAATATTGTCAAAAAAGAAGATGGAAATTTGTAAAGAAAAGATTAATTTCTTAGGACATGAAATAGGAGAAGGAAAAATATACCTACAAGAGCATATTGCTAAGAAGATATTACAATTTCCTGATACTATGAATGATAAGAAGGTTTTACAACAATTCTTAGGAATAGTAAACTATGCAAGGAATTATATAGATAACTTAGCAAAGCTTGCTGGACCTTTATATGCTAAATTAAGAAAGAATGGGCAAAAATATCTCAATTCTGAAGACATAAAATTAGTTCAGGCCATAAAGGAAAAGGTTAAAAATTTGAAGCCCTTAGAATTACCTCTAGAAGATAAATATTTTATAATTGAAACAGATGCATCCAAAATAGGATGGGGTGCAATTTTAAAGCAAAAGCCAAATAAATATTCCGCTAAGGCAGAAGAAAAAATATGCAGATATGCCTCAGGTAGCTATAAATTGAAAACAGTGAATAATATTGATAGAGAAATCCTTGCAGTTGTCAATGCCATAAACGCATTTAGGTTATACTTAGGATTTAAAGAATTTACAGTATGAACCGACTATTTTGAAAGGATTTCTCTATCGATATTATTTACTGTTTTCAATTATATATATTATCCACTTCCATATCCACATTTGCTTCAAAATTAAGAACGACATTCGTATTTGCATGTGTAAAATAAATTAAGATGTTTTCCATATCAATTTTTATTTTAGTTGGGACGCGAATGTTGACTTTGCATACAGGTGTTTTCTCTCGAATATGAATATCTGATGTTTCCGAGCTTACACTCACCAGCTTCTCACTGTTGCATTAATTTCACCAATCTTGTTGAGCAGTAGCGTAGCCAGGATAAAGCAACGCCCCAGGCACCTCATGCTACAGTGATAAACAGTCAACAAAGGAACTACCTGCCACGCCCCCAGGCTATGGCCTAGGGCTTGGCTACGCCCCAGGCGAGGGCCATGCCATTTCCTTGGGGACACTTGTAGATTTTCCCCTGCGATAATGAGGGAGGGCTGAGGCGGGTTAACCCTCTGCAGTTGCGCGGCGAGTCCTGTGGAAACCCAGCGTCTTGAACTTGTCCTAGTGTCGGGACCAAGTGCCCTAAAAGAAAGAAAGCTGCATCTGGGGTTTTACTCGAGGTTCAGGGTCATCTAAACGCTTACTCCCCGGGTGTACCTATCTATCTGCTCGGACGCGTCCTTGAGCATGCCGTAGTGCAGTTCTCGATCGGAGCCAGGCTTGCCGGTTTCTCTTTTTTTTTCTCACGCCTCCGGGAGTATACGGGGCTCGATATCTAGTAGATGAAGCAGGATGACGCCAGGGCTTTCCCCGCCTCCTCTGCAAGCATCCTCCACGGGCACCACTTCCCTTCCTTTATAGCGGGCGCCTGAGGCTCCCTCACGGAGGAATCGGATCGAGCCGTTGGGCGAAGGGATAGAAATGGGGAGGTTTGATTTTGAATGGAGACAGGATAGGGATCGGTTAGGGGATAGAGAGGGAGAGGGGCGGCGTGCCTGGGGAGAGCGGCGCGGGGGGCTTCGGGGCGGGCACAATGCTCTAGCGGCTCGGGCTGGGCTGGCGGCTCGGAGAGGGGCAAGCGGCTCGCTAGGGCCAGGAGTGACGCGGCGTGGGTCATGGAGGTGGCGCGGCGCAGGCGGCGACGCTCCCACATGAGGAGGAGAGAGCGGGGTGGAGTGGATAAGAGTGAGGGGAGAGGGAGGTGGTCGGGTGAAGGAAAAATAAGGCTGGGGTAGTTGGGCCGGGCCGGCCTGGCTGGGAGAGGGAGGAGGAGAAAGGGTTGCACCGGCCTCTTCTCTATTACTACCTCCGATCCATAATAAGTGTTGCAGTTTTGAACTAACCCTAGTTCAAAACTGTGACACTTATTTTAGATCGGAGGGAGTATATTTTTTCCTTACTTTTTCTTTCTCTTTTTTTATGTGTATGTGTGCCGGTTCTAAGTTGCCATCCAATTTGGAACCAATATCGATGCTCATTTTCAGTCTCAGTTCCAAACTAGGGTAGACACTAACAATGCTAACATATCAGTGTCGTTTCTAGTTTAGAGCCGACTCCAATAATGGGCTATTGGTGATAGTCCTTGATTATAAATGTCATTATTTCATTATCAAATGTCTATGAATTATGAGAGTTTTTCTTGTAGTGACATAAGATTCAAAAAAAAAAGATTACATGTAAGAGAACATGCTGATATATTGAATGTCAAATACTTGAAAGCAGGTTGAGTATTAAATACATATCAAAATATAATACTACTTTAAAGAAAACATACCCCTTAGATAATTATAACGAAACCTGCAAAAGAAAAAGAATCTAGCGGGCGTGAAAAGTCGTGGTATAAAATAATAATAATAATAATAACAGTTCCTTGACTTTGAACTTTGGATGTGGAAACATCCCCTAGCCTTCGCCAGGTGCGGAACTACAATAATTCTTAGGTATTCAACTGAATACCCGTTATTTTTTGTAAAGAAATTGATCCATATAGTATATATTACACATAGATGGTAGTTGGCAAGTCATGTTTACCGTAAGTTTTTAGCACCAACGGACGATGAAAATCCCCTCGCACGCGAAGCACCCACCCTATGCCCTACTGCCCCACTCATACCACTCTAGCCCCATCCCTCGTGTCCATTCTGCCATTCGCCGATTCACGATCAATTTTATAATCCTCTATTTCCTTTTTTTGAAAACAAATAATTCGCTATTTGTTCTGCTGGTGTAGCAAAACAGTATAAGTATCATGGTCGACTTTTGAAAATTGTTCAAATGAATTTGATCTTCTAGCTCGTGTTGGCCTGGTGAACTAGATCAAACTGCAAATATTCCATATGTATGTGTTAACATAGTGCGTTTTTGCTGCCTTTCGTTTAGTATTGGACAATCAACGGGTACAATTTTTTTTGCTTCGCGCAGCTATCCCATATTGTAGTATACATATATACTGGATGGATTTAATCAAAATATATAGCTTCTCGATCGTGCTAAAAGCTAAGGTTCACGGAAATTCCATTTTTCTCTGCATCTGATGATTACATTAAATCTTGGCTCCACCGCCGGCCCTCGCTATAAATATGCCGCCATGCTTAGCTCTTGCACTTCCGTAACACTTAGCCTGCTAGTTAGCATACCAAACTTGCAGTTGAAGATGAGCGGTTTTCCGCCGCCTGCTGGAGGAGCCTGGACCTCAGGCCTGTGTGGCTGCTTCAGCGACTGCAAGAGCTGTGAGTCGTCTCAACCGACTCTCACTTGGCCATTAATAGAAGAAACAACTAAATTGTGGCCAATCATGCATATCGGAAATTGTCGCGATCCAAACATGAGTAGTTACGGCATTCATTCGTGCAGGTTGGCCGGCGTTCTTCTGCCCGTGCGTGGTCGTCGGGCAGGCCGCAGAGACCTTAGACAGGGGAAACACGTGTAAGTTGTTTGCTACCATATATCTACGTACTTATAATAGAATAGAAGCCAAGTGATCACTGGTACGTATAACGGATATGACTGGCGTACGTGGATATATATATGCAGCTTGCGGCACGGCAGGCGCGATCTACTGTTGGTTGTTGCACTTTTCGGCATGGATGCCGTGTCTTCTCCCCTGGATCTACTCCTGCTCCTACAGAAGCAAGCTCCGGGCGGCGTACGGCCTGCCGGAGAAGCCTTGCGCAGACGGCTGCGTCCACCTCTGCTGCGAGCCCTGCGCGCTCTCCCAGATGTACCGGGAGCTCAAGAACAGAGGCGTGGACCCAGCAGCAGGTAAGCATCGATCGATCGTCTTCTTTTCATGTACGATGCATCGATCGTGTGGGGCGGAAGTAATGAAATTCGGCTTCTTTTTCTTTTTGCCAATTTTTTCAAGGATGGGGAGTGAACTCGCAAAAAATGACCTCGGCCCCGGTACCGATGCAAGATATGAAGCGTTGACATACCAGCAGCTAGCAGTGTTCTAGCAAGAGGCCTTCTGATGTTCCCCGTCATGCTTATGTTGGGCACAAGACGTTTACATATATATGGTGTCGTAGTATGTAAATAAATGGAGTCCATGACTCTAGATCTGGTGTTTTTTAGATAACTGAATAAAACAATATCCCGGCCGGCCGCTGTGTGGCTGCTGTAAATTACTACAAGTTGGCGTACGTGCTGTAAATTAACCTGTATGTATGTATGTATGTATGTATGTATGTATGTAGTGTACAAGCTAGCTAGTTTTCGCAAACTCTCAAAAACCTGGTTGTTTTGGGTTGGGGACCACCTGCTGGTTGTTTTGGGTTGGGGACCACCTGTGGAAACCTTTGACATAAAAGGTTAAAACTTCTCATCTCAATCACAGGTACTTGATAGGTGAGATGGCAGGTGGAGGACAAAAAGTTAGCCAACGAAGGCTGCGAGAATCCTTGGTTGCAATTCCGGGGATGATTCAATCATAGTTGCGAGCAACGTGTCAGCTGTCAGAAAGCGGAGAAATCACCTGTGGGCACCCCGGACTAGCTGTCCGTAATAGCCGATTATGCTTAACACAACGATCCCGTGATCAGTCTGTCGTTACACATAATCCGAGTTGGATACCAAAGTTTACATCCATTACAATACCGAATTAAAAGTCTTACATAAATGGTCATTCAGACCAAGTCTTACATAGGTGCCTTCATGGGCCAAACCAAAATATCAGCGGAAGCTACGGCGTATTAGACATCAAATCCTAACGAAGACGCCGACAGGCAGCTGACTTATGGAGATCCTTAGTTCGCGTAGAAGTCGCCATACTCCTGCTCGGCGTAGTGCTCCTCTTCGTAGTCTGGCTAGGACAATAGCCAGGGACGGAACCAATATGAGTACATTTGATTGTACTCGCAAACTACCCCAACATGAGTATGCACTAGTTTTATTTTACTTTCATACTTTTATTTATTTAAAACATCTCTATATCTTTATTGAAAAAGGTAAGAAGAGTTTTATAACCATTTTTAAAGAAATCACCATTGTATTTGTTTCTCCAAAACTCCCCTTTGTTTCCGACCATAGTCCATCATGGTCCACTTCCTCCAACAACCTCATACCGATCCATTGGTATAGGTGTATGGAACATTCTCCACCTCATTTTCTTTTAAAACTCAAAGTCTTTCAAAAACTTGCACATGGTCAAAGTAGGGCCTCCCAACTGTCCATATCCGAGGATTTGGCTATTCGAATAGTTTTAACCCTCTGCAGAGTTAGCACGCTTTTCCCACATCTATTCGGCAACTCATCGTGTCTGCCATGTCTCGTCATACAAGGTGTATGCGAAGTAAGCCGCCGACCATAGCCTGTCCTTTGCTCATGCTAGTATAGGACCCTGCCCATATGACACTTCCACCACACTTAACTCAGCCCGTCAGAATCTAAGTGTGAGGACTCATAGTTTTGCCCGACGATTTATGGTAGAACCTTCAATCCTCCTCCTTATCTTTCCATAGAATTTGAGCGAGGACCCGGGTCAGGGGTAGATCAACACACTATCCCCTCATGCATAACGGAGTCATCTCCGTCGATGAGGTATCCCATACTAATATGAGCAAATTATATGACTAAGCCCTTTTCCATATGTGGGTAAATGTGGTCGCACAGGGTATCGGCTGGTTGACGTAAGTACAAGGACACACTGTGCATTTTTCATAAACATCTCCATTTCCACTTCTTCATTCCAACACCGACATCTCGGTATTCCATAATCACACAAGTATTTTCAAAGGAGTTTTGAATAAACCATTTTATTTTTCCCATCCTATAATTTTATATAATCTATCTTATAATTCTACATAGGGTGGCAAAATAATTTCCATATACTTTTTGAAAAGGTTTTATAAATCTTTGCCTTGAGAGTAAATCATGATATCAAAATAGATGCATATATTTGTGGTGCAAGCTCAGAGAGTAGCTTGCCTTGCTCGGCAAAGTGGCCTTGGTCTTGATCTTCAGATTCAACAAACTCTCCTTCCTCGATAAATCCGACAGCGTTCTCGTCTAATTAATAAACAAACAAATACAAACAATCACTAAACTACTCAAGCAACATCACAACATTTCAATCCTAAACATCACAAATAGCTACTGCACATAACAAACAATACAAATTGGTTTCAATTTAATTGAATTAAACATTATTTGTTTATGTCTAAATTATGGCAGAAACTTGTTGAACATGTTTAATTCCACAACTTGAGTTCTGTTGGTCACAAAAATACAAACTAAATTTCTATAGAAAGCTACTGATGTGTAGAAGACAACCCAATTTAGTTTGGGTTAGTTGGAGTTACCAAACTCCCTACACAATTGTTTTAATCCAGTGAGTTATTAATCAAGTTTTTGCTACAACTCAAGTTAATTTTATTGAAAAATTAAATCCTTTTAGGGGTAACTAACCTTAACTAAATGTGACCTAACAAAATTGGTCCTAATTCATTTGGGTTAGCCATTAAACATATTTAATTGTTTTAGTGCAGAAGGGTTCTCTAAATTCATTTTTAAACTAAACAATTATCACTGCACAATTAATTCTACCAAAATTAGGGAAGCTAATACATGGCAGTACTAAGCTAACAAAATTTGTTTGGAATTATTTGTCTTAACAGAGTATCAGAAACAAACAAGTTTAGAATTTAAACCTTCTGTAGTATTTTTAATAATACATTTTATTTTTTATCTAAATGAAATGAATCCACTTGGGTTGGTTAAACAATTTCATAAGATTTCCAGAACATTTGGATTTGATTTATTTGGATGTCTAGATCTCGAGATATTGATTTTCTAAGTTGATGCCAGTACTGAAATTCCAGAGGAGATTTAAATTCGAATTTATTTGTTCTCTGGATAATGTTGAAAATTATGACAGGTGGGGTCTACAGGTCAGTGACTCAGTGCACGGTGTAAAATGAATAAAATGCTGACGGGTGGGGTCCACTTGCCAGCGGCTCTACTAAACGAAGCGGTACGCTACCGTTGGATTTAGATCCAACGGCTCGCGATCGAGTCCATCGGCGACGACCCAAATCGGGCGGCGCCGTGGCTCCGACGACGGTGCGGTGGACGGAAACCTCACCTAGAGGGCACGGTAGAAGGCGGCGATGACGCGAATCGATGGCGGCGGCGTGGGGAAGCTTGCTGGAGGACTCGAGCTTGCTGGGGAGCCTCCTAGCGTCCATGGCGAGCTCCGCTCCTTCCTCGGCCCAGCTCGAACTCCGGCGAGGTCCTGGCTTCTCCCCTGTACACGAAACAGAGGGAAAAGCGAGGTGTGTGAGTGCGGTGTGGGTGGAGAAGAGAGTGCGGGCCAGATAGGAGAGAAGGAGAGGGTGTGGCGTCGCGGTGTCTACCGGGGTCCGGGCGCGGTCTAGGAGCAGCTGGGTAGAGTTACGCGTGCCGGGGAGCAGAGGGGGGGGGCCGACTTTGGCCGGCGCCGTCGGGCTCTCCATGGCGGACTCCATATGTTCGAGCTGGTAGTTGGCGGCGTACGGCCTGCCGGAGAAGCCTTGCGCAGACGGCTGCGTCCACCTCTGCTGCGAGCCCTGCGCGCTCTCCCAGATGTACCGGGAGCTCAAGAACAGAGGCGTGGACCCAGCAGCAGGTAAGCATCGATCGATCGTCTTCTTTTCATGTACGATGCATCGATCGTGTGGGCGGAAGTAATGAAATTCGGCTTCTTTTTCTTTTTGCCAATTTTTTCAAGGATGGGGAGTGAACTCGCAAAAAATGACCTCGGCCCCGGTACCGATGCAAGATATGAAGCGTTGACATACCGGCAGCTAGCGATCCAACGGCTCGCGATCGAGTCCATCGGCGACGACCCAAATCGGGCGGCGCCGTGGCTCCGACGATGGTGCGGTGGACGGAAACCTCACCTAGAGGGCACGGTAGAAGGCGGCGATGACGCGAATCGATGGCGGCGGCGTGGGGAAGCTTGCTGGAGGACTCGAGCTTGCTGGGGAGCCTCCTAGCGTCCATGGCGAGCTCCGCTCCTTCCTCGGCCCAGCTCGAACTCCGGCGAGGTCCTGGCTTCTCCCTGTACACGAAACAGAGGGAAAAGCGAGGTGTGTGAGTGCGGTGTGGGTGGAGAAGAGAGTGCGGGCCAGATAGGAGAGAAGGAGAGGGTGTGGCTCCATATGTCTTATTTTTAGCAAAGGTCATGCCGAAATTTTCCGTGAATTTTGGTATGACTTTGGCTAAAAATATGACATATTTTTTATGAATTTGAAATATGACTTTATGTTACCGTCTTTTGATATGCCGATGATTAAACTGTTGTGACACCGTGTGATCCAGGGGTGGGGCTAGCGAGCCTTGTGATATGCACGAGTACACACATCTCGTGCATCCTACTTGGCTCGCTGGCTCCATCCCTGAAGTCTGTGTGTCACTTCTAAGTATGAGGCATGAATGCTTTTGAGTTTACCCTACTTCATTTTTTTACAACGCCGATGATTAAAATGAGATGACACTATGTTATTCAGGGTGGTGTAAGCGAAACTTGTAATATGCAAGAATATAGAGATTCTGCATCTTACTAGTTTCACTTACTCCATCCCTGAATTTGTGTTCAATCTAGTATATGAGGCATATTTTTTTAGAATGGCGCCGATGATTAAAATGTTGTGATACAATGTGATCCAGGGGCGGGGATAGCGAGCCTCGTGATATGCACGAGTACACACATCTCGTGCATCCTACTTGGCTCGCTAACTCCGTCCCTGAAGCCTGTGTGTCACTTCTAAGTATGAGGCATGCTTTTTAGTTGGCCCTAATTTATTTGTGTCTAATTTACATCTTTTTGCACCAAATTCAGGAACAATTTCTATACTTTACATCTTTCTATACTATATGTACTTTACATCTTTCTATACTCAAATTTGTTGTGTAACATGCATTTTTATTTGCCACAGAGCATGCCGCCGCGCCGCCGCTCCATGAGCGGGTTCATTGGCGTCCGTCACCGCCCATCTGGCCGGTGGTCCGCGGAGATCACCGTGAACGGCCAGCGTTGGTATATGGGGACCTTTGACATGGCGGAGCTCGCCGCGCGCGCGTTCGACGCGGTAGCCTGGAGGTTTGGACGACCGCGTTCTGAGCTCAACTTCCCTGACGTTAAGGACCGGGAGGAGGCTGAGTTCCTAGCGCCGCCGATGGAGATCGTCGATGTAGACGAGGCGCGGCGTAACCGCCGCCAGGGGATAGCTCGCCGCGCTGCCGAGATCGACGAGTGGCGGATGGACGCGTTGCGCCGCGACCGCCCCGATCTGGTTCAGGCGGAGCTGGACTTCTACGCCTCGAGGAACAAGAAGAGGCAGGCGAGCTCCGACGTCGCTGGACCCTCCAGTGCAGCGCTGCCGTGCCAGAAGACCGGCGATGATTCGGATTCGAGCTTCTGGGATGATAGCTCGGACTCATCTGACTTCGATTTCACTTATCCTTGAGTAGTTTTAGGTTAATTTATAGTTAGCTTAAGTGATGAACTAACGCATGTTGTTTAGGTTATCGAAGTTTAGCTTAAGTTCATGTTGTTTTAGGTTTGTAATGCATGTGTGATGAACTAATGTATCTGTGTATGACACTTTGATCATTTGTATGTGGTCGTCTATATTTCTATTGTTTATTTGGCGCATGTACTTGAATTTACTGTATTTATACTAGATATATTGCTGGAATACGATTTTCCAGAAAAAATTAATTCCCAGAAAATGTACCGCTGGCAGGCGTGGTGGATTACCGCTGGCGGACGCTTGCCCACCAGCGCTGTGTCATATACCGCTGGCGGGCGCTAGGGATGCCCGCCAGAGGTAACCAGCCTTACCGCTGGCGGACGGCCGCCCGCCAGCGGTAATTATTACCACTGGCGTAATGATCACTGGCGGGCGCCCGCCAGCCAGTGGTAGGCCATTTCCGTCCGCCAGCGGTAGGCCTTTTCCTACTAGTGTGATTCTGAGTGCACCAGCGGTTCATAGCCCCATTGCTTAACTGAAGAGTAGTGAAGCCTTCAAGACGGTCGAACAACCTGTCCCCTGTCCATCTATGGAACCGGATATGATAGGCCTTCTTGATGGGCCCACAACATGCTCGCTGGTTATAGGACCTGGTGGGTACCAAATTGTGGTTGCAAAGGGCCAGGTGCATCTAGAGGTTAAAGTGTTACATACACTAGTAGAAAAAAGGCTATCAGTAGCGCACCAAAATCATGCCACTGAACTCGCGACACTGGTAAGTGTTACCTGTGGTGCACGTAACCAACTTATCAGTGGCGCACCAGCCCGTCCGCCACTGATAGTAGCCTCTAGTGCGCCACAGGTAACCTTAGGGGGGCACCCATATACGCGTCGTGCCCCCACTATCAGTGGCGCACCAGCTCGTGCGCCACATGTAATAAACATGGTGCGCCACAGGTAATGTGCACGGTGCGCCACATGTAAGTTTGTGGTGCGCCACTAGTATAATTTGCAAAAAAAATTTAAAAAAATGCACCGTATTTTGTATTTGCACAGGTATGTTGTACATGTATACGTAAACAATTTTTGAATAACACAAGTTCATCACATATGATATTAGAATACAAACATCACATAGTTTATGAATAACACAAAGTGTTCCTCACAAGTTCATCATATTTGATACTAGATAACATAATTAGCAAATTCGAAGAAACTAAAAACAACAGTAACAAGTTTCTGAATAACGGTTACAAGACACAAATAAAAGTTCAACGATTGCACTCGGAGGCCATCATCACTCGGAAGAAGAACATGTTGAGACCATCACTGCTTCTTCTTGCTCGCTTTCGGTTTCGGCTTCGGCGGGAAAGGCTCGAAGCCATTTAGAGTGTTGAATGGCCTGTAGTCACCCTGATCTTCTGAGCGTTTTTCAACGTCGGCGTTTAGTGGCGGCGAACCGTAGTAGAACAGCCCCTCCTTACGGAGGACATCCTGGGTGATTGTTGTCGCAATCGTATGCTGGATGCGAATGAATTCTAGTCTGTGTTCAGAATCAGTGGCTGTGCTCATGTTTTTCAGACACCATGTTTTGAGTTGCCCTGGCAACTGTAGTTGTTGCATATCCCGTTGATACTCACGGATGAGCATTAAGACGTAGTAGGCGTCCAGCTTACTGGTTTCCGGCTGCGTGACGGACATGAAATCCGTTTTGTGGTTGAATACCAGCTTGCCGTTTTTTGGGTTTTGACTCTTCATGGGCACCCATGGAAGGCGTAGCCGGTGAGAGCCTCAACCAAAACACTCTTGATGGGTCCATAGTTTTTCTTCTTATGATGCCTCCCCGAGTCCAAATAAATGGCATCCAACCACTCCAGGAACGCAATAATGAGGACGCAGTATTTGTTCCTGCACAAAAGGAGACCATCATACTCAAATTAACCTTTGTATGGACCTAAATCGATGAAAAGCATGTAATGGCGGCTAGCGAATGACTTACTCAGGAAAGTATGGAATTAGAATGGATTTCTTGTCCTTATTGTCCATGAGGAATTTCTGTATGTACCGCACCGCTTCTCGCGCACCATCCTTGTGGTTCAGGCGACCCTCTTGCAGGTGGTAGGGGTCCATTTTCGCTATGACCGAGGTTTCCTCTTTCATAACCTGGTACGGCATACTGAGAGCAAACAGGCGGACAAAGCATATGGGGAGCCGTTTCATATTGTACATGTCAAAAGATCTCTTCAAATCTCAGGAAGAACACATCCGCGGGGTATTCATCGGCATAGCCAAGGTTTTTTGGTACCTTTACCGGGTAAAGCGGGTACAATGGATCTGAGGCGTTGAGAAGAAGTTTCACCACACGCTGAATACCTTCATGGAGACTCCTCATATCCCCAATTAGGAGTTTGGATAGTCTCGGCGGCAGGATCGGTTTAGCCAACTCTTGAACTGAATGCCATTTGGAGACGCCTACGTTGTCCTTAGCCCGCAACGGCTCCTTGATCGCCGGCGCTGGTTGGCTGTTGGAGGCAAAGTTAGTCTTCACTTTTCTTTTACGTCCTTTATTACGCCTCTTCTCTGCCGCTGTGATAGTCCCTTTCTGAATCTCCGGCATGACCGCCCTGAGGAGTGTCTCCTGGCTCAAAGGCTTGTTGCCTTGTTGATCCTCGGTGAAGGAGGGAGCTTCAGGCGTTCCTTGAGAACTGAAGAGACGACGCTTAGAGCATTGAGGAGGAGCCTGAAGATCGTGATCGTCGTGTAGTCCTCCGTCATCAAAATCATTATCCATCAAGTCGTTGTGGTCATCATCCTCGCTTTGCCTTGGCTCGACAGGATCAACCACCAGGAGGGATGGAACACCGAGTACGCCCTGTTAAAAGGAGTGTCCCAATAGGCCTTCGACGAACCCTCGGAGGAGGTTTGAGTAGGTTGCGCATTTTGTTCCTCCTGGAGAAGTAATGTGAACCGTTTAGAAATGACGTGAGTGCTATATAATTTAATGGACTTGATTAGAGGCATTTTAAACTGGTAAATTCCTTAACAGAATCTTCTCCTGAAGGTCCAAGACCTTCTTTCCCGTCTTGAGCTCCCCGGTTTCCTTATCAGGCTTGTATCGGGCCCTGATCGTTCTGCGTGCCAACGGGTCCGTGAACTTATCCCAGGGGCTCTCCTCATCAGGATTACGCTTGGCGTCCTCTTCGTCCCATTTGGGCTGCTTTCCGGCATAACCACGGGTTCCAAGAGTGTGGTCACCTACGTTCTTTTCCCACATTGTCTTCCCCCACCCGCGTTTGGCAATTGCTTCTGGGGTGCTCTCGGCGTCCTTGAAAGTAGTCCACTCGTCCGCCGAAATTTGGGGATAGAGGCGGTGAACCTCCTCAAAACTGCAATCTTTATCAAGCATCTTCCTCAGCCTATATTTCCAAGAGCCTAAGCCTTTGCTGATCTTGCCGAGGGCAGCTGTGTTAACTATGTTGTTCTTGATATCTAGGTTATTGTACGGGTCCGGAAACTTGTACCGCTGGTGGACCCTCTGAACGAGGAGCCTTTCCAGAGGCTGTTTGGCTTTGTACCTTAGATGCCCGTCATTGATCGAGCACAATTCTCGAGCAATGGCGGCACGGATGTTGCCGAAGTCCCTTGCATTTATGTCAGGTGCCACTGGTAAACCACTGGTCTCGTCCACCTCCGTGATTACTAGTCGGCCGGTGCCCACCACGTTGGGGCGCCTTTCCTTCCGCTGACGCTTGGCGGCGCTACCATCTGTGCCGGCGCCGCCGGTGTCAGTGGTGGTGGTGTTGTCCGAACCCTCATATCCATCATCCTCGCCGGTGTCATTGGGATTTTGCGAGAAATATTGCAGGTAGAGGTTCTCCAAGTCTTCTTCTTCGGAACCAGCATGAGCCCTAGAACCACCGGCTTCGTCGTTGTCCGCCATGTCTACACAAATTAGTAAATAGCACGGTATTAGTAACAAAACAAAACGAAAAAATTCGCCATGACCTTTGCTAAAAAGTCTAGCTATGGAGTGCGATAAATTTGCCGAAACGGAAGTGAATCAACATGTCGGCAAATTTCAGCAACTCACTAGGACAGAAGTTCTAAGATATGTACAAATCCATCCACAAATTCATGTGTTCCTAACCAGCAACTACAAACATCCATCCACAACTCATAAACCAGCAACTATATAGAACATAGAAATTCCAACAAAAAACACATCTTCACATCTATCAAAAAGTACCAACTTTGGAGGCGTCTTAAATTATCAAATCCTTATCCTATGTACAATTTATCTTCATGGATCTCTTCTACTAAGATAGTACTTCATGATAAATCACATAATTCCATCGTTGAATACTTATAGCACCTTAATTCAAGTTGTTTTCAAGGCAATTCAAAACACTGACCATATTTTACTTAGCAAAAAAAACACTTACCAAATTTTCCCATATACTAAAATTTTCCTAATATGCACCTAGCAGCAACTAGCAGCAAGCAAAAGCAGCAGCAGCATCTCTAAAATCATCAAATTTTAGGTTTGGCATTTCAACAAACATGTTGTGTGCACGTGCAGAGGGGAGGGAGAGGGCATGGAAGAGGAGCAGCACCTCGAGGGAGGGGAGGTCTTCGACGACGACTCGGGCCGGCAGCGTGTCCTGGAGACGGGCGTGCCGGCGTTGAGGTGGCGCGCGCGGCGGACGGCCACGGGTCCGAGGGCGGCGGTGGCGGGTTGAGGTGGCGCGGCGGACGGCCGAGTGTGTGGGCGCGGCGCCGGCGCACGGGGGACGAGCGTGAGGAGGGAGGGGAGGTCGCCGGCGGTGAGTTGGGGCAGGGGCGTGCGCAGGGAGGGCGGGGGCGGCCGGCGGCGACAGAGCACGGCGGTGAGCGCGCCCGCGGCGCCGGTGGATCGGGGCAGAGGGTGTGGAGCCGTGGGCGATGGGCCGAGCGCCTCTCGGGGCAGAGAGAGAGGTCGTGGGAGGTCGCCGGCGGGGAGTTGGGGCGGGGGCGACGGCGAGCAAGGTGGGCGTGCGACGGTGGCGGCGCGCGCGTGGTCGAATCGATTGGGGAATTTGGGAAGAGAGGAGAGGCGGGCGTGGGGCCGGGCCCACATGTAAGTAGGCTTCACTTATCTGTGGCGCACCGCACGGTGCGCCACAGGTAAGTTTTGTGCCACTTACATGTGGGCCATCCTGTGCGCCACATGTGAAAGGACAATGATGTCGCCTAGAGGGGGGGGGGGGTGAATAGGCGATTAAAACTTTTCCGGTTAAAGGCTTGCTAATTGCGGAATAAAACTATGTGTTTAAATAACAAGCCAACAACCTAAATATACTAGGCTCACCTATGTGCACCAACAACTTATGCTAAGCAAGACAAGCAACAAGGTGATAGCAAAAGAGAATACTTCAAGCACGAAGGCTATCACAAAGTAAAGTGCATAAGTAAAAGGCTCGGGTATAGAAATAACCGAGGCACGCGGAGACGAGGATGTATTCCCGAGTTCCTCCTTGTTAAGGGAGTACGTCTCGTTGGAGAGGTGTGAACCGACACAACGGTTCAACAACCACAAAGGTTTCACCCTCTTCTCCGATGAACCGCACCACAAAGGTTTGGTTCACCTTCCACTATCGGTATTCCTTCGGGCGGAATCCGGAGCCTTTCAACAACAATCCGAGGCACAACCCACAATGGGATTGGGGGCTCCCGAACGGCTTTCAACAACAATCCGAGGCACAACCCACAAAGGGATTGGGGGCTCCCGAACGGCTTCAAGTGACCACACAAGGGTCCAACCACCACAAAGGCGTCTAGGGCCCGAAGACCCAAGAGTAACAAGTTCACAAGATTTCAACTTCCACGAATCCTCGTGGAGAGCACACCGATGCACCAAATGCAAAAGGCAAGAGCACAAGTGCTCAAATCCTTCACTCTCAAATTCCAACAAAGCAACAAATGCTTATGGGGGAATAAGAGAGGAAGAACAAAGAGGAGAACCACTCAAGAACTCCAAGAACTAGATCCACTATGTTCCCCTCACTTAGAGGAGAGATTGATTGGTGGAAATGTAGATCTAGGTCTTCTCCTTCAATCCTCCAAAGATCAAAGAGTTTGGGTGGAGGGATTGGGAGATATCAAAGAAATGAGCTTGCAACAATGAAGGAGAGAGAAAGCAATTCGTGCTGGGCAGAGCTGACTGGCTGGAGGTAGGTGGAGGGGTATTTATACCCCTCCCAGAAAAAGAGCCGTTGCAGCCAGTTTTGCACCGGAGTTTCCGGTCCAAGTGACGGAAACTCCGGCCTGGGGCGGAAACTCCGGCCTACAGAGGCCGGAAACTCCGGCCCCCACCAGGGGGTGAACAACTAACAGACGAGAGAAACACAGCAGAAACTCCGGCCCCCTGGGACCGGAAACTCCGGTCCGGGGCGGATACTCCGGCCCCCACCAGGGGCTGAACAAGAACTAAGCTTCGACTGGGAAACCCAAGGACCGGAGACTCCGGCCTGAAAGCAGTGAAACTGCAAATCCTGAAATGCAATAACTTTCTCATATGAACTCCAAAACAGGTGAATCCAATTGCGTTGGAAAGGTAACGACAAGAGCAATAAGGGTCACAAATATAGAGGAGATACCACTCATGGGTGTGGACCTTATCTCGAGGAGGACCGGTAATATTTCCAACACCGAGAATGCAACAAGATTTTCATCCGGACTCCGTTTTCTATGATCTTGAGCTTGTTCCGAAGATAACCACAAGCACTACAAGACCATGCATATTCACATCATAGTCCATCATGTGAGGAGGAGAACACAAGAGGAGAGTTTGATCTCTCTACAAAAGACGAACCGGTAAAACCTCCAACATCAAAAACATCACAAGATATTCAAATGGAATCCGTTTTTGATGAACTAGAGCTTGGTATGGAGATGAACACAAGCTCTAAATTCTCTCATGGATAAAAGCCAAGTAAGAACCAAGAAAATGATATGCCAAGTATGCAAAGGTTTGAGCTCCCCACAAAGATGCGATCAAGTTACTTACTTGAGAGCCCCTCTTGATAGTACGCCGTCTATCCTATAACCCGGTCTCCCACAACATGAGACCGGTAAAATAGAAAACCTATCAAGATCATACCTTCGCCTTACGCATTCCACTTGAGCTAGATGATGACGATCTTGATCTCTTCAAGTGGACCACCTTTCTTGATTGCGCTTTGCTTGGTGAAGATTCAAATGTTGCTCCCCCATACACCAAGATGGGAGTGCCACTCTTAGGAACATCTTCACTTGACCATTATCTCCAAATGGGTGGCAAGCTTCAAGCATATGATTTCTTCGAGATGCTTCTCTTGAATTTGCACTTCATCTTCTCTACATATGACCATTCTTCATATAAACCCTTGAATAGAGCATTGATCATCATGTAATCTTCTAGAGTCCAACACATGAACTCCAATCTTTTCCTATGGACAAGATCTACAAGAATATCTCAATGCAAACATTAGTCCATAAGGATTGTCATTAATTACCAAAACCACGCATGGGGCAACACATGCACTTTCAACATGTAAGTTATCTGTGGCGCACCAGGTGGTGCGCCACAGGTACCTGGACCCTGTTTTTCAAAGTTTTCAAAAACATACCCTGTTTTTCAAAGTTTTCAAAACCAGAAATTATTTAAATTGCACAATTTTGCACATATATTTGACAATATTGTTCAGATAGTTGAAAAAATTCAAAAAACGTCAAAAAATTCAAAAATTCAAAAACAATTACAAAATTTGAAAATTGTCCACACAATTAAGATACAATAAGAGGGATACAAATGAGGGATACAATATTGTTCTCATATCAATAAGTGTGCATCATGAGTTGATCGCGATATATAAGTGCGTAGTTATACAAATGAGGGATACAAAATAATAAGTGCTTCAATCATCAGTGTTTGGCAATCTTCTTTCCTTTTTTGGTCGATGTTGCAAAATTTAGCCCGACATTGTGACTTTTTCTAGTGTACGGAGGACCTGTTGACTTGGGTGGTACCGTGGTCCTGCTTCTTCTTTTGGTGTATGTTTCCTGATTGTTGTCGTCATCTTCAATATTTGGGTCACCATACTTGTCAAAGTCATCTTCATTGGCGACTCCATCCATTCCGACGATGTTCCTTTTGCCTCTCCTCACAACAACACGGCTAGCCTGGACAGGTCGGTTATGAAGAAGCATTGTGTGCAGTGCTTAGCCAGTACCCATGGCTCATTTTGTGCGGTGACGTTGGCGCTTGATTTGGCTGAGGGTATGGACATGGTGATGAAATATCGGTCTTCGGGAGTGACGTTCTTAGCCCATCTGACGCGAAACATCGGCACCTTCTCTCCAGAGTAGTTTAGCTCCCATATCTCCTCGATCCTTCCGTAGTATCTTGTCAGCACGTCACCAGTGAAGGATTCCACCGTTACTCCTGAGTTTGATAATCAGAGTTTTTGTCTTTCTCCTCCGTGTAGAATGTGAACCTGTTGATATCATACGCTTGAAACGTCACGAGGTTGGTCACGGGTCCATGCGCCAATGCGAATAAGAGGATGTCATCCTCCGAGATCATTGTGGTGGATTAGCCTTAAGCCGTTCTTTGAACCAACCCGCGAAAGAGGAGTTGTGCTCTCTGATTATTTCTCCCTCCGTTCTCGTCTTGCCTTTATCACTATACTTCTTCCTAATTGAGTTTTGGTGCTCTGTCAAATAATCGTCAACCATATCAATGTGTTGTAGTGCTACTAAGTTGGCCATGTCAAAGTCGGCGCGTCGACCTTCAAAGTCCACATGCAAATCCCTCCGGCCATTTCTGTGACCTGATCCAAGTAGCTTGCCGAGATGCTTGTTTACGGGCAAACCAACAGGGTTCTCGAGTTCTAGAAAATTCGTGCAGAAAGAGATGCACTCTGCGGTGAGAAAGCCTTGGACGATGCTTCCATCCGGACGGGCCCTATTACGAGCAAATCCTTTGATGACCCCATTCAACCGTTCGAACGACATCATATTGTGCAGGAACAGCGGCCCGAGATGAATTATATCATCCACGATATGGACCAACAGATGCACACAGATGTCAAAGAATGCGGGCGGGAAGTAAATCTCAAGCTCGCATAGTATCACAACGATCTCTTCCTGCAGCCTATCGAGCTGCTTCCGGGTGATCGACTTTCGAGAGATGACGTCGAAAAAGTTACAGAGGCCAAAAAGTGTTTCACGGACGTGTGATGGCGTGTAGTTCACACGTCCGTTGGGAGACCCCAAGAGGAAGGTATGATGTAGTGCAGCAGCAGTTTTCCCTTGAAATATGACCAAGGTTTATCGAACCAGGAGGACACGGAGGTTCTTTAGAAGGTTGTTGATGGGCGCCGTTACTCGATCACCAACGTGGAACCTGCACACAACACAACCAAACTACTTTGCCCCAACGAAACAGAGAGGTTGTCAATCTCTCTAGCTTGCTGAAAACAAAGGATTAAATGCACTGTGTGGAAAACAGTAGTGATTGCAGAAAGTAACATGGAACATATGATTGCAGTAGGTGGTTTTATCAGTATGAGGGAAAATGGACCGGGATCCACAGTTCACTAGTGGTGTCTCTCCATAAAAGATAACTAACATGCTGGGTGAACAAATTACAGCTGGGCAATTGACAAATAGAGAGAGCATGACAATGCAATATATGACAAGATGTTCATTATGAGATTTAATTGGGCATTACAACAAAGTACATAGACTTGCTATCCAACTCATCTATGCCTAAATAATCCACCTTCAGGTCAGCATCCGCATCACTTCCAGTATTAAGTTGCAAACAACAGATTATTGCATGAAGTAAAGTGTGTAATGTAAACAATGCAAATGACACGTAGACAATGCATCATTGTTTTATTCCTAGTGGCAACAGCACATCCACAACCTTAGTCATTTCTGTCAACTCGAGCCCAGATTTCTGGAGGCATGAACCCACTATCTAGCATAAATACTCCCTCTTGGAGTTACAAGTATCTACTTGGCCAAAGCATCTACTAGCAACGGAGAGCATGCAAGATCATAAACAACATAAACATATAGATTGATAAACAACTTGCTCATAGTATCAATATTCATCGGATCCCAGCAACACAACATGTAGCATTACAATAAGATGATCTTGATCATGTTAGGCAGCTCACAAGATCTAAACATGGAGGTACAAGGTGGAGAGACAACCATCTAGCTACTGCTATGGACCCGTAGTCCAAGGATGAAATACTCACGCGTCACTTCGGAGGCAGGCATGGCGATGTAGAGCCCTCCGGTGATGATCTCCCCTCCGGCAGGGTGCCGGGAAGAGCTTCAGAACCCTCCCGATCTAGGGTTGGCGACGACACGGCAACGGAACTTTTCGTGGAATATGATCGGTGTTTTTAGGGTACGCGGAACATCGGGAATATATAGGCGAAAGGGCGGCGTCGGAAGGTTCGCGAGGCGGCCTCGCCAGGGCCCGGCGCGGGCCCACCCTTGGCCGCGCCCTAGGGTGGCGAGGCGGCCTCGTGGCTCATCTCCGTCTCCCCTTTGGACTTCGTGATCGTGTTGGTGAAAATATGAGCGTCCCTTTTTGTTTCGTCCAATTCCGAGAATATTTTGCGACTAGCTTTTCTGAAGAGAAAAACAGCAGAAAACAGGAACCGGCACTTCGGCATCTTGTTAATAGTTTAGTCCCAGAAAATGCATAAAAATGCTATGAAGTGTAAACAAAACATGTAGCAATTGATATAATAACAGCATGGAACATCAAAAATTATAGATACGTTTGAGACGTATCAACGTGCTTGTCCATTATCCCTCTGATTGCAACCGGAAAGATCTGCGTCATCATCACGTAACAGTCATGAGACTTCATCCCGCTGAAGCATTTTTTCTTCGGGTCTAGGTATCTGCTTATCAACCCCGCGTAACCGATATGCACTTTGACTCCTTGAAGTCACTTGAAGAGTTGATCGATCTCATTCTCGTGCAGAGTAAAGCTGGAGGGGGGCAATAATAGTCATTATTCCTCTTAACCCTTTTATCCCTGTGACCGTCTGTTTCCTCATCCGACTGGTCTTCTCCCGGCCTTTTCTGGGGTCCCCCGTGAAGCTCTTCCTTTAAACCAAAATATATCAGGTCGCGCCTTGCTTTCGGCCCATCTTTGGTCCTCTCTGCCATGTTGACCACGGTGCCAAACAAACTCTCGAACACATTCTTCATGATATGCATTAGATCAAGGCAATTAGGCGTACCGAGAATGGGCCAGTATGGCAAGTCCCAAAACACGCACCTCGCCTTCCATACATCCAGGAGCGGTTTTGGTGCCTTCATCTTCTTTCCCGGTGCAGGGCATTCTTTCCAGTTATCCAGAAGCATCTTGATATCTTCGCCGCTTCTCTTACGTGGAGGTCCTCGAGTCTCATCTTCATTGTTGAACAGGTCTCCACGCTTTCTCCACGGGTCTTTCTTATTAGGTAGGCACCTTCGGTGCCCCATGTAGACGGTTTTCGAAGACCCCTCTTTCGGTAGTTGTAGGTAACATGTACCATCCATGCACCTGACGCATGCATGGTGTCCCTGAACCACCTGGCCCGAGACATATCCGCAGCCAGGCAACTCGTGCACCGTACAGAGCAAAGCGTCTCTCAATGGGAAATACTCTTGAGCGACGGCGTCCCATGTGATGACCCCTTCCGGCGCCCATAACGTGGTCAACTCATCTTTCAGTAGCTTCAGATACAGATTGATGTCGCTGCCTGGTTGTTTCGGCCCTTGAATGAGCATGCTCATGTGAATGTACTTCCTCTTCATGCAAAGCCAGGGGGAGGTTGTATATCCACACAAACACTGGCCAGGTGCTATGTGTGCTGCTATGTTTGCCAAATGGGTTGAGTCCGTCGGTGCTCACACCCAACCTGATGTTCCTTAACTCTGCCCCGAAATTTTTATCGTAACCGTCTAATGCCACTGGGTTGCATCTGAAGGGTGTGTCAGCATTGCCTTATCAATCCGCTCCGGATCTTGTAGCACTGACTTCTTTCTATCCGCGTGCCAGCGAATGAGCTTTGCTTCCTTGGGGTCCTGAAAATACCTCTGTAGACGGGGAATGAGCGGAAAGTACCACACAACTTTGCGAGGACCTTTCCTCCCTTTCTTGTATCGAGCAGCATTGCACACTGGACATGTGGTCTTGTCCGCGTCCTCTTTCCGAAAAATGTAGCAATCATTGATACATACGTGTATCTTTCGTGCGGTAAATCAAGAGGGCACACGACTTTCTTGGCCTCATCTAGACTCTTAGGACACGTGTTCTTCTTCGGAAGGACATTCTTCCAGTATAGCAGATTAGCGTCGACGCTAGCGTCGGTCCAATGGTGTTTTACCTTCATCTGCAGAACATCGAGAGCTACTTTCAAGGGGAGTCCTCAGGCCTGCAACCTGGATACAACGGAGTATTCGAATCTATCTCAAGTTGCCCCAACTTAGATTTCTCTCTAGCAGCAGCTCTATTGTTACTCGTCGGCCTTACAAGCAGTTCTTGCAAATGAGGGTGCTGCAAGAACATAGTTAGCGGCGTCGACTGCGTCTCCGCATCAACAACGTCCAGTTCTCCATCGTCATGTGCGGTAGGCTCTTCGTCTTCTTCCCCCTCGTTGTTATTCTCAACAATCATCATGTCATGATGCCCTTCGTCGTCATGTACTTCCATGGGCGCCGCATGGACCTGCACATCATCTTCATCATTCATCCAAGGGGCGCCATCCATGAAACCACGCATGAGCAGGTGATCTCGCAATACACCGGAATAGGGGTGGTGCAAGGTCATTAGCTTGAATTTTCGACACGGACATCTTATGTCCTCCTCCTCATTTTTGTACATGTCCTCTATCACGTGTCTCAGATATCTGTCCACTTTCCTTTCGCTCATGACGAGCATTATCACCTGCACGTCCGACGGTACACATATAAGCAAAATAATTCGGTAGAATTACCATCTCAATAGTTGTTGTCGCGCAAAATTTCGGCATGACCTCCCTACTAATGGGACCGAGAAGTTTACCAAAGTTTTGCCAAAACGGAAACGAATCAACGTTTCGACAACATTTGGCAACTCATTTTCATGTCACATCATTTTTGGACGGAGAGAACGAATCACATCCACCCAAATCTCACATTTTCATTTATTTAGTGATCACATTCTCGCCCAAATCTCACAACTTCATTTATTTACATCATCCAATCCATATAGTCACCTTACACACGAGAAGAGATGACCGCGAGACGACACGTCGACGAGTTCGAGCTTGTTGGAGATGGGAGAGAAAAAGTAGATCTATAGATCTTGGTGTGGGTGAGATTTTAGAAGCTAGATCTATGCCATGGATGTAGGAGATGAGAGTTACAGAATAAGAATTAAAAATCATACCGTGCACTGACTCGTGCAGGAATAAAATCTCCGAACTCAATAAGCAACTTTTCAAGACCAAAATGGGTAAAACTTGGCACTTTATTTAAAACTACAGAACCTAAACTAGACACAAAGTCTCTTGTTGCAGCTAGAAGACACAAAGAAAATCACACATAAAAATAACCGGGTTGCCTCCCGCAAAGCGCTTTCTTTATAGCCATATAGCTAGGCTTCATAGTTTTAATGATGCTCCCATAGGAATAAGAGTTGAATATAAAAGAGCATCAAGAAGCAAATATCAAACACATTTAAGTCTAACCCACTTCCTATGCATTGGGATCTTGTAAGAAAATAAATCAATAAAGCACAAAGTGACTAGCATAGGAAGGCAAAGCAAGTGCAACTTCAAAAATTTCAACAAAAAGAGAGGAGACTTAATATTATTGTGGTATATGAAGTCATGTCTCCCTCTCTCATAAAAACTTTCAGTAGCATTATTGATAAAACCCACAATATAACCATCACATAGAGCATTCTTATCATGATCCACATGCATAAAAGTATCATTACTCTCCACATAAGCATAAACAGTTTCATTAGTAATAGTGGGAGTAAAAATATCACATCCATCAATGTAATCATCATAAATAGGAGGCATAGAATAATCAAAATGATTTTTATCCTCAATAGTAGATGGACTGAAAATATCATATTCATCATTGTAAACATCATATATAGGAGGCATATCATAATCAACATAAACTATATCCTCAATAGTGGGTGGACTGAAAATATCATATTCATCATCATAAATGGGAGACATAGTATCATCAAACAAGTCAAAGAACCTCCCCAAGCTTAGATGATTGCAAGATATAAAATAAGTTAAAGAGACCTCCCCAAGCTTAGTCTAGTGCACACAAGAATAGAAACTTAAGCGCTACGCTTCCCGGCAACGGCGCCAGAAAAGTACTTGATAACCCCCAAGAGCAAGGGATCACTGTAGCACCTCTCAATGTGGAAGTAAGGTATCGATCCGCAGGAGCAAGAAGGAAAAGTTATCTATTCCCTACAACTAAAGTGTCACAAGTTTTAGTTGATTATGCACTAAACAAGTTTAGAGAACAAGATGGTTGGTTTGATGGATGTAAAAGTGTCCCAATCCTCTTCTTTGCAAGAGGACAAGACAAAGGTAGTAGCAAGTGAAAGCTCTCAAAGAGAGAAAGCCCAATCCTCTATGTAGCAAGAGGACAAGCTCAAGTGTGTGTCTCTTATAGGAACAATGGACATGGTTCATGGGTTCACTTAATCCTCTCTCTCTCTCATTTACGGTGATCATCATGTTATAGATAAAGTACACACAATTGTCATGTTTTAATGGTAGCTTTTTATGACGGATATATATCATAAAACACATAGTTGAAAGAAATACTCATTTGTGTTGCTAGGTCACCCCTCGTAAGGCTAGTGTGGTTTCTCTCACTCCCACATCATACTCTTTCTTTTTACCCCCAGATAAAGGACGTTGGGCGGTACTGTGTCACTCAATACCTATGCCGTGTCACATCGGCCATCCCGTACCCACATACATCATACTTCAAAGTATGACAAATCACAAAAGCTCCAACACAACAGTAAATGCATAACAAATCATCTCACACCACAATATTCACCACAAAGGTATTACATAGATGACCGTAATCATGTTTGGCAGCTCATACGGTACTAATTAGTGAAGCTCAAGAGAGAGGAGAGATATATAAGTTACCACCACAAACCCAAATCCAGGGGGTGGACTACTCCCCCTTCATCATGGTGATGATGGTGGAGAAGTTCTTGCTGTAGATGTTGATGATGAACACGCCGGAGGGGGGTGGAGCCCTCCGGAGGTGATTCCGGCGGCGTTTCCCTCCTCCGATCTTCTCCGGCGGCAGCCTTCTGACTCTCTGTTTCGGTGTTCTGTGTTTCTCCGCCGCCTCCTTTCGCGAAACGCCAGGGGACCTTTTTTATAGGCGTTTTTAGGTCAAGACGGAGTCGGTGGACGAAAGATCGATGGCAACGGAGCCACGAGGGCCAAACGGGGTAGTCCCACGCGAGCACTGTACCTGGCCGTGTGGGCCACCCCCGTTTGGGCCTCGGGCCTCCGCTTGCTAGCTTCCTTCGCCCACAGGTCTTCTTCCTTCCAAATATTGACGCCCGTAAATTTCCAGGTGATTTCGTTGACGTTTAGGTCCCTGAAACATTAAAATAAGAAAACGGGGTTTTCTGCCTGTGCAGGGTTAATTCCATAAAAATAGGAAATAAATGAATATTCCCAAAAATCATTATAAAACATTGATATAACCCTTATATGATGCAAATATGATTGGAATATAAGCAATTAAAGTGCAAAGTTCATGTATGCATTTTACATGCATCATCCACCGATATACCAGAGACCATGCAGGAGTAGGGTGTTACCTCGATGAGGGCCCCGAACCAGGGTACATCGCGTCTTAGCGCTTGTGCTCAATCCCGCCTGCGAGTGCCGTCGTATGCACATGTTGTCCCCACACCTCTTCTTATGCCATCCCTTATGGCACTGCCGTGCAACTTACCACGATAGCGTGCTCTAGCTTCCTTCTCCTCTTGGAGTCCAAACCTTCCTTGATATTTTCCCTTTACTTAGGCTGGCATGCTTATCTTCTGGAGGAATGGGGGGAAGCACTCATTCCATGCCTGGGCGTAGAATGAGTCAAAGCCTTCCCTCTGGGTCTTGCTCCCGTTGGGTCTTGGTCTTGGTACCCGGGTTGCGTCGAGGCTCTTGGCTGCCTTCGCGTCGATGCAGGCCTCTCCGGGTCTTCGCGAGGCTAGTGGGCTGGCCCACCTGTCTGGATGACGCTCTTGATCTTGTCCATCTTCGTGGTGGGCCCACACGTAGTGGACCCACTTTGGCAGTAGTAGCGGAACCCCCATGTTCCACTGCTGCGACATATTATGTTGCATATTATCTATGAATTTGCTTATGATGCATCTGTGTTGGGTATAGATGAAGAAGTGGCATGTCATGTACGGAGGGAGGGTTCTAGGAGTGTACACCGAGTGGGCGCAGTGTCAGGCACAGGTGGACAGGTTCGAGAGCAACAGCCACAAATCGTTCGAGACTAGACAGGAGGAAGAAGCAAGCTACTTGAAGTTCCTGGAGGGAGAGAGGAAGAAGAACGGGCGCCTGAAGAACTTCATAATCCCTGTCTTGCTCATCGTGATTGCCTTTCTATTGTATGTGATCATAGTTTAGATCGATGATGAAACCTATGTACCTCTAGATGGATGATGAAATCTATGTGCCTCTATCTAGCTATTCGAGACATGTATTAATTTGGTCACCTCGATCTATTTCGGTTTTAATGTTAAGAACTAATTAATACTTTTTCTACTATTTGGTAACTAACTACATGTTTTACTGTCTATATACTGTCTATATTTGGGAAATTAAATCCAGAAAAATTACTAGAAATCCAATTTTCTTTAAAATACTACTGCTAGCGTGCCCCGTAGCATATTAGTAGCGTGCCACCAACACCAAGAGCAGGGTGCTATACCAGTAGCGTGTGCTGGCTTGCACACCACCGGTAGCCCATACTGGTGGCGTGGGGCATGGCCACGCCACAACTAAATAAGCTACTGGTAGCGTGGGGTACCAGCCACGCCACCAGTAGGTTTTACCAGTGGCGCGTTATTGGTGGTGTGGGGACCCACGCTACTATTAGCCATTTCTTACACGCCACCAGTAAGCTTTTTCCTACTAGTATCTCAATGCGGAGGAGAATCATAGTGGTGAGGTTGATAGTAATTATAGCATGGATACGATGGCGGGTGAAGGTACTGAGCAGGTTGAGGATGCCGTGGTTACTTCACAGTTTGTTGCTGCCACGGTAGAAAATATTCATGTTGCTGTTGCCGTGACAGAGAAATCGGGCGATTCCACTGCCACGGCAGAGATTGACGTTGCACTTGCTGCCGCGGCGACAAAAAGTGCTGCTGTCACTGCCGCGGCATAGCTTTCGGCTCCATTGGCTGCCGCGGCAGGGGTGGAGGCTAAGACTATGGGGGTGACGGATCATGGCGCTACGGTAGCTAACGAGGTGGTGCCATGTTCGTCGTCGCCCAGGCGTACTGCTACTGCAAGGTCTCTCTTTTCGTCACCACGTACACCCATATCTCGAGTCCAAGGAGAGGTTTCACAGGGGGACGTGATGATGCCGAGGACGCCGGGTGTTGGTCGCATGATCTTCGCCATCTGCTCGTCAGGTGCCTCAGTCTGGCGGACTGGGCACTGCTGGGCTTGCATCTATGTCGATAAGGCCTTCGGAGGAGGCATTCATCGCATTTCGGGGGCTCCAGTAGCGTGGTCTATGGGGCTGCTTAGGATTCTTAAAAACCAGAGTTCCTAGCGGAATTAGTCCGCATTTGTGAGGCTGAATCACTACCCATGTTGGCGGGGGTGATTTTAATATTATAAGACGCTAGGAAGAGAAGAACAATGCAAATTTTAATGCACGCTGGTCATTTATTTTTAATGCAATCATTGAGAGTCTCGATTTAAAGGAGTTGACACTCTCAGGCTGCCAATTTACATTGGCTAGTAGGCGAGAGACTCCAACGTTTGAGAAGTTGGACCATTTTCTCGCTAGTGTTGAATGGGAACAGAAGTACCCCTTAGTAACGGTGCATGATATGATTCGGACGGGGTCGGATCATACACCTCTAATCATAGATTCAGTTCCTACGTCAGTTCATATGGGGCATTTTCTCGCTATGGAGCGTTGGCAAAATAAAATCAGACATCTACGTCAGTTCCTACGGGGCTGGGCAAAGAATTTGAGTGGAGAATATAAAAAATTAAAGAAAAATAACGCTTCTCTTTGATGAGCTTGACATCAAAGCGGAAACTATTCCTCTAAGTGTAGCCGAGAGGGCTGCTAAGAAGGAAGCTGATGAGTGTCTCGCAAAGCTTAGACGTGATGAAGAGTCTAAATGGGCTCAACCTGTGAAAATAAAATATGTTCAGGAGGTAGGTAATAACACTAGATATTTCCATTTAATTGCAAAGGCAAACATAGAAAAAAAGAATATTCCAACATGAGCAGGACGAAGGGACGATAGTGGGGGAGGCGAACCTTAAGGTGTTCATTTCGGAGTACTATAAGAAATTATTTGGAGCACCGGCTACAAATTATTTATCAATGATTGAGGATTTTAACGGGGATATGCCCCAAATATCTCCGGAGGAGAATAGCATCTTAACCTCGGACTTCAGCGAGAAGGAGGTTTTTGATGCTATTTCCCAAATGGAACACAATAAAGCTCTAGGACCAGAAGGGTTCCGGCTGAGTTTTATCAGAAATTTTGGGAAGTTATCAAAAGTGACTTGATGGCTATGTTCGCTTAGTTGCAAACAGGTGACCTACCATTGTTCAAGTTGAATTTTGGTGTGATTACTTTACTACAGAAAAAAGAAGATGGAAGTAGAATTGAACAATGTAGACCCATTTGTCTTCTTAATGTGAGCTTAATTTTTTTTACCAAAATGGGTACTAATCGTGTAACATCTATTGCAATTTGCAAGTAGAGTTGTGTGTCCGATTCAAACATCGTTTATTCCTGGAAGAAATATTTTGGAGGGATTGGTGGTGCTCCATGAAACTATGCATGAAATTCATCGGAAGAAAAGGATGGAGTTCTATTTAAAACAGATTTTGAAAAAGCTTACTATAAAGTTAAATGGTACTTTTTGCAACAAGTTGTACGCATGGAAGGATTTGCACCATAGTGGTGTGAATGGATTGCTAGATTTGTTCAGGGAGGGAGCGTCGGGTTCGAATGAATGATGATATTGGTCATTATTTCTAGACGCTCAAAGGACTGAGGCAACGGTACCCGCTTTGACCATTGTTGTTCAACTTGGTCGCAGATATGCTAGCCATTCTTATTGCGAGGGCAAAGGAGGATGATCAAGTTGGAGGATTGATACCACATCTGGTTGTTGGGGGCGTGTCAATCCTCCAATATGCAGATGCTACCATTTTGTTTCTTGAACACGATCTTGAGTAGGCTGTGAACATGAAACTAATTTTGTCCTTTTTTGAACAACTTTTTGGTCTAAAAATTAACTTTCATAAGAGAGAAATTTATTGTTTTGGCAAAGCAAATGAGGCCCAGGATGAGTATCGTCATGTTTTTGGATGTGAGGTGGGGTCTCTCCCGTTTAAGTATCTAGGTATTCGTATTCACCGTCGGAAACTGCTTAATAAAGAATGGAAACCAGTCGAGGATCGCTTTGAGCGTAAGCTGGGATCTTGGGTTGGCAAGATGGTTTCATATGGAGATCGTATTGTCCTAATCAACTCTGTTTTAACAAGTTTGCCAATGTTTCCATTGTCTTTCTTTGAAATACCTAAAGGGGTACGGAAAAGATTGGATTTTTATCGCTCTCGTTTCTTTTGGCAAAGTGATCCAAAAAAAAAATCGCCTCACCAAGTGGAACATTGTTTGTCGTCCTAAGGACCACGGGGGGCTTGGTATTCAGGTTCTTGACATAAAGAACAAATATTCGCTAAGTAAATGGCTGTTTAAGTTGCTACACGAAGAAGCGGTATGGCAGGAGTTGCTATGTAACAAATACTTGGGTGGCAAAACCTTATCTCAGGTGCAACCGAAACCCACGGATTAACCCTTTTGGAGGGGGCTCATGGGTGTTAAACAGGAGTTTTTTTTTCGCGTGGCTCCTTTGTGATCGGAAATGGCCACCAGGTAAGATTTTGGGAGGACGCTTGGTTAGGTGATAACACATTATCGAATGTGTATCCCACTCTATACAATATTGTGTGGCGCAAAAACGTTTCGGTTGCTGATGTATTATCGGTTGTGCCATTAAATATTCAGTTTAGGCGGCTATTATAGGAGACAAACGGACCACATGGCTTCACTTAGTAGACAACTAATGCCAGTCTTTCTTTCTTATGAGCCGGATACATTCAAATGGAAACTGACCTCTATTGGTCATTTTTCTGTCAAATCTCTTTATGCAGATTTCTACATGGACACACAAGATTTTTGCGTAAATACATGTGGAAACTTAAGATTTCATTAAAGATTAAGATCTTTCTTTGGTTTCTTCATCGGAAAGTTTTATTAACGAAAGATAACCTTGCTAGGAGACGTTTGGCGGGATGTAAGAAATGTGTTTTTTTTGTTATGCAGAAGAGTTTGTTGAACACTTGTTCATCTCTTGTCCTTTTGCGCGTCACATTTGGAGGCTAATTCATTTTACTTTTAATATCTCCCTCCCACCGGCATTACTAATATGTTTGGTAATTGGTTGAATGGGATTGATAAAATGACCAAAGCGCGTATACGTGTAGGCGTGTCAGCTTTTCTTTGAGTGATTTGGAATTGTCACAACGATATTGTTTTTAACAAAACGGGAGCTGTCCATTATTTGCAGGTTATCAACAGGCGGTATATTGGATCCACATGTGGTTATTTCTCCTCCCTTCGGATCAGCGGGTACATATGGATATCGGATGTGCTCGTTTGATGGCGGTCGTTCGGGCTATCTTCAGCCGGGGTGGTTGGCTTCATTCTAAAAGATTAAATGCTTAGAGCTCCAATTTTCGGGTGGCTGATCTTTATTTTCACTTTGAGTGATCCGTGAACTGTAATATACTTAATACTCTTTGAACTATGCAATAAATTTCGGCTGTGTGCATCGTTTCGATGTAGAGGCCTCCGCTCCGCCATTTCGAAAAAAAAACACAGAGACTCAACCTTATCAGATCGTGTCGCTTCAACGTTTAAAGAAACATTGCTTTCACACCGGGAATCCTTCCTAGGATATTGCATTTGTATTTCTCCGAGAATGGTGAATCCACTCATGCGACAATAACAAAGACAGCTGTGGCCCTAGTCAGTGACCACTAACGACTACACGTAGTACCACTCATGCGACAATAACAAAGACAGCTGTAGCCCTAGTCAGTGACCACTATTGATGCTGATTTCTACTTCGTTGGCTAGAGAATGTCTTCAGAAAAGGCCCAAGTGATATCTAAGGTATGTTCAGCGATCACTAGATCACGCGGCAGGTTCAACAGACTAGCCGCAGCAAATGTTTCGGCGTTGGTGGCTTAACAGCACACGGCAACTTGCTCATCAGCATAAGTGGTGCTTAAAAGACATACTCCCTCCGATTGTAAATACTTATCGTTTTAACTAAGATTCGGCTCAACTTTTAAAATTTTAACCGTCAATAGCTTCTAGAATATTTAATTTAGAAACATAAAATCATATGAGTAGATTTGTCTTGAAAGATACTTTCATAATATTATTTTTTATTTGACATTATAACTACATTGTAATATAAAATAATGATCAAAGTTGCACATTGAAGACCGAAAAAATTGAAAGAAATAAGACTACCCATAGTTCATAGTGGGATTAACATCTTATATTTACTAATTGGAGGCCCCATACAAAGCACCACGTTAATCCTAAGAATGAAGAAATTACATCCATCCGATTAAAAAGAGATGTGTTTGTGGCCATCAGATTAAGCGCACGCTCGCCGTGCTACCACGTGAGTCGTCATCTCATCGGTCTCTCCATGCGCCCATCGAAAATAGAAACGGAAACAAAAATCTGAGCGTCAGCTCCGTCTAGATTTACCGACGAAAGGTTTATTTTTCGTAGGCGTACCCTAGATTTCGCGTCTCACTGTGGATCTATGGCAGTAGCGAAGGAAGTTCTTTCCTGCATACGTCCAAATTCCCAGGCGAGCATGGAAGGGGTAATCCTCCGACGGCCGCGTGCTGTACAAGGAAAGAAAGTCTCTTCACCACGATCTATATACTGTATGTGATTAGCTGCTGCCGCCGCCCATGTTCCAAATTTTCCCAGGTGCCTGCCCGCGAGCATGGAAGGGGCACTACACGGTGAGTTAAATCACGTTGGAATTCCTTCTCTTTTCTACACTCAGTTTCAGAACCTCCGATCTGTATGTCTGATCTAGAAAAATCAGTTTGTACACGTCTTTCAGCAAAGCTCTTGACTAGGGAGCAGAGGATAAGCAGCAAGGGTTGTTTTCATCATTCAGTGGAAATCTGCATGTTGTAATAAGCTTGATGTTTAAAGGCAGCTTTACACGTTTTCTCATCGAGTTGATTTGGATGCTATTAAATTATTTAGAATAATAACCTCACATTATTTGCATATACCATAAACTTCCGGTTTTCTCAAAATCACGGTTAGTACAGTGTATATGTCCTGGGTAGTTTTGCAGTAAGATTTAAAGCTCTTGCCCCTGCAAAACATAAGCTAGCTTCAAAGGCAGTAATATTTAAGGCTCTTGCCCTGCAAAACATAAGCTAGCTTTAAAGGTGTACTCAAGTTATACAGGTTTCTATTTACATGGTTCATTTGTTGCATTTGGAAAAGGATGCAGATGGAAGATTTTTCTAATATAGAACATTTCCTGCAACTGCAACCACGGAATACATATAAATATAAGATTTGCTTGCTTTTAATAATATCTATATCATTGTTGCGCAGTTCTAATGTTTCGATTTCAGAGCTGCCTCTTCTAAGAAATACGATAAGGTGTTTCAATCTATGATATCAGAGTGCCCTTATTATTATTCACGTGTTTATATATAGCAATGATATTTGCACATTGGTTATTGTCAAAATATTCGCTAAATCTGTCACCAAAGTAGTGATTATTTTCTTCCGGTTACACCAGCGTAAGGCGGGCTGAGAACCATCCCTTGCGATTTGCATCGCCCGTATTTTACTTTGATCTGACAAAAGCGAGATTGAGAAGCAACATGGCGACGACCACTAACGGATGTGTCATGTCCTGCCTCCAACTAACTGTTTCACAGCATTGGAGGACGAAACTGAAATTTTGAACCATCAGCCATGCAGCGCTCCATTTCCAGGCTTTTGATTTCAGGTATCGGTGTCTGCTCGCATTTTTTAAGCAATCAGGTCTATGCAAAAACTTTCACTGACTGCTTTTGTTGCAACCACTTCTGACTTTCACGTAAGTGTATGCACACAGTAGTAATCTGTTAATATGATCATCAGGCTGGCATTTAAGTTAGTACTACTCAGGAACTTCCAGTTAGACCCTAACCAGTATGATTTAATTAAGGTCATGCTTGCAAATTAAAGTATATGCTTTAGAGTAAAATTAAGAGCCCGATACGAAAAATTACTACTCTCTTGAAATTACCATAAGTTATTTAGTACAACTAGCCTGCCTAAGTTAATCTTATATGCACAAGACGTTCAGTACAACTAGCCTGCCAAAGTTCTTATTTGGGTTTCAGATGCAACACCTCATTTATTATGGCTTCCTCTGTATCAAAGACGCAAACAAAAGTTATACAAAACTAATTTCTTTCGCATGTTAGGACGTAAGAAAGCAAGAGTATATAGTAGGTTAAAATTAGGGTTCATGTTTATTTATTTAGTTTACCTACAGTACATAGTAGGTGAAAATTTGATGTCCTTTTCGATTTTTTTAGTTCTACCTACCAACATGTGAGATCTTGGAGATATTGGGTTCGTCTTAGATTATCAGTTAATGAAGGTACGTAATGAAATCCCGCCGTACTTGGTCAATGAACTTGGGATTTATACAGGTCCACTTCCATTTCTCTCTTTTAATTATTATTATGTGGTTTGCTTTGATATTTATATGCTCTAGACAGACTTCATAAATACGGCTCCATTTTGTACATTCTTTTGTTCTTTGACAAATATGATGCACCTATAGCTATTGAAACAAATGACTAGAATGGACACTAACATTGTGTTCTCTCACTGCCGACATCAGCACAGTTTTTTTCAATCAAGGTCAGCTCTTCAATTTGCTTACTACTGTATGCTAATACCTCTGCAGGATGACACAACTTGGAGTTTAAGAGTGGCGATGACTAATCGAGTCTGGTGTAATGAGCAAAGACATGGACGTTGCTATGAGGAAACTTCAACGCCATCATATGTGAGTACTGCTCGATCCATGGTCCCAGCATGTGGAGCCGCATTTCAAAAATATAAGAAGAATATAGGAAGTAGTACATTTCTGATTGCTTCAATATTTTGTTACAGAGCAAAACTAAGTTATGTTACATGATACCACAACTCTGTGCCGGTATCAATGACATTGGGCAAAGCTACATGGTGGCTATATTGATAAAAATGCTTATGTCACGGGAAAAACGTTTCAAGTTTGTATCCAGGTAACAAAAGTGTAGTTTTGTTCTCTTACCAATCTAACTGCTTAGTCTTCCGTCTGTACCTACTAAGGCTCTGATTTCATAAAATCAGGATATGCTTATTTTATATGACGATTTTAAGCATAATAAAGTGCCACGGAAATAGATTCTAAGCATAATTAGTTGATATGCTCATTTAAAGAATCTAAGAAGAATATAGGAAGTAGTGAATTTTTGTTGTTTGAATATGTCGCCAAAGGAAATAGATGCATTCTCTCAAGTAAACCAAAACTACTCCATGTTAAATAAATAAACATTCGTATACAAAATTGCCAATGATCATATTCATCTTTACTGCACCTTTTTTATAAATAAGTCAAGAAATAAAGGTTAAATAATGTATTGCTAAAAAACTAGCCCGTGCAGATGCACGGGTTGATGACTAGTAGGTAGTAATATAGATGCCACATAGGAAAAAAAAAAGATGATGTGGCATGCAATTAATCAAGAGAGAGGCAAATAGAGTAACATAACACTTCCCAATACAAAATGAGTCTACAAAGTAATAAATGAATAGCTCTATGTTACGACACATATGACACTCCCCACTATAAAAAATAGTAACATAGAGAAGTAACAAATTATTTATGACCGGAAGGAGTAGGATACTTCCCAAGCATTTGTAGCCACCAAGAAACATGTGGAAAGGATATCCACCACGTAAATGACGGCACTAGCATCCTCACTCAGAAATTTCCGGTCAAGATGTCACTTTTGGTGCCTTCTCGACTGGATATACTGCTTGGAACCGTACGTGTGCCAACTGCTGCGTCCACCTATGCTGCGAGCCCTACGCGCTCTCCCAGATGCATGTAATAATACTAAATGGCCAACGATGTAGTATACTTTCTATACATTTATTTTACATGCTATAATCTTGTTAGAAATTATTTTTCTTTAATTTTTTTGTCGCTGATTTGTTTCACCGTCTAGAAATTACCAAATTGTACTAGAAATACCACTGATCATAAGCAAAAAAAAATATATAAGGGAAAACAATGACCTTTGGCTCACAAAATAACTATTAGGAATTAAGATGGAGATTTAATAATGAAATATTGTGACAAATTATTTTGAACTCATAAATGCATGGTGTCCAGACAACCTTATGTATCTATTTGTAGTTGAATGAACACTATGTTTTGTTATGCTTTGGACAAGATAAGACATTTAGGTCGAAAGTTGAAATTTAGTTGACCTTCACGTCAAAAGAAAACTACAGTACTTATTGTAACACGATTGAAAAACGTGGGTTTAAAGGTGGAAAAAAGGTACATGACTGCAGAAGGTAGTTTCTGGGAACAGTCAAGAAACACCAAGATGATCAACGGATATATCTACGTAGCTGAACGTATAAATGCAATTAAAAGAACATGTATCTTGCACACAAGAGACGGTGACAGTGAGCCGGCCTGCGCGTTGTGGTGGGCACTTCGGATACAGCCACTAGTAGAAAACGGGCCTACAGTCCCGGTTGGGATGGGCCTTTAGTCCCGGTTGGCCAACCGGGACTGCCCAACTGGGACTAAAGCCCCCCCCCCCCCCCCCCCCCTTAGTCCCGGTTTTCCACGAACCGGGACTAAAGGCCCTTCACGTGGCCATGGCCGAGCTTGCGGGGTGGAGGACGTTTAGTCCCAGCTGGTAACACCAACCGGGACTAAAGGTTTCTGCTTTTTTTTTTCAATTTATTTAGGGTTTAGGGGATCAAGGTTTAGGAGGGGTTTAGGGTTTCGGATTTTATGTTTTCCATCATATGGAGATCACGTCGATGCGCCAAAAACAAGTTTTCGCATACATAAAGTTCATACTACACAAAGATCACGTTGATGCATATACATACACATACAATTTGGTATATATATATGGAGATCACTAAAATTACATGGAGGCATATTATCGGCTATGGTATTCTCCGGTTTCAGCTATGACCTCCGCAAGCAAAAATCCCGCCAATTCCTCCGCAATTGCTTTTACGTGGTACTCTGGTAGGAGCGCGTTCCGCATCCTTTCCATCTTTAAAAGAAGGAGATCAATATGAATATATGAGTTGTGTGTATATATATCAAATCATCATAAATAAAATTATGAATGAAACTCAACACAATTGATGGGAATAAAATAAAATTGTGAATAGTGTTTACGTACATCAATTTGTCTTTGAGTTCTGCGGTTCTCATTGGTCATCATGTGAATGAACTCGCAAACGTAGTATGCACATAAATTAGTCCCCTGTGGCTGTTTCATGCACCACTGTACGAGAATAGAATTCAATCAAATAATAATCAAGCATGATAACGGTATTGAAACTAGAATTAAAGAGATGCACAGACCTAGGTAGTACTACTTACCTGGTTCCGAACAAATCTCAGCTCCGGTTTCCATTGACCGACTTCATGCTCGATGAGTAGTTTCCAAACCCTGCCCGGCAAAGAAAATGAATAAAGGAGTTATTAATTACTTGATATCAGGAAATGAACGAAAGAGGCCGATATAGTGCGATAAGGATTGAAATTACCTCTGGAGCATATAAACCAGGCTCTTGTATTCTTTAGGATCTTTCCTTAAAGAGTCCATGACTTCAACGGTTCCATCGTCAATTCTAATGATTAGCAGAATCCAGTGGAAGCTGCGCATGTTTATATACGCAGTCCTGCATAACTCATCAATTACACTTAACTTCGAGTAAGCAAAATAGAATGTGTACAAGACAGTAACACTCACCTGAAGTTGTAAGGAAAAAGTATTTCTGTTTTGGTATGATGTTCCTTTAAAAACCTTAGCAAAAGTTCCTCTGTGTCCTTGGGATGGTTTTTTACGGTAACTTCATGAATGGTATTCGGGTCAATGAACCCAATGTCATAGATTCTCTCCTTTTTGTATTCGAGAATCTTCATTCTGCATAATAGCGTAGAAAAGAATATAGTGAGGATAATTACAGGCAATGAACGAGCTGAGCTAAAGAAATAAATCACTTACAGACAATAGCAAGTGACGAGAGATTTGTCGAGGGCGTCTTGATTGTATAACTGAAAAATTTCTTCAAGCATGATACAAATATCGTAATCTTGGAAGAAGTGCTCTTCCTCAACTGCCACCATGAGCATGGTTTGCCCTCCCTTTGCGACTTTCAGGTACCACTCATGCAATCTTCGCATTTGTGTTGTTAGCTTCGGGATCTGCTCAGGTCTGACCAGAGACTCCCCGTGAACATATTTCCATGCTATCTCAGCCATGGGGAAACCAGTGTCGCCTATGACTTGAGCAACACCTTGAGCGGGGGGATCGATTGTTGTTCCTATTCTTCGAGCTGGGGAACTTTTTTCCCTCTTTTCCTCTGCTCCATCTGTTCGCTATATGACTTTGAAATAGTGCACTCATAGTCTGATGGCAACTTCGGTTCCAGGTCCGATAAGTTCTTCACGAAGCGCACAACGACCTCCTTAGGTAGTTTCTCCTTTGGCTCGGGCTTTTGCAGTGCAAAATAGTGCGCTCATAGCGAGCCATCGGTGCTTCATCCATCAGTGCATCATGATCACCAAGGAGCGGCGTGGAACCCACGCTGCTTTTCAGCTGAGATGGGACGACGTTACTATCGTCGAATGCAGGATCTTCTTGCTGCCGCTTAGATGCCCTTTGCGGGCTAGCAATTAATTGTGTCCAGTTGCTCCTGCTGCCGCATGACCATGCGTTGCAATTCCTCGTGATTTGCTTCTAGCCGTTGGATCCGGTCTGCCTCCTGCTTCTTTTTTCTCTGACGACTTTTATAACTGTCAGCGCACTCCGGAAACCTAGCCTTCCATGAAACACTGGGGCCATACCCTCGTGTTCGTCCACCGTGTTCTGGATTCCCGAGGGCGAGTGTCTGCTCTTCGTTCTCTCTGTCGGGTTTGAATGTTCCCTTTTGAACTTCTTCTATTGCTTTAACAATCTCTTTGGTGACCGTTTGAATTTTGTCCTTATTTTTTTTTTGCCTTGGAACAAGCTTCCCTGTCTCTGGGTCCAACGATGCCCATGCCCGTACAACCAGCGCTTGGACCGCTCGGGAAATTCCGCTGTTTCTGGAGTGACCCCTTTAGCAATCAGGTCGGCGTCTCTTTTTTCCCACTTAGGCGCGGCAGTCTTGTAGCCTCCTGGCCCCAAAACATGGTGATATTCCTTTTTCGCAGCATTTAACTTATTTTTTTCCGACCTTTCCACAGCTTCAGACGATTCCTTGTACGCCTTAAATGCGTCCTAGTGATAATTTTGCTTCTCTAGTGCTCCAGTGAATGTTGGAGTTTCTTTTTTCTTCTTATATTCACTCCATATTTTTGTCTTGAAGCTCTGGAATTGTGTGGCTCGGGGTGTAAACGGATCGGATCGGATCGGATTTTGCCTCTACCATATCCTTTACCATATTTTTTTTCTCGGATTCGAATCGGATCGGATAATGAACGGTTGCGGATTCGGGGGCGGATAGATATAATCACGGATTCGGAACGGAAACGGAGCGGATTCGGGGCGGAAAAAAAATTAGTCGGATCGGTATGCGCAATGTACATCATCAACCCTCATAACCAAAAACAATAGCTCAACAAGCGTAATAATCTAACAAAGTTGTACTCTATTAGTTTAGACAAATAGAACTAACTACAAATTGTGCTCCACAAATGAACTTCACAACTCACTAACTACAAATTGTGCTCTATTAGTTTAGACATTTCGGTAGAAAATCAGATTATTCGGATTATAACCATCGGATAATCCTAATTAATATTCGGATAATTCATATTCGGATGCTATTTTACATACCATATCCTATACCGTATCCGGGTGTTCAGTTCGGAATCGGATATCCTTATCCGGCAGATTCTTCGGAACCGGATATGGATTCTTTAAAACGGATTCGGCGACGGATTCGGTACGGAAATTATCCTATCCGTTTACACCCCTATGTGTGGCCATCTTCTTAAGAGCCCACTGCTTGAGTTTCAACTTCATGTCATCTGATAGATCTTCCGGTAGGTTGAAATATGACATGAGCGTATTCCAAAGCTCATATTTGGACCTTTGGTCGACAAAACTAACTCCTCCATCGTCATCTCCCTTTGGCTTATGCCATTCTCGAATGCTGATCGGGATGTTCTCCCTAACAACAACTCCACATTGATTTACAATTTTTTTAACATTCACTGCGGGAGCAAGCGGTTCGCCATCTTCAGCAACTTCCTCGATCAGGAACCTTTGTTTATTGCCCAACCTCTTGGTCGGGCCTCGTTGCCTTTTACCAGATTTGCTCGATTCGGAGGGCCTAGCAGATTTGCTCGATCCGGAGGGTGTGGCGCCCCGACCCGACTGCTATACATTGATGCTGTGTCACCGGTTAAGCGATACAACCGGAGGTTACGGGTTTACCAATCCCCGGCCAAAACCTTTGGCAGGCGTTGCTGGGTACACCTCACTCCAGACAACGCAACACCCCGATTGATGCCTCAACACAGGCACAACTATCAAAGCATAATAGTAAGATCAAGACTTGTGGAACAACTGGCACATCACAGACTCTACGACACGAAAACATTATAAGCAGCTCTTATAATAGAGAAAGATAGCAAATTACACACAGAGGTCACAGACCCAACATTACACCAAGCGGAAGCGAAGGGCGTTGTTCTAAACAACAAGAACCAAAAGATGGCCTAAGAGGCCTACAGATAAACATCACAGCGCCAGCTATTCCGAGATGTCCCAAGCTGCCACCTGGGAACCCCAGACTACTCGTCGACGTTCCTGAAACAAAGCAAAGACGTTGAGTTCGACGAACTCGCAAGATTAAGAGCTAATATATGCTCCATGATTGGCTTTCAAAGGTTTTATGGCTGTTTTGCATAAAGCTGATTTTATTTATAAAACACAACTCCATGGCATCGACTAATCAGAACATTTTAAAAAGGAGGTAAGAAGTAACACTTTTCTCTTGAGATCACTTTCTCAACAACAACCATCATCACCCTCATTGTACCTGTTCATCAAAGGCACCTCCCCGAATCACCCTCGAGGAAGTCAACCTTACATTCGTGGAATTGGTACCTCTAGTACCCAAGTTTTAATCATTCCGTTAAAGTTATTCTATGATCATCGTCCATTCCCAAGTCGTCCATAACCGCAGACACGGCTTTTCGAAAAGATTTATCCCTGCAGGGGTGTACAAAGTGGAAGTCCCCGGAGTCCCGAGGGGCCCCAGTTCCTTCGCCACGCGTACCGTCCGGCCCATTACCTGATCATTAGCTCTCTTCCTTGGAAAGCCGGCTGGGTGGGAGCGGTGTCGACTTCTCCCTCGTTAAGGACTTTCCAGGATCATCAGTGAGGACGGAACAGGTTTGGTGACTCCTCCAATCCCCTGTCCCGTGGCCACTCATTTTCCTAAACACACCATCCTCATCACAGTCCATACCACCATCATCACGCACGCGCAAATGGAAGCCCGAACTAGAGGACCCTGGCTAGCCCCGCTCGAGTTATTTAGTCTATGAGGGTTCCTGCACTGCGAATGCATAGGCCTCACGCATGGTTGCACGCTCAGTCTTGGTTCAGGATGTGCAGAACTCGCACCTAGGCGGCGAGAACGAGACAACCCACCACATCCCATGTGGCCTCTCATCCCCACCTTTTAGCATTTTATTATCCATCACCACAATTCTCCACCATCATCATCGCGGTCACAAGTCAACACCTGCTTCCAGCACGTACCACCATAGTACCACTAGGCATTTAACTAAGCATGGCTAAGCATATACATCGCAAGTATAATTATCTCGGGCCAACACTTCAAACCTGTGGTTAATAGGAAGGATACAGGTAATGTCAACAGGATTCTAATGCAACTAGTAGGATACTCTAATCCAGGCAAAAGACATTTAGAACCGCATGCAATATTATAGTGGAGGAAATAATTGCGGAAAATAGGATAAGATATGCTCAGAGGGGGGGGGATTACGCTTGCCTTGACGAGATAAGAGGTAGTAGGAGTCGTCGGAGGATTGGAGTTGCACCTCAACTCCTCGATCTAACGAAGCACAAACAACACCGGAAAAGAAACAACCATCAACACATGGCATTGTGCAATGCATACAAAAATGATGATATGACATTGTAATGCAACTAGGAGATCCTAGACATGATCAACAATTTAAATGAGCGGTCCCAAATTATTTGGCAATAATTTGGCACAATCCATATTTATCTTAATTATTCTAATACTACTAGAGTACATTGTTGTAATCGTGATCAAATATGCATGATGATGATGATTTTGGGTAGTTCACATTTTTCTGAACATTTTGGTACCTCGAACACATTTTTCTGATGTCCGGGTAAAAAGTTATTAATTTTAGAATTTTCCTCTTTTTAAATGTTTACTTTTAATTATTTTAGTTCCACCACAAAAATAAGATTTACTCGAGTTCGAGGGAGGGAGATGGAACACGAGGGAATCATCGATGCTCGATGTCCCTATGTCACGAGGGAGGAGAGGGGAAAAACATGCGCAAAGTGAGGGAAAAGGAAAAAGAATTCCTGACAAAAAAAACAGTCAGCCCGGCCTCCAGCCCGGCTGGGCCGGTTAACAGGCCGGCCTGGCTCCAGAGACATCCGGTCCTCAGCCCGGCTGAGGCCGGTTTCAAAACCGGGCAGAGCACAGAGGCGCCCGGCCCTCTGGCCGGTTGGGCCGGCCCAGAAGCCGGTTAGGCGACAGAGGGCAACGGTACCCAGGCCGGTCAGTGCCGATTTCACGACCGGTCGCTCGAGCTCGCGAGCTATGGCGACGGATTACGGCAGCAGCACGGCGAGCAGCGCGAACCCGCGCGGGAGGGGAGAGGGGAGAGGGTGCGTCTGCACGGGAGGCTCACCACGGTGTCAGGGGAGAGGTCGGGGACGGCGGGGTGCGACGAACGCGGCGGTGCGGAGCTCAGCGACGCCGCGGCGGTGGTCGGAGCAAAAACGAACGGCGGCGGCGATTCACGGCCGCCGGGCTCGATTCCTCCCACGAGGAGGAGGTGGGAAGCACGGCGGAGGTGCTGGTGGCGCGCGATTTACTCGGGGCGGCTTCGGGAGACGGCAACGAGCGCGGCGACCTCGGCGCCCATGGCGCAGCTCGGGAGCTCGAAGGAGAAGAAAGAAGAGGGGAACGGGGCAGAGGAGCGAGTGAGCAGGTGGGGCTCGGGATCGTGCTTGTCTTCCGCAGGAGAAGAGCAGGGGAGGGCCCGGGCGCGCGCGACGGTGGTGCGGCACGAGCACGCTGCGCTCGGTCGCAACAGTGGGGAAGGAGAAGAGAGATTTACAAACAGGCCCCTGGCAGTTTTTACTCCATCACAGATTGGTCCCTGGCGGCAGTTATTTATTTACGAAGAAGTCCTTTTCAGTACTGGATAAAAATACCAGCACCGTTTTTGAATTAATTGGGGCATTTTAATTCCTCCAAAAATTATATAAATTTTTGGGTAGCCTCCTTATATGGATATAAAGCTCCCCAATTTTTCTAGAATATTTTGAAATCATTTGATAGGTAACTAGAATAGAAGTTGCCCACAGGCAATTTAAGATTCTCTCCACTTATTTTCTTCTCCAAAACAAAATAGTTTTGTCGAAAATATCTTTGAAACTTTTGGAACTTCCTTGACAATATAGTGTGCCGAGGTATTTTTGTTTTGCAAGTTTGGAAACTTTCATCGTTTTGAAATTTTAAGGAGGCAAGTTTCATTTATTTTTAAAATGTGACAACAACTGATTATTTCGTCAAATGATATGGATGCCATGATGCACTTAACACAAAAGTGAAAAATTAGCACCAATTTTTAGGTGTACTAATCTTGGGCTGTTACAACTCTACCCTCCTTACAGGAATCTCGTCCCGAGATTCTAAGAGTAGGAAAAAGGGAAGCAGGTTACAACGGTACCACACGACCTTCACGCTTTAGGTGGCTCCTTTCTTGAAGAGGTTGATCAAGGGCATCACGAAGATCTTCATCGGCTTCACTTCGCGGTTACTATGAACGTACACCATAGCAAGGAGAGAAACCTCACCGGAAGGATGGATCTTGGTGAATATACAAAGACCGAGTACCTCCTAGTAGAATCTTAGAAAGGGGATTTCAAGCATCCCGTGATTTGACCGTTAGGAGACACGAGCGTTTGACGGGAGATTGATAAGAGTTCCCAGTTGGTAGACAACTGTTTCTCAAAGATTCAGAATATGAACTTTGCACAAGGCCTAGAATTTCTGAAGACGAAAGGTAAACAAGATTCGAACAGATGAAGGGTGAGTTAGCCTATACGGCTGGAGTAGAACTTTCCTCACGGAGGAGCATTTCAAACCACGGAAGAAGGATCATGAAGATGAACCGAGAGAACTTTAGAAACTTCGGGAACGTTAGCATCGGAAGAAACTCCTTGATATTCTAGGCATCGAGGACAAACTTCTTGAGGATCACCAACCGTCGTTTCTGATTGCGATTCAGATCGGGTTAGGTGTAGGGATACTTATGCCTCAACACAAGTAGGAATAGGAAGCTTTTACAATGATACCAACGAAGTACATGGCTAAAACCCCGAGAGCTAGACCAGGATGTCCAACTCCAAGGAGGAACGAGATTGCAGAACCCATGTATGAGCAAATTGTCAGAAGACATCTGCACCTACATGAATTACTTGTAATGAGACACAGATGAGCCCTTCTTGGGGAACATCAAAGAATGAAAAAGAATTTCCTGTAATCCTTCAACTTCTTGAACAGTTCCACTAGTGGCTTGGAGGCATAGATGAAATTTCTCCAGAAAGGGAGGTGACAACGTACCATACCAAGAGGATTGGCACACACGGGATTGAGTTGGGATGATTCCGAGGAGACAAGCCAACTTACTCGGATCCACGGCGACATATTCCGGCAATTGCACGTGGACTAGAGAAAGTCATTTCTAACTTCGAGAACACGTGCCTTGTGACGAAATAAGTTAGTGCTAACAAGTTTACAATGCCACGCCCGCTATTCCATATAAATCTCCGCAAACATGGACGACAATAAGAGGTAGTTGATGGACTCAACAACCAACTTATCTCGTTACTCCAAGATGGTCGACTTATATGTCACATGAACTGCATAGACATTGCTCAGATTAACACATCCCGTAGGTCGGTCGGAGTTTGATTAATGATAGCTCGATTCAATCCACAGATTTGGAGGGTAGCATATCCAAAGAAGAGATACCACCTTGTTTCAACATGAACAGACTAGTCACCCCTTGAGAATGAACGATAACAGATCGAGAAACAATTCAGGGCATCCAACACGAATTTCTTGAAGAAAGGAGTTGTTCAGAGAACCAGCTTACTCATAAGCTCGAGAAAAGAGTCGTCCGTGATGTTGAGCTTGGACAGGCGACAACCTGGCGACAATTCTGGAAAGACCTACAGACTTATCACGATCCCCATACAGGATATCACGACATCACGACATAGCGGTGGATCTTGAGTTCGAGGGAGGATCATGCCTTTCAAGGCACAACAAGGTGGTCTTGGAAGTTTCGGCGCGAACCTAGCTCTTTGACCGAGGAAGGGCACCGAAGAGAAGGAACTTGGGAACACAGTCAAATTCAACTTATTGATCGGATAACCAATCATGCTAAGGAGGACACAAAGGTCTTTGGATTTCCGCGCAGTGGGAACTGCTGAGAATATCCGATAGCCACATCATTGTTCATGTCTTATCATTCTGGAGCAACAAGTCACTCGAAGAACGAAGAGTAACAAGTGTGGGAGCGTCACTTCATCAAGAGGATCATGATACTTAGCACGACCCCGTGATATAAAAGAGTGTGGCACTCTAAGGTGGAGCAAAACAAAGCTAGACAAGGCCCTTATTCTGCGGAGTACAATACTTTGACCTGGTTCTAGAAGGGGACAGGATACGGGAGTTTGTTTCTCCTATCAAGACGAAGTGGAAAGTCTTGACGGACCCAGAGAGTGACTTGCATCGGAACACACCAATGCACGGTGAGAACATGGCGGTCAAACGGAAGACACGGTCGGAAAGAAGAGCGAGAGTAACAAACATGCTGAGGGAAAACCTCAGATGTTGAAGATGCACCGGTTATTACTCAATTGTGATAACCATGCCCGAAAAGGAGAGACGCGGAAGAGTCAAGAACATAGTTGGGAGACGTGCTAGAAGAATCCTGGCTGTAATCCAGATGGTTCCAAGACCGAACCTAGAACAAGGCTAGGGAAGAGCTGAAGTGAAGTAGCCAACGAAGGGGTGGTAGATCAATGTTCGACCATTTACCACCCAAACCAGGGAAAGGACTTGGGTTGAAGATCAGCATCATGTGCTACTAGCGAGAGTTAAGTAATCACAACTTAACACACTCTAGTTGGCACAATCCGGGACCTTATGTTCAAGTCCTTGGGTTAGAACCCAAAAGAAAGGATTAAGAGATTAAACTTGATAGGAATACAAGGTTTCGTAAACAACTGAGTTGATAAGAATCTTCGTCGTATTCCAGATGGTTTCTCGGCACATGAAGCTTCGGATTGTAGCGCGGCGGGAGCAACTGGGCAAATAACACTAAAGGTAGAACCAACCCCGAGATTCCTAATCATTTTGAATTAAGGGGCGAGAAGTAAAAACTTTAACTCAAATCGAGGTGAGATTGCTCCGAGATTAAAGGGTAACCAGATAAGGAGTAAAAAGAATCCTAAGATGGTTTTCACAACTCATTTTTAGGTTCAAAATATTTTCACAAACACTAGACTCAACATCGACCAGTAGAAAGGGTTTCCTACAGGCAGTACTGCTCTGATACCAACTTGTGGCGCCCCGACCCGACTGCTATACATTGATGCTGTGTCACCGGTTAAGCGATACAACCGGAGGTTACGGGTTTACCAATCCCCGGCCAAAACCTTTGGCAGGCGTTGCTGGGTACACCTCACTCCAGACAACGCAACACCCCGATTGATGCCTCAACACAGGCACAACTATCAAAGCATAATAGTAAGATCAAGACTTGTGGAACAACTGGCACATCACAGACTCTACGACACGAAAACATTATAAGCAGCTCTTATAATAGAGAAAGATAGCAAATTACACACAGAGGTCACAGACCCAACATTACACCAAGCGGAAGCGAAGGGCGTTGTTCTAAACAACAAGAACCAAAGATGGCCTAAGAGGCCTACAGATAAACATCACAGCGCCAGCTATTCCGAGATGTCCCAAGCTGCCACCTGGGAACCCCAGACTACTCGTCGACGTTCCTGAAACAAAGCAAAGACGTTGAGTTCGACGAACTCGCAAGATTAAGAGCTAATATATGCTCCATGATTGGCTTTCAAAGGTTTTATGGCTGTTTTGCATAAAGCTGATTTTATTTATAAAACACAACTCCATGGCATCGACTAATCAGAACATTTTAAAAAGGAGGTAAGAAGTAACACTTTTCTCTTGAGATCACTTTCTCAACAACAACCATCATCACCTCATTGTACCTGTTCATCAAAGGCACCTCCCCGAATCACCCTCGAGGAAGTCAACCTTACATTCGTGGAATTGGTACCTCTAGTACCCAAGTTTTAATCATTCCGTTAAAGTTATTCTATGATCATCGTCCATTCCCAAGTCGTCCATAACCGCGGACACGGCTTTTCGAAAAGATTTATCCCTGCAGGGGTGTACAAAGTGGAAGTCCCCGGAGTCCCGAGGGGCCCCAGTTCCTTCGCCACGCGTACCGTCCGGCCCATTACCTGATCATTAGCTCTCTTCCTTGGAAAGCCGGCTGGGTGGGAGCGGTGTCGACTTCTCCCTCGTTAAGGACTTTCCAGGATCATCAGTGAGGACGGAACAGGTTTGGTGACTCCTCCAATCCCCTGTCCCGTGGCCACTCATTTTCCTAAACACACCATCCTCATCACAGTCCATACCACCATCATCACGCACGCGCAAATGGAAGCCCGAACTAGAGGACCCTGGCTAGCCCCGCTCGAGTTATTTAGTCTATGAGGGTTCCTGCACTGCGAATGCATAGGCCTCACGCATGGTTGCACGCTCAGTCTTGGTTCAGGATGTGCAGAACTCGCACCTAGGCGGCGAGAACGAGACAACCCACCACATCCCATGTGGCCTCTCATCCCCACCTTTTAGCATTTTATTATCCATCACCACAATTCTCCACCATCATCATCGCGGTCACAAGTCAACACCTGCTTCCAGCACGTACCACCATAGTACCACTAGGCATTTAACTAAGCATGGCTAAGCATATACATCGCAAGTATAATTATCTCGGGCCAACACTTCAAACCTGTGGTTAATAGGAAGGATACAGGTAATGTCAACAGGATTCTAATGCAACTAGTAGGATACTCTAATCCAGGCAAAAGACATTTAGAACCGCATGCAATATTATAGTGGAGGAAATAATTGCGGAAAATAGGATAAGATATGCTCAGGGGGGGGGGATTACGCTTGCCTTGACGAGATAAGAGGTAGTAGGAGTCGTCGGAGGATTGGAGTTGCACCTCAACTCCTCGATCTAACGAAGCACAAACAACACCGGAAAAGAAACAACCATCAACACATGGCATTGTGCAATGCATACAAAAATGATGATATGACATTGTAATGCAACTAGGAGATCCTAGACATGATCAACAATTTAAATGAGCGGTCCCAAATTATTTGGCAATAATTTGGCACAATCCATATTTATCTTATTATTCTAATACTACTAGAGTACATTGTTGTAATCGTGATCAAATATGCATGATGATGATGATTTTGGGTAGTTCACATTTTTCTGAACATTTTGGTACCTCGAACACATTTTTCTGATGTCCGGGTAAAAAGTTATTAATTTTAGAATTTTCCTCTTTTTAAATGTTTACTTTTAATTATTTTAGTTCCACCACAAAAATAAGATTTACTCGAGTTCGAGGGAGGGAGATGGAACACGAGGGAATCATCGATGCTCGATGTCCCTATGTCACGAGGGAGGAGCGGGGAAAAACATGCGCAAAGTGAGGGAAAAGGAAAAAGAATTCCTGACAAAAAAAACAGTCAGCCCGGCCTCCAGCCCGGCTGGGCCGGTTAACAGGCCGGCCTGGCTCCAGAGACATCCGGTCCTCAGCCCGGCTGAGGCCGGTTTCAAAACCGGGCAGAGCACAGAGGCGCCCGGCCCTCTGGCCGGTTGGGCCGGCCCAGAAGCCGGTTAGGCGACAGAGGGCAACGGTACCCAGGCCGGTCAGTGCCGATTTCACGACCGGTCGCTCGAGCTCGCGAGCTATGGCGACGGATTACGGCAGCAGCACGGCGAGCAGCGCGAACCCGCGCGGGAGGGGAGAGGGGAGAGGGTGCGTCTGCACGGGAGGCTCACCACGGTGTCAGGGGAGAGGTCGGGGACGGCGGGGTGCGACGAACGCGGCGGTGCGGAGCTCAGCGACGCCGCGGCGGTGGTCGGAGCAAAAACGAACGGCGGCGGCGATTCACGGCCGCCGGGCTCGATTCCTCCCACGAGGAGGAGGTGGGAAGCACGGCGGAGGTGCTGGTGGCGCGCGATTTACTCGGGGCGGCTTCGGGAGACGGCAACGAGCGCGGCGACCTCGGCGCCCATGGCGCAGCTCGGGAGCTCGAAGGAGAAGAAAGAAGAGGGGAACGGGGCAGAGGAGCGAGTGAGCAGGTGGGGCTCGGGATCGTGCTTGTCTTCCGCAGGAGAAGAGCAGGGGAGGGCCCGGGCGCGCGCGACGGTGGTGCGGCACGAGCACGCTGCGCTCGGTCGCAACAGTGGGGAAGGAGAAGAGAGATTTACAAACAGGCCCCTGGCAGTTTTTACTCCATCACAGATTGGTCCCTGGCGGCAGTTATTTATTTACGAAGAAGTCCTTTTCAGTACTGGATAAAAATACCAGCACCGTTTTTGAATTAATTGGGGCATTTTAATTCCTCCAAAAATTATATAAATTTTTGGGTAGCCTCCTTATATGGATATAAAGCTCCCCAAATTTTTCTAGAATATTTTGAAATCATTTGATAGGTAACTAGAATAGAAGTTGCCCACAGGCAATTTAAGATTCTCTCCACTTATTTTCTTCTCCAAAACAAAATAGTTTTGTCGAAAATATCTTTGAAACTTTTGGAACTTCCTTGACAATATAGTGTGCCGAGGTATTTTTGTTTTGCAAGTTTGGAAACTTTCATCGTTTTGAAATTTTAAGGAGGCAAGTTTCATTTATTTTTAAAATGTGACAACAACTGATTATTTCGTCAAATGATATGGATGCCATGATGCACTTAACACAAAAGTGAAAAATTAGCACCAATTTTTAGGTGTACTAATCTTGGGCTGTTACAGAGGGCTAAAAGAAAAAGATTCGTTAATAAGTGCAATACAAATCAATTAATGCATCTAGTGATCTGATCAATAGAGGCTTAATATACCTCGCCGGAATTTGTTAAGGGCCCTTCGTCTCTTTTGTTCTACCTCAGCTCCCTCACCGTAGTCGACCAAAAATTGTGAGCTGTAATCTTCTCCACCTTCTCCACCGGCATCTTCTCCACCTTCTCCACAGGCATATATTATATTGAAGATTTCCTCTTCACCGTTGTCTCTGCCGCGGGCGTCCATAGCTTAACTACAAAACATGAATAAAATTGCTAGTACGAATCAAAAAGAACTAGTAGATGATAAACTTGTTAGCTAACACCACATAATGAAAATTACAGTGAGCATAACAAGCTTCGGACGAAATGAAATAAGAACTGGAATTGCTTTTAAACTTTACCAATGTATTAATTCATCCATTCTATTTATGAAAAAATCATAAGAGAACAGTAGGAGAAACCAATTAAATATAAAGTTAATTTTTATTGTGCTCCTTCAAATGTGCATCTTAGACTCGATGCAACTGCTTCAAGCCGGAGAAAATGGGCAAGGGTAGCAAGTTGTGCAACTTACAGGTGATTTGATCGTTCCAAACTAATTTGAATCAAATGAATTCAATTGTGTTTGAAATCAGCATGAATAGATAGATCTTGTTCATATGATCAATTTGGTATATTATTCAGAAATTTTGGATAAATAATTCTCAAATTATGAATTTTACAAATTTGAAAATCTTACAGGTGATTTGCACTTTTCAAAAGATTTCAAATTCAGGAATTCATTAGCATGCAAGAATTATATATTTAGATAGGTTATCATCTCCTGAACATTTTGGTATATTATACACATTTTTCTGAATTACCATTATTTAGTTATTGAATTTACAAAATTCTATTCATTTTCTGGAAATTCTGGGAATTAATTTAATTGGGAAATGACGTCTTCAAATGACGTCACATGAACTGCGGCTCGGTTTGATCAAAATTCGATTGATTCATTGGAAATTTGAGGAATCTAAATGCACCATGAGGAAGAGGGGACGGGGGGAGCATTTGGGTGGTGGCGCTCGACCATTTGGTCGCCGGAAGGTGGCCGGCGGCGGTGTTGCGCGGCAGCGGGCGGAGGAGCGGGTCGGGACGGCGAATTAGAGGGAAAGGGAGAGGAAAACGGTACCGTCAAACTCAAGGAGGGGTCGGGGAGGCGAGGGGATGGCCGAAGGCGGCGGATTTCGGCGGCGGTGGCGCGTGGGCGCGTGGTCGCTGTGGCGGCGGTGGTGCGTGGGTGCGTGGTCGCGTTGGTCGCCGGCCGCGCTCCTTGCTTCTTGCTCCTGTTTTCTCGTACCGGCGTCGGCGCGTGGGCGGCGGCCGGGGCGCGATGGTGTGCTCTCGATGAAGAAGATGAAGAACCAGATCGGCGCGATGAAGATTTATACCGCCCGACCCTTTAGTCCCGGTTGGTGGATGCAACCGGGACTAAAGGACCTTTAGTCCCGGTTGCATCCACCAACCGGGACTAAAGGTTTTTTTCGGCAGCCAGGTTTTCGCGCGCGAGGCGGCCCTTTAGTCCCGGTTGGTAATACCAACCGGGACTAAATGGGCTTTCAGAAATGAAATTTTGCGCGGGAGGCCCGCAATTTTAATTTGTTTTTTAAAGAATGTAACAAACTTATAAAATCAATATATTTTTATCTGCTTCTCAGAAAAATGCAAGTAATATATCAAATTGTTCAGAAAAATGTAATCTATCTATTTATAACAAATTCTTTCATGTTTGAAATCTGAGGTAAATTCAATTAATTCCAAATTTTGGAATTTGAACTCCATTAAGTCATTAAACATGTTTGCATGCTTAATATCAATGCATTAACTTGCTCATGCATACATGTTGATTGTTATATTAAATATTTTTGCATGATGTTTCGACGCTCCGGCGTGCCATTCCCGTCGAAATCCTGAGCACAGTTGACTCTCATATCTATATTTGATTTAATTGTTTAATTGTATATATTTGTAAAAATCATATCTATATTTTTGAGTGAATCTTATTGCACTTGGTTGAGAATGGAGTCATCTGTCTCATAGAACCATAACCAAAAAGGTTACATAAAAGGTTTAATACATTATTACACATCACCAACATTCCTATCTAGTGTTGGGGTATAAACATTTTCTTCGCGTGTGTCGCTTGCTTATGATTGCGCCGTAACCATGGAGAATCTTCATTATTTAACGGGATGCTTGGGTCAGTGTTCACTGTGAAGGGCGGAATTTCATCAAACTTATTATAATCTTCTACTAGTAGAAACAGAGGCTTCGGTGCGGCCCTTTTGTACCGGTTGGACAGGAACCGGTACTAAAGGGGGCATTAGTACCGGTTCCAGAGGCGAGGCAGCCGGCCGGAAGCCGTCCGGTTGGTGCGGGGCCTTTTGTCCCGGTTGGTAATACCAACCGGGACGAAAGGGTTGGGGCAGGCGGCTGCAGTGGGGGGCCCCACGGCGAGACCCTTTAGTACGGTTCGTAACACGAACGGTACTAAATGCCCATCTTTAGTACCGGTTCGTATTACGAACCGGGACTAAGTTTCCCCTATATATCTTCTTCCACCCCGAGCCCAGCTCCATTTTTCCTGCTCGAGCACAACTCCATTTTTTGCTCTTTCTTTCCTCTCCCGAGCTCGAGTTCACCCCATTTTTCTCCAACATTTGTCAAGATTGGTGGCACCTACCTATACAAGGGTTAGCAATTTCATCCTCTCTTCCGCATTTCAAGTTTAGCTCATTTTATTGCTAGTTTAGCTCATTTGATTTTTGTAGTGCTAGCTAGGTGTTTGATGAAATGTCTAAGTTAGGGATTTCATTTTGAGCTCAAATTAAAGTATGATTTGTGGTTTTTTATAGTGTCGTCCCGTCCCCTTTCTCTCCGCCGTCGATCGCCCGCGCCGCCCCGTCACCGACACCACCTCGGTGAGCCTCTTGTTTTTATCTTTTATTTTAAAAAATCTTAGTTGTATGATTTAGATGCATAATTATTACTTGTATAATTTTCTTATTTGTATAATTGTTTGTTATATATAGTGTCATGGTTTTGACATCTATCCACACCGCCTCTCGTCCGCTCTATTATTCGGATGTGGTACGATTGTTTGTTATAACTATATATTTGTTTAATTTCGTGTTTATGACAATTATGCCGACCAACTTGACATAGATATATTTTTATCTAGGAGGTAGTTGAACCGGAAATTCTATGTGAAGGACCAACTTAACTGTATATTTTTATCTAGGAGGTACCACACCGAGCCATTCGTCCTAGCCAATGATGTGGATCAGGTTTCTATGTGAAGGACATGTCTTCCAGACCGAAAAAAAGAAAAGATAAGCAAGCGAATACATCATACGATGAGCCAAAGCGCCACATAGTTCTTTCAGGGAAAAGAAACATGGTGGGAGTGGAGGACAAGACAGACATGTCAGAAGATTACAATAAGTTTCATGAAATTCCGCCCTTCAAAGTGAAAGCTGACCCAAGCATCCCGTTAAATGATGAAGATTCTCCAAGGTTATGGTGCAATCAGAAGAAAGGATCGACATACGCGAAGAAAACAAAATTTATACCCCAACAATAGATAGGGGGATGTTGTTGTTGATGTGTAATAATGTATTAAACCTTTTATGTAAATGTGTTATGAAAACTCAGAAGAAAACTCTAAACACTGATTTTTGGTTCTAAAAACTCCAACGGCTCACAAGCGCTCGAAAAAGTTGGAACAAAACACACGGTTTCCCCCGCATATCAAATGCACCGTTGGGATGTATGCAGGGAATCCGAATGATTTGTATTCGGTCGATGAACTGATGGATTTGTAGTTAGAACAAAACACACGGTTTCCCTTGCATACAGCCCGACGGTGGCTCGTGAGTGTCCACATATCAAATGCACCGTCGGATGTATGCAGGGAATCCGAATGATTTGTATTCGGTCGATGAACTGAAGGATTTGTAGATAGAACAAAACACACGGTTTCCCCTACATACAGCCCGACGGTGGCTCGTGAGTGTCCACATATCAAATGCACCGTCGGATGTATGCAGGGAATCCGAATGCTCTGTATACCAAATGAACTACAATGAGTACACACTGAGTGCCGAACATGTCTAAGAGGTGGGCTATATATAGGGCGTACGAGCGCGCGTGGTCGACGTGCCCGACCCTGACGCGGATGCGTACGCCGCAGGGGTGGCATGGGGATCCACGGCCGCATACGGCGACTTGGACGCGTCTCCACCAGGTGCCGCCTCACCTCCACCAGGCGCCGCCGCTCCTCCCGCCGAGGAGGAGGAGGACGACGACGACTTCGACTGGAGCGACGATGGGGAAGAGGGCTGTGGGTTGCAGATACAGGAGGACATGGAAGCCTCCTTCCAATCTGTCCGCGACGACCGTGTCCAGCAAGCCAAGACTGCCTACCAGCTCAAGGCGAAGGAGGCTTTCGAGCTGGATTGGGCGCTGAAAGACTCATCCTCCATGGATCTTGCCCTCCGCCGCAAAATGCGCGTGAGAACCGGGCGGCCGTGAACGGGGCTGGCTCCTCCCGCCGTTCCCCCTAATCCTACGGCCTCCGACCCAACAAGTCCGTTTATGTAGTAATGTAACTGTGTTATGAAAACTGTTCGTGATGTGTAATAATGTATTAATCCTTTTATGTAACTGTATGAGATGTCGTTAAGGATGTTTTTAAAATAAAGAGATGATTACTACAAATTTTTGGTCGGATTCAGACGCTTCGGAGCCCCTCTCCGACGAAACCCTAGACCCGCTAGAGAAAAGCCGGACAATTAAATCAATTGATATAAATGAATATATATAAGATATGATTTTTTTTGGTCGGATTCAGACGCTCCGGAGCCCCTCTCCGAAGAAAGGATCAACATTCGATAGTTATGAAAAATTTGACCATTTTCAACGAATAGACACGCGGCCATTTCTATATAGATATGATTTTTACAAATATAGAAAATTAAATTAAATAGATATAAAAGAAAAAGAAACTAGAGCAAAAAACAAAATAGAAACCAAATAGATATAAAGCAAAACAGAAAACATAAGAAACAAAACAATTATAGATATAACAGAAAAAAGAAAACATAAAACAAAAAAATCAAAAAGAAAAAGAATGAGAAAAAAAATCAAAAGCCCATTAGTACCGGTTGGTGATACCAACCGGTACTAAAGAGGTGGGCTTCGCGCGCAAATCGCCGCGGCCCAAAAGACCTTTGGCACCGGTTGGTAACACCAAACCGGTACTAAAGACCCGATTTGGCGCTGATTTGGGTGGTTCCTGCCCCAAATTTTGCACATTTCGATGCCTCTTCTTCCTGCTCGTCGCCGCCGTGCTCGTCTCTGCTTCCGAATCGCCACCGTCGCCTCCCCTCCCACACGCCTCCCCTGCCGCGCGCCTACCCTCCCGCGCGCCTCTATCCCCTCCGAGGTGCTGCCGTCGCCGTCGCCTCCCCTCCCGCGCGCCTCCCCTGCCGCCATCGAGAACGAAAGGAGACGCCGCGTCTCGTCTTCTTCCTCTCCGCCGAGCCATTGCCGCCGTCCTCGACCTCGTCCATCCCCACCGAGCCACTCCGGTGAGCTCTCGCCTCCACCCTCCCCCTGTCCTCGCTCCTCGATCGCCTCCTCTCCCTCCCCTGCTCGCCACTGCCCACCGATTTGTTAGTGTATTTTTAATTAGTGTACTGTTAATAAATGTTAGTGTATTGTTAGTGCCCTAAAATTTTAGTTTTGTACTGTTAAAAATCAAAGTGCTAGTGTTAGTATACTGTTATAATTTTAGTTTCAAATTTAGAGCTAAATTTTTAGAGCATTGTATCCCTAGAATTTTTAGAGCTAAATTTTGTATGTATATTTTTGATTTGTATGCATATTTGTGATTTGTATGCATATTTTTGAAGTTATGAATTAGTTGATGTAAATTAGTTGTTGCCCATTTTGTTTGATTAGGAAATTTGTTAGATTTGAAAATTAGTGTGTTAGTGTGTTAGTGTTAGAAAATTAGTACTTATTAGAAATAAATTTGTGTTAGATATGAAATTTGTTAGTAGACAAAATTGTTAGTAGAATTTTTTTGTTAGTGTTAATAGTTAGCGATAGAATTCATAGTAGAAAAAATTTGGGCAATGAAAATTTGTTAAAACTTGCACTTTAGAAAATGCACTTAAACAACAATAAAACTAAATTTGGGCAATGAAAATTTGTTAAAACTTTGCACTTTTGTATCAATTGTTGTTACTAAATTTGCTAAGTACTTTGTAAATTGCAGTGACATTGAGCTATGGACGCCCCCTTCATCAGAGACGAGGAGAATGAAGAGCGAATGGCAGCAATTATATATGAGAAGACCCTTGGAGTAAATTCCGATGGAGAAGACGATGCTTTCAGCGCAAAATGTTTGAACGACTCCGGTGAGGGACTTGAGCTAGAAGAAATAAGAGACGACGACGAAGTGCCCTTAGCAAACTGGCGAGGTATATATATATTAAGTCTCTGTTGATCACTAGATGCATTAATTGATTTATATTGCACTTATTAACGAATCATTTTTTTTTAGCCCTCCGGATCTAAGCCTCGAACTCCGCCAAAGACGAAACGAGGCCCGAACCAAAGGATAAAGCTGCCAGATGGTGCAAAGTTGTCGATCGACGTAGTTGCTGATGATGGCAACCGCTGAAACCCGAAGACAACTGCCGTAAATATAGGTCAATGCGGAGTTCTTGTTAGGGACACGATCCCGATCACCATTGCAGAATGGAATAAGCCGAAGAAAGCCAACGTTGGAGCAAGTTATGTCGAGCAAAGAATTAAAGATTTGCTTTGGGACACGCTCTTGACATTTCAGCCTACCGGAAGGTCTCCCAGAGAAGAAGAAGGAGAAAGTCAAGGAGTGGACTCTTAAGAAGATGGCCACGCAATTCAACTGCTGGAAGAAAACATGTGGAGAAAATATGAGAAAGTAACTCCAATTTCACTGGACATCTAGAGAAGATAAAAGATGTGTGGCCCGCATTTGTGGCGTATAAGAAATCGGACACCGCTGTGGCCCGATCGGCCAAAAATAAGTTGAATGCTGAGAAGAAGAAATATCACCATACTTTGGGGTCAGGTGGCTACAAGACTGCCTTGCCTAAGTGGGAAGCCTTTGAAAACGAACTGCGTGAAAAAGGGATCACTCCACAGACAGATGACTGGCCCGAGAGGTCCAAGTTCTGGTTGTTCGCGCATGGGGCAGGGTTGGACCCAGACACAGGGCTGATTGTTGCAAAGGGAAAATGGAAGAAAAGAATTACAAGAGTCGTAAAAAAACTAGTGGACGCAATAGACCTAGTCCGAAAGGGAAAATTTGTTCCCGATAGAGAGGACGACGAGCTGACACTCGCCCTAGGGAATCCTGAACACTGGGGACGATGTCGAGGCAGAGGAGCCGGGGTTAATTGGAATCAAGGGTTTCCGGCGGACGTTGCAACTTATAGAAGCCGTTCCAGAAATAAGAAGAGGGGGTTGGACCGGTTAACGGAATTAGAACGCCAGGTGCAGCGGCAGCAGGAGCAACTGGACTCAATTACCCAGCAAAGGGCATCTCAGCTGCAGCTAGAAGATCCTGCAGTCGATGCCTGCCCATCTCTGAGGAAAAGCAGCATGGGTTCCACGCAGCTAGAAGATCCTGCAGTCGAACCGTGCGGCTCACTACCCCGTGGATGATATCACGGAGAAGACAAATTGTGAGCTACATATGCCAATGAAGAACATTAGTTGTCCGGTGGCGGATGGCTATGCTTTACCAAATCAACCTGGAGCAATCTTCCATTTTGGTCAGATTCCAGCTGGCTATGCTCGTGTCGGGGTGACAAAAGTTATGCCGGGATTCCAGACAATGGATCTTGACATTCCTGAGGTGACGACGAGAAGACACTGGGAGAAGTCGAGCTTGGTATCGTTCTATGGAAGAAGAAATACATCGTGTTTCCAGACTCGCGCCAAGGCCACCGACTCCTCGAGTAGAAATCCACCACCTCAAAGTCCACCCGCCCTCCCCGACGATTGGGAGCCCACCGCGAGTCCATCGCCCGCGCCGTCCCGTCAGCCGACTGATGCGCCCACTAGTAATTTGACAAAGCGGAAGCTGTTCACGTCGACTGGTACTATGCTCAGGAAAGACAGGTCCCCTGTCAAGAAACGTGCAAACATACCCAAGAAAGTCAAGACTCCTGAGAAGTTAGCTTGCGAGAAGAGTAAGGAGGAATTAGAAGAGAGCACGCGTGCGATGTGACAGCCTTTTTTGCACGGAAAAAACAGGAAAGACAGGACCCCGTAAAGGAACTTCTGAAGACTATACCAAGTGAGAGACTTGATCGCACCGTTGACAACTTATATATCCCTCCAGTGAGGCCCCTTTCAGACTATGAGCGCGGTATTAACAGCAACATAGCTCACAGATGGAGGAAAGAAATGCGGGAAAAAAGTAACCCAGCTCGGAGAACAAGAAGTACAATCGATCGCCCCGCTCATTGTGCCTTCTGATAAGGCGGCCCTCTACAATGACAATATTGTTGCTCGGAAATCCATGGCGACAGGTTACGCCATTGCTGAGCTAGCATATAAATATGTTCCGGGCAGCCTCTGGTCACAGATAAGAATGCTCTAACAACACAGTTATGGAAATTGCATAACTGGTACATGACCGCCGCAAAAGAAGGGAGATTCTATTTCATGGCGGGAGTTAAGGAAGAGCACTACTTCCGAGAATATGCTGTGCAGGTTGAGTTCTCCGAACTTTTTCAGATGTACAATCAACGTGCCCTCGACAAATCTATCGTCAGCTGCTATTGTCTGTAAGTGATTTATTTGTGTAATTTAATTCATTAGTTAAGCTCGTTCATTACCTGTAATTATCCTCACGACATTATTTTGTACGCTATTATGCAGAATGAAGATTCGTGAATGCAGAGTGGGAGGAATCTGGGACATTGGGTTCATTGACCCGGATAAAGTTCATGAAGTCACCGTAGAGCAGTATGCCCAGGACACATAGCAGTTTTTGCTAACGTTTTTAAAGCGACAAAGTACCAAAAAAGAAATACTTTTTCCTTACAACTTCAAGTGAGTGTTACTGTCTTGTACACATTCTATTTTGCTTTCCCGATGTTAAGTGTAATTGATGAGTTATGAATAACTGCGTATATAAACGTGCGCAGGTTTCACTTCATTCTGATGATCATTAGAATCGAGGATGGAGAAGTTGAAATCATGGACTCATTAAGGAGAGACCCTGATGATTACAAGAGCGTGCGTTATATGCTCAAGAGGTAATTTCAATCGCACTATATCGGCCTCTTTTCGTTCATTTCCTGATATCAAGTAAGTAATAACTCCTCAATTCATTTTCTTTGCCGGGCAGGGTTTGGAAATGGTTCATCACGGAAGAACGCGGTGAATGGAAAGATAAGCTGGAGTTTAAGGCTAACCAGGTAAGTAGTACTACGTACCTAGGTCCGCGTATCTCTCTAATTCTAGTTTCAATACCATTATCATTCTCTTGATTATTATTTGATTGGATACTACGTTTGTGAGTACATTCACATGAAGGTCAATGAGAGAGCCAATAGTCGAAGAAATCAAGAGGTACGTAAACATCATTCACAACTTTATTTTGCTACCATCAATTGTGTTTAGTTTCCTTCATAATTGATTTGATCTCCTTCTTTTAAAGATGGCAAGGAAGCGGAACCAGCTCCTACCAAAAACCGCATAAAAGCAATTGCGGAGGAATTGGCGGGATTTTTCCTTACGCAGGTCATAGCTGAATCCGGAGAATTCCACTATATCGAAAAATAGACTCCCTCCATGTACTAGCAGTGATCTCCATGTAATGAGTACTTTATATGTGTACATATATATACCAAGTTGTATGTGTGTTATGTGATCTTTACGTGTGCGAAAACTTTTTTTTGTGCATCGACGTGATCTCCTCCGAAACCCTAATCCCTGAAAAATAAGCGAAAAGAAAAAAAAGCAGAAACCCTAAACCCTGAAAAATAAGCGAAAAGAAAAAAAAAGCAGAAACCTTTAGTCCCGGTTGGTGTTACCAACCGGGACCAAAGGTACTCCGCCCGCTCGCGCAGCTCCGCCCACGTGGAGGCCTTTAACACCGGTTCATGGCCTACCGAGACTAAAGGGGGGGGCTTTAGTCCCGATTTAACTGTCCCGGTTGCACAACCGGTGTTAAAGGACCTCTGGAACCGGTATTGAAGCCCCTTTTTCTACTAGTGTTCCGACATTTCTGTCTTTTCCTCCACTCCCACGATGTTTCTTTTCCCTGAAAGAACTATGTGGCGCTTTGGCTCATCGTATGATGTATTTGCTTGCTTATCTTTTCTTTTTTTTGGTCTGCTAGACATGTCCTTCACATAGAAAACCTGAGCCACATCATTGGTTAGGACGAATGGTTCGGTTTGGTACCCAAGATTGTTGAGATCCACTGTTGTCATTTCGTACTGCGGGTCTACCTTTACCCCGCCTGTCAGCTTGACCCATTGGCACCGAAACAAAGGGACCTTAAAAGAAGGTCCATAGTCAAGTTCCCATATCTCCCCTATGTAACCATAATATGTGTCCTTTTGCCCATTGTTGTTTGTTGCATCAAAGCGGACACCACTGTTTTGGTTAGTACTCTTTTTATCTTGGGCGATCGTGTAAAATGTATTCCCATTTATCTCGTACCCTTGGAAAGTCAATATACTCGAAGATGGTGACCTGGCCAACAAGTACAGCTGATCTCCAACAGTGTTGTCATTAATGAGATGTGTTTGCAACCAACCGCCGAAAGTCGCCATGTGTTCACGTTTAATCCAGAAGTCAGACTGCTCCGGGTGACTGGAGCGTACAATATTCATGTGTTGCTCGATATATGGAGCCACCAAGGTGGAATTTTGTAGAACTGTGTAGTGTGCTTGAGTTAAAGAATGTCCGTCCATACTCATTATTGCTTTCTTTCCTAGCGTGCCTTTTACACTCAGTCTCCCCTCATGCCGCGATTTAGGAACACCAATCGGCTTAAGGTCAGGGATAAAGTCAACACAAAACTCAATGACCTCCTCTGTTCCATAGCCCTTGGAGATGCTTCCTTCTGGCCTAGCACGGTTATGAACATATTTCTTTAAGACTCCCATGAACCTCTCAAAGGGGAACATATTGTGTAGAAATACAGGACCGAGAATCCTAATCTCTTCGACTAGGTGAACTAGAAGGTGTATCATAATATTGAAGAAGGATGGTGGGAACACCAACTCGAAGTGACAAGACATTGGACCACATCATTCTGTAACCTTTGTAGACTTTCTGGATCGATTACCTTCTGAGAAATTGAATTGAGGAACGCACATAGCTTCATAATGGGTACTCGAACATTTTCCGGTAGAAGCCCCCTCAATGCAACCGGAAGTAATTGTGTCATAATCACGTGGTAGTCATGAGACTTAAGGTTTTGGAATTTTTTCTCTGCCATATTTATTATTCCCTTTATATTCAACGAGAAGCCAGACGGGACCTTCATACTTCTCAGGACTTCAAAAAAGATTTCCTTCTCTTCTCTGGTAAGAGCGTAGCTGGCAGGACCTTGATACTTCTCTGCATGCAGGTCGTCTCGTTCGTTCATACGTTGCTGGTCCTTCCGTGCTTCCGGTGTATCTTTTGTCTTCCCATACACGCCCAAGAAGCCTAACAGGTTCACGCAAAGATTCTTTGTCACGTGCATCACGTCGATTGTAGAGCGGACCTCTAGGACTTTCCAATAGGGTAGCTCCCTAAATATAGATTTCATCTTCCACATGGGTGCGTGTCCATCGGCGTCATTCAGAACAGATTGTCCGCCAGGACCCTTTCCAATGATTACTTCTAAATCCTTGACCATACCATATATATCATCACCACTACGGCGAGTAGGCTTATTATGGTGATCTGCCTCACCTTTCAAATGCTTGCCTTTCTTTCTTAAGAGATGCCTGGTCGGAAGAAATCGACGATACCCCAGGTACACATTCTTCTTACATTTATCCAAATATATACTTTCAGTCTCATCTAAACAGTGCGTGCATGCATGGTATCGCTTGTTTGTCTGTCCTGAAACGTTACTAAGAGCAGGCCAATCATTGATGGTTACAAACAGCAACGCTCGTAGGTCAAATTCCTCCTGTTTGTGCTCATCCCACACACGTACACCTTTTTCATGCCACAACTGTAAAAGTTTTTTAACTAATGGCCTTAGGTACACATCAATGTCGTTGCGGGTTGCTTCGGGCCTTGGATGAGCACTGGCATCATAATGAACTTCCGCTTCATGCACAACCAAGGAGGAAGGTTATAGATACATAGAGTCACAGGCCAGGTGCTATGACTGCAGCTCTGCTCCCCAAAAGATTCATGCCATCTGTACTTAGACCAAACCTTAAGTTTCTTGCGTCACCTGCAAAGTCCTTGAACTCTCTATCGGTTTTTCTCCACTGCGACCCATCAGCGGGGTGTCTCAACATCACGTCTTTCTTACGGTCTTCTTTGTGCCATCGCAACAACTTGGCATGCTCTTTATTTTGGAACAAACGTTTCAACCGTGGTATTATAGGAGCATACCACATCACCTTGGCAGGAACCCTCTTCCTGGGGCGCTCGCCCTCAACATCACCAGGACCATCTCGGCTGATCTTATACCGTAATGCACCGCATACCGGGCATGCATTCAAATTCTCGTACTCCTCACCACGGTAGAGGATGCAATCATTAATGCATGCATGTATCTTCTGCACCTCTAATCCTAGAGGGCAGACAACCTTCTTTGCTTCGTACGTACTGGGGGGCAATTCGTTATCCTTTGAAAGCATCTTCTTTAATATTTTCAGCAACTTTTCAAATCCCTTGTCAGATACACCATTCTCTGCCTTCCATTGCAGCAATTCCAGTGTTGTACCCAGCTTTTTCTGGCCATCTTCGCAATTTGGGTACAACAATTTTTTGTGATCCTCTAACATGCGTTCCAACTTTAACTTCTCGTTTTCACTTCCGCAGTTTATCTGTGCATCAAGAATGGCCCGACCAAGATCATCAGCGGGGGCTCATCAACAATGGCCTCTTCTTCAGCTTCTTCCCCCATTGTAGTACCACCGTGTTCAGGGAACATACACTAGTAGGGAAGTGGCTTTCTATGGAACGCCTTTTTGTGGCGCACCGTTAAGCCGTGCGCCACAGAAAAAAGTTCAGTGGCGCACCAGATAAATGCGCCACAGATTACTGTGGCGCATGCAGCAATCCATGCGCCACAGAAATGTGGTGGGTCCCGCATCCAGGAAAATCTGGTGACATTTCTGTGGCGCATGAATTAGGGTGCGCCACAGAAACATGATATTTTGTGGCGCACGTGGGACGATGCGCCACTAAAATACGGTGGGCCCCACATCAATGTTTGCCTGGGTGTCCATTCTGTGGCGCACCCTGTCCCGTGCGCCACAGACACTCATGTTTCTGTGGCGCACCGGAGCCCGTGCGCCACAGAATTCCGACACTTAATCATTTTTGGCTGCGCGGCCAGTCCAACCCTATCCACACTTGTAGGTACTCTCATCCCAACCCCGGCCCACGCGACACCGCGCCGCCGCGCAACCTCCACGCCGCCGCTCCTCCCCCTCGACGCCGCCCCACCCTCCCCACCTACCTTCCCGCGCCACCGCCCCAGCCCTCCCCACCTCCTTCCCCGCGAATCGCCACCGCCGGCCTCCTCAATTCGCCGCTCGCACTCCTCGCCGCGGCCGCCGTCGCGGTCGAGCTCGTCGTCGACCGCTCCGCCTCCGACCCTGCTTCCCCGCTCCGCCGGTTCAGGTAGCCACCGACGCCCACCCTCCTCCTCCTCGCTCCCTGAAATCTCTGCTAGGTTTCAACTAAAAATAATTTGCTACATAGTGAAATTTAGTGAATTTATTTGCTTGTGTAGTTGTTGTTATATTTTGCTATATTTTGGTTGTGTGGTTGCATTATTTACTAGTGTATTTGCTTGTGAAATTTAGTGAAACATGTATATTGTTAGTTGTGGAAATAGAGTAAGAAAAACTCATGTAATGCTCCTATTTTTAAAATTTGTTGAAATTGCCAAACCTAAAAATTTGTTCACAATAGGGAACATCGGGAACATCGGGAAAATCGGGAACATCGGGAAAATCGGGAACATCGGGAACATCGGGAAAATCGGGAATATCGGGAACATCGGGAAAATCGGGAACATCGGGAAAATCGGGAATATCGGGAACATCGGGAAAATCGGGAACATCGGGAACATCGGGAAAATCGGGAACATCGGGAAAATCGGGAACATCGGGAACATCGGGAAAATCGGGAATATCGGGAACATCGGGAAAATCGGGAACATCGAGAACATCGGGAAAATCGGGAACATCGGGAACATCGGGAAAATCGGGAATATCGGGAACATCGGGAACATCGGGAAAATCGGGAACATCGGGAACATCGGGAAAATCGGGAACATCGGGAAATCATTTCTTTTTATTCATCTTTTTATCCATATTGTTGTACATCTTCTTTTTATCCTTTTACCCATGTTCTTGTATATGTACTATAGGCCGATGATTTAAACTATGTCATGTTAAAGGGAAAAGAGTATCTAAAATACCTTGTACTATATACAATTTGAGTGCTTGTATTAGAACATGGTCTTGTAGGTACTCTTTTTGCCTTGTTTTGACAATGATATATGAGGCTTCTATTGTATTACACCGATGACTCTGATTCACAGTATAGCTAGGTTGACTCTGAGCCTGAGCATGACCGAACCTATAGAACGAATGTAAAAAATGGGCCAAAGATTGACGGCGTCGCACTGTCGGTCTGTAGTTTCTGTCAAGCTCAGGCTCAGGGCCACGCTACTGTTCTCTGAATCAGAGTCATCGCTGTGAAACATCATTTCATAGGATAGCTAGGTTGACTCTTACATCGTGTGTGTGCTTGTTCCATTGATTGTGCCAATGATTAGTCTCATGTGCATTATCATTTCGAGTGATGGTCTAAATGACCTACTGACATGTATAACAACATTGATTATAGATTTCTCTTGGTCCTTTAGTTCCGACACTTGGAAGTTCTTGATGTGCACTCTTCATATGAGGCACCTTTTTATGTATGATCTTTGCTAAATGGTCTATTATCTTGTTCCATGTGCCTATGATTTAAACGATGTCATGTTAAAGGAGAGTATGTACAATACCTTGTACTATATACTGCTTCGGAGGTTCTTGTGTGTGCCAGAAGTTCTTGTGTGTGCTTCAAGTTCAAGAAGACGCCCTTTGGTGAGCTATTGGTACCTCGATCGAGAAGTTGTGTGTGCTTGTGTTGATCTGTGCTACCACGACCATCGTGTCGTGGTTGTTTGTGCTCCGACCATCGTGTCGTGGAGATGCCGGCCGGAGATGTGGATGTTTTGTGAAATGTCTGCAGGTACCCCGAGAGGCCCTTGAGTTTGCCGGAACGTCGATTAACTTCCGTTCCGGCAAATTCGGGTACTCCATATGTCCCTTTTTTAGCAAAGGTCATGCCAAAAAATTCGTGAATTTTGGCATGACTTTGCTAAAAATAGGACATATGATTTGTGAAATGTCTGCAGGTACCCATGAGGCCCTTGAGTTTGCCGGAACGTCGATTAACTTCCGTTCCGGCAAATTCGGGTACTCCATATGTCCCTTTTTTAGCAAAGGTCATGCCAAAAAAATTCGTGAATTTTGGCATGACTTTGCTAAAAATAGGACATATAGTTGTGTAGCTTAGATTGTAGATAATTTTAGTTGTGTTCATTGTTGGTTTATATTGTGTAATTTTCACATTGCTAAAAATGAGTTTGAAAATTGTGTTGTTGATATTAATTTGATATGGTACTATGTTATTTGATAGTTGCTATGAATTTGTACTTTATTTAAATTTGCTTGCTACTTAAAAATTGTGTTTTTAGTTTATTGTTCTCGGCGACGATGTCACTGTTGGACCAGAGGGGCGATGTCCGCGACTGGACTCCGCCGGGCTGGCACTGGGAGGTGCTACCTTCCGGGAAGCGTATCTTGGTGAGGAATCCGGGTGACGTCGTCGACCCGGATCTTCTTTGGTGGCGGTCGCGTGGGCCATGCTCGGTGCAGAGGGAGCCGGCCCCCGAGGAGGTGGTACGTCGCCGTATCAGGGAGGAGGACGAGCACGTCGTCGCTACATGAATTTGTTGGATAGGCAGTACAACAATGGATGGTCGTTTCTTCAGAGGGTTCCTCCTCATCACGTGAGCTATGACCCTGTGAGGGTTCCTTATCTTTGGATGCGCAGCGCCCACGGCTCAGCACCCCGCGGCTCAGGACCCGGTCGAAGTTAGTTTCAGAGGTTCATGTATTAGTGATATTATTCGCGATGTATTAGGGTTAAATAAAATGTACCAAATTATTCATGGGATCAAGATGTATTAGTTATACTTTTGCATATTTGATCAATGTCCCTACATACATGAATATAATTTTGGCATGAGTTTGCTAAAAATAATTTTAGTTCTGTTCATTGGTTTATATTGTGTAATTTTCACATTGTGTAGTTTGTAGTATATAGTTGTGTAGTTTTTTGATTCTAATGAATTTGTTTTTAATATGTTTTAGTTTCACGGAATGGCCGGGTTTAAGGGTGTTAGGGCGTGCTATAGGAAGAAGCTTGGTCGGTACGTGTATGGATGTCAGATCCATATCAACAAGAGGAAGCACTGGGCTGGGCAGTTTAATACAGCGGAGGAGGCGGCGCGCGCCTATGATTATTTCGCCGTACACGAGTACGGTGATAAGAAGAAAGATAAGGATCTGAACTACCCAGCGGATCGCCACCGTGTGAATGAGTTCATACCGGATGGGATCAGACAGGTGGAAATGGCCAAGGAGATGGAGCACAGGTTGGCTGAGGCGCAGATCGCACGTCGCAACGCACGCCCCCAGGACGACCCGTATGTGAGGCATCTCCTGCAGAACGAGCCAAACTTGATGTCCTACCAGCAGTTCGGCGCTAGTCCTTTTGACGGTGCTGGTCCTTCGTACGGCACCGGTCCTTCCCACGGTGCCGGTCCTACTGACGACGACATCACTTCTCTTGGGATCTGGGCGGAGGAGCAGCAGCAGGAGGAGGAGCAGCAGGAGGAGGAATGGGAGAAGGACTGGGATTCCGACTCTGAGCAGCAGCGGCAGAAGCGGCAGCAGGAGCGGCAGCAGGCGTCGGAGGAGCGGCAGCAGCTGCGGCACCAGGAGTGGCAGGAGTCGGAGCAGCAGCTATTGCGGATGTTCGGGCCGCCGAACCCCGATGCTTATCACCACAACGACCCTAGGCACTGGGTCGAGGTGAATAGGCGGGACGGCATACCTCCGTTCCGCACTCTTTCGGGTCAGTGTGGGGGAGCGAGGACACTGATGACCCCGCAGATCCGATGTACTGGGCTCAGCTGGATAGGCCTAGGGACGACGACCATAGAGCGACTTGTCCACTTCTTTCCGTACTATGTTTTATGTTGACTTGTTCACTTATCTATGTAGACTGATGTTTCCACTGTACTTGGTTAAGACTAATGTTTTATTTTCATGCATATGCCAATGTTAAATGCATATGCTTGTACTACGACTTATCCCAATGCATATGCCAATGTTAAATGCATATGCTTGTACTATATATGTATGTATATCTCGGGCTCTAAGTGGTGATGTACATATTTATCAGTCTGTTTTAATACTGTGTCAAAATATATTACTGTTTCTATTATTTTCTGTAAAAATTCTATAATATACCTATATTATTGTCAAATACAGCAAATAATCGATAATACAGCAAATAATTTAGTGGCGCACGGTAAATAATTTTGTGGTGCACCATATTCTGTGGCGCACGAACAAAGTGCGCCACAGATACATTATTTTCAAATACAGCAAATAATCGAAATTCTTTCTGTGGCGCATGGACAATAATTTAGTGGCGCACTTTGGAGGTGTGCCACAGAATTGTATACTTTCCGTGGCGCATGGTAGGATTCTGTGGCGCACCAACCATGCGCCACAGAAACAGTTTTTGGTGCGCCACAGAAAGGCGCTTCCCTACTAGAGATAGGATAGTTGTCATCCTCTTCTTCTTCATTGTCTTCCATTATAACCCCTCTTTCTCCGTGCTTGGTCCAACAATTATAGCCGGACATGAAACCGGACTGCAACAGGTGGAAGTGAAGAGTTTTTGAGGAAGAGTAATCCTTCGTATTCTTACAGACACTACATGGACAACAAATAAAACCATTCCGCTTGTTTGCCTCAGCCACACGGAGAAAATTATGTAGGCCATTAATGAACTCGGGACTGCGTCGGTCACCGTACATCCATTGTCGGCTCATCTGCATTATATAAGTATATCAAAAACCATTACACTACATCATGAATAGAGAACTAACCAAATTAATTAATACAAGTTTATCACATTAAAACCAAATAGAGTAGTGACCAAATGTTATTATTGCAAAAATATATACATAAAGTTCATACATAGTTATCATAAAACATACATTGAAACTAACGTACAACTATCTAATGCATTTAAATGCAACAACAAATGTGAGGTAACCATTGATCCGACAGCATAATGATACCAAGCCTCTTTATTAATGGCATTTTTTCTAATCTTTAAGCGCATTGCATCCATCTTGATCTTGTGATCATCGACGACATCGGCAAGATACAACTCCAATTTCATCACCACTTAGAAACAGTAATATATTTTGACACATCAATCTTGGGATAAGTCGACCTCACATTTGTATGCATTTTTCTTTCCACCAATAATAGAAACAGTAATGATGATGAGGACGAAGTGATGATGAGGACGAAGAGTCGAGGACGACTCTTTTCCAAGGGGGGGGAGATGATGTAGTGCAACCTAGGCACACAACACCAACACCATCAAATGGCCCATTGACAAGAGCAAGAGTCAAAGCTCTCCATGATAAGGTGAATTCACTCCTATCTATGTGTGATCTCGACACTCCTTTGAATGGGTTGCTACTTCATTCCGATACCTTGTGTGTGCTCAGCTATGGTGGACCTGAAGACCCCTATGAAGATGGCCAAGAGGCGACGCATGAAGATGGACAAGGATCGAGTCAAGGCGATGAAGAAGAAGAAGAAAAGGAGGGAGAAGAATCCCCAGGCGGCGGTACTACCGCTGGGATAAGCGGTATACCGCCCTGGCCCAGTCAGCGCGACCACGCCCCACGCCGGCGGTACCTCCAGCGGCACCGGCAGCGGTACCGACCGGTACCGGCGACGTGGGATGGCGAAGATTCCACGCCACCGGTACTCCTCGCCACCGCCCCGCGCTACCGCCAGAAACCACCTGTCGGACCCCTTACCCGGTACCGCCAGCGGTACCAGCGGCGGTACTGGTCGGTACGGGGACGTGGGATGCGTGAAGCCCTCCGCACTGGCGGTACCACCGGCTAACCCAGCGGTACTGCCGCCAGTGCGGGAGCAGTTCGGGCAGGAGGCCCGTGTAACCTTATCCTTTCGCCTCGTTTTGGATCTAGACTATAAATAGGACTCCTTGGACTAGATCTAGGGTTAGACTATGATTTGGGAACTAAATTAGAGCCTTGCTCCTTCTTCTCAAAGTGTCTCTTTCCTCCTAGGAGATGAATCAAGACCTCCACATGTGGAGATGAACCAAGGCCTCTATTGAGGAGAAGATCCCTGCGTGGATACCAAGGCTCCGCTTGTAGTTGCGATTACTTGCTAATCTTCCCTCTTAGATTGTAGATTGGGTTGGTTGGATTGACCAATTGGACAAACAATCTAAGAGTAAGGTGTGCTTGGGAGAGGAGGATTGGGGGCTGCCTGGGGATTTGTTACCAGTCGATTCTTGGGTTGCTACTTGCTATTTACCTTTGTGTGTTTGATTTCCCTCTTTGTGTTCATCGTTCTTCACGTGTCTT